>SJXQ01003622.1:144654-207773 GCA_006408695.1 Aepyceros melampus | reverse complement strand
ATAGATTAAGGGCTGCTTGCTGGGGGTGAGGAGCGCACAATGTCCCGGCGGGGACCATCCCGGCTGCCCAGGAGGGTTCTTCAGAGAAGAGTAGGAGTGGGCCTCGAGCAGCCACTCTACTAACAGGGGAGGTGCCTCTGGCCTGGGGAAGGGAAGCTACTGGGCAGAGGGGCGTCCACGACAGCGGCCTCGGGAGCAGGGGACGGAGGGAGTCCCCCTCCATCACTTAGGGGAGTGATGGAGGGTAGGCAGCGCTAGGACTCACCTCTGGAATTCCATTGCCTGACACCGTGCTCTCTGAGGGCCAGAGGCATCCTTCCTGTATGGGTAGAAGGCCACAATCAAGATAATGAACATATCCATCAACCCAGAGTCTCCTTGGGAACTTGTTTTCTTGAGGATCCCCAGGTAAGGCGGTTGTCACCTGCAGTCTTGGGGAGTGGGGGGCGGGGGGCGTCGCCTGGAGGATTGTAATTTCCTATGTGGCCGCTAGGGGGCTCTGTGAGTCTCAAAACCGTCCCATCAGGAAAGCAGTTACCCTACACAGACTCACTGGGGTCTGGTTTATTCCCGGCGTGTGGATACAGAGAGCAGATACATACGGTTACTGTTATATGGTCACCCAGGGCCCTTTCGGTACTGATGTTAGGAATGCCTTGGTGCCAGGCACTGTGCTCAGCTCTTTAAAGCACTAACTCAATTCTCCCGACAAAACAGCGTGTAGCTGAACGGCATGTGCCCAGCTGGTAAGAGGCAGGGCTGGTATCTACACCTTTTCTGCTGCTTCCAGACTCATTCGGACCAAGCCAGCCTTAGCAGGCTCTGTGGCCCCAGGGTGGGCCTCTGGCACAGCCCACATGGGCATCAGGAAAACATGAGGGCACATCCACCTGCTCCCCATTCAAGTTGGGAGCCCCAGAAAGGGGTTCAAGCAGCCAAGGTCAGCTTGGATCAATGTGAACTTGCCTAAAACCCCTCTGTGAGGCCCTCCGTCCAAGGTTCAAACCATCTCTGTCCACCCACTAGCCCAGGAAGTCTCCACTAGGGAGCTTAGGAATATACCAGTCAATGCTGGGAGGCCCCACGGCAGACCCCAGAATCACCACCATCCTTGTCACCTAACCCCAACTTGTGCACCTGGAGGTCACCTCCTCCTCCAGGGAGGCCTCCAAGGAACACCCACCCACCAGAGGCCCCTCCCCAGGCTCCCATAGCATCTCTGCTCCTGTGCCAGCCCAGCCCCGCTGTGAGTAACCCGGCATCAGCTTGGTGCCCTGCACCTGCCCACGGGCTGAGTCTTAACTTACCCTGTTCCCTGACTCAATGAATGGCCCTGACACCTTTCCAGGTCCCAGAGCCAGACCCACACGCTGCTTCTGGCAGCTCCTTCTCTCGCCCCCTCCACTCCCCAGCACTTCCTTCTCTTCCTAAAAGCATCCCTGGAAAGCCTGTCCAGCCTGCTCATGGCTTCTCCATCTAGATCAGGGGTCCGAAAGCTGACTCCATCAAGGGCCGGGGGTCTGACACACCACTAACACGGCTGCTGCCGGGTGAGCGCGGCCACAGTAAGAATCCAGGGGAATGAGCCAGGAGGACCTGATAGAGTGGGCCGCCGGCCCAGGCCTGTCTATGCCCAGGTGGCCCCCGGCGTGCCCTCAGCTGCAGACTTTGGGCTGAGATCTGTCACTGCAGCGGCTGGCATCTCTGTTGTCATCACCATGCAGTATTTTCTAGCTTCTCTGGTGCAGCGCCAGCTGGGACGTGCGGTCTCAGCGCACAGGGCTTACCTGAACATGAACCCCACCCTCTGGTAGATGAGGAAATAACTCCCAGGGGTCACCCTGAAAAGAGGCCACAGCAGGACAGCTATGGCAGGGGTGGTCTCTGCGCCAAGCAGACAGTGGCTGTCTCTGGGTCTCTCCGGGAGGTCATGGGGCCCCAAGACTCTGCAGATGTGCACTGTCTAGCAGGAGCCCCAGGGGAGCCGCCACACGTATTTCAGGTCTAACAAGCCTCTGCGTTTACCCAGCCGGGCATCCCCAGGGCCCCATGCAGGTGGCTGGTAGATGTCGAGGGGTACTTTCTTTTGGCCTCAGATGTTCAGGAACCAGAACCTGGATCCTGGCCTCCATCTGGGCACAAAGTCCCAGTGCTGCCCACACGGCTGTCCCCTTTCCATGGTGACCAGGATCCCTCAATGGGAACCTCTGCCATCTCCCCAGCTCTCACCACTAACATCACCCTTCCTGTGACCCTGTGGGGGGAGGGGCAGAAAGAGGCGAGCCCCTCCCATTTTACAGATATGCACACTGAGGCTCAGAAGGGGTGAGATGCCCTGCCCTGGAGCACAGCTACCAGGCTGCAGTCTTCCTGTTTGTCCAAAGTATCCTCTTTTGCACCAGGATCTGAAAGGGATAAAACAGGCCTCAAGCTGTCGCTTAGAAGTTGTGTGCTGGGGCTGCTGCTGCTGCTAAGTCGCTTCAGTCGTGTCCGACTCTGTGCGACCCCATAGACTGCAGCCCACCAGGCTCCCCCGTCCCTGGGATTCTCCAGGCAAGAACACTGGAGGGGGTTGCCATTTCCTTCTCCACAGAAGCTGTGCAGCCTCAGGGAAATGTTGCCGCCTCTCTGAGCCCCGTTTCTCCTAGGAGGGGCAGATCACCGAGTGCAGAGGTGGCACTGCAGCTGCTGGCTCCGCTCCTTGGGCAATAGCACACGAACACGCGGGTGAGCCTCAGATGCTTCTGAGCAGTGGCGCAGCGCCCTCTGGGCACACCGGGCCTCAGGGTGGGGCGCCCCGTGTTCGCGGTCGAGGGACCTGAGCGGACATGCTCCTTGCCCTGGCACCTGGCAATGTACACAAGCGGAGATGCCCAAACCCACCAGGGATAGGCCCGCCAGCCCGACGTGGCCCAGTGAGACGTCCCTCAAAGCTGAGAGGCCACGGTGGCCGCCCCGGCCTGCTTCTGTCACTGCTCCCCCGACGCCCGGCCAACACAGGCTCAGGGACGTGCTCCCTGCAGAGCCCCTGGGCTGCCCTCTCTGTGATCCGCAGCCTGCCCGTCACACAGCTGCTCCTGTCCAGGTTGTTACACTCCACCTCACAGGTGTGGAGATGGAAACTTGTTTAGCAATGGACCCTGCACCGCCTCCGGTCCATCTGCTGAGGAACACCCACTGGTGGAAAGGGGCGGCCCGAAGGTGCAGGCGAATGAGAGGGGACATGGGTGCTGAGATCTGGGGGAGGCCGAGGTCCCTTCCTGCTGGGAGCCGCTCTGTCCGCCCCAATTGTGAGCACTCAACCCCAACACCACACACACTTGATGGGGGCGTCCAGGCCCCTGGAAGCTCAGGCACTCACCGAGGACAAGGCGTCTTCCCTCCTCCTGCTCTGGCTGTGCCGGCCGATGAAGGAGCGAGCGGACAGCTTGTAGTGGCTCAGCAGACACGTGATCACCACCACCATCACCATGACCACCACCACGATGATGGTGATCTCAACGAACTCCAGCTCCGCTGCAAGACCAAGGGGACACGTGAGACGCTGGGGTTCCCAGAGCAGGCAGGGGCTCGGGGCCAGCTTTCCTGAGCACCCGTACACCCCAACACACATACACACCCTAACATCCCTATACACCCCCAACACTCTGCCACACCCATACACACAAACACAAACAGATAACACACCCACGCACAGACATATTTATCACACACACAAGACGCACAGAGACACCAGCCTCGACAGGACGGGAGGGTATGAGGGCCACCCCCACCTCCAGGAAGAGGCCTCAGAAAAATCACATTCCAGGAGGTTGCAAACACTGCAACTCTCATTTCTTTTTTTTGGGTTGTTTTGTTTTTTCCCCCAAAAGCAGAAGAACCCTCAAGTGCTGGAAAAGGAAAGAGGTTATTTTGATCCTGCCAGAGTCGAGGCGGTTTCTGCTGACTCGAGTGGGTCTGTGTCGGGGCCGATCGGCAGGTGGCCATGCGCCATGCCAGCAGAGCCCCCAGCAGTGGCAGGTGAGAGGCTGGGGGCCAGGACAGTGACCTGGCTGCGGGGGTAGGGGGGACAGGGGGTCACAGCCAGCCTCCCCTGGTCCAAGGCTGCCCACAAACAAGCCAGGAAATGTGTCTCCCCAGATCCCAGAGGGCAGGCAGGAAGACCCTCCCGCCCCCCGCCCCCCGGCACTGACAAGCAATTAGCCGAGGTCTCCCCAGGGGTATAGGTTCAAGCTCAGGGCCACTGACTCAGCGCTTCCTCTTCTCAGACAGACCCACGGAAGCTGGAGGAGTGGAGGCAGGCGAAGGTGGGGCCTGGAAAGCGGGCAGTGAGGTGCGCCGTGTCACCGTGTGCCATGTGCCACTCACCCGGGGCCTGGCCAGAGCCTGAGAGGGCAGCCCCTCCTGCCACCAGCCTCTGCTTCCAGCGGAAGATCGACGTGTCCCGGGTGGACGTTCCTGCTGGTTCAGCAGATCCCCTCCCACGCAGCCCTCTCTGGAGCCCTGGCCACCCCTTCTTCCTACCCAGGTTCTGCGGGACACCCACCTTCTCCCACCATGTTAAGCCTTTTTGCCCAGACGTGCCAAAGCCTGCCTGATGCTGTTAGTTGAGTGGGTCTGCCCCCAGGGGACACGTGGCAATGTCTGAGGACACTAGTGGCTCAGACTGGTGTCACTAGTGACACAACCGAAGGCGCTCCCAGAATCTAGAGGGTGAGAGTCGAGGTGTTGCTTAACAGCCTACAGTCCATAAGACCACAGGGACAAAGAATGTGCTGGGGCTGAGCGTCTCTGGGCAGGGCTGAGCCTATATATGGGTGCTTTTTCATCATCCCGCCTCACAGGTGAGGGGACCCTGGTTCCGGTCATGTGACAGACTGCCTGCTGGTGCTCCCTCATTGGATGTCCACTGCTGCACCCAGAATTCCATCTGGAGCCTGGGTCCTGGCTCCAGCCTGGGGGGTGGGGGTGGGAGCCACATCCTTATCTTGCCCTGGGAGGGACAGGAGGGACGATGAAGTAGCCAGGGATTTCGGTGAGTCCTTCCTGATGCCTGAGAAGGCTGGGCCCTGCCTGGCAGGAAATCGGACAAGCCTCAAACCCTCAGAGGGACTCGTTCCCTTTCCCGCCAGGAGGGTGCAAGGCCTGAGCTGGCAAAGGCCAGGACGTTGGCCTGCAACCCAGTGGCTGTGGCCACACCTCCTGCCTCCCCAGACAGGCTGGTCTGGGGCCTGTGTGCTAGGGCCTGGGATAAAGCTGCCCATTCAGGGGACACACAGGCTGGCTTTGTGCAACACCCACGCCCCCTCCCCAGAGGGGCCTGCAACCCCTCCCCCAGCACCATGCACTCTTCACCTCGGCCTGGACCTGGGGGTAGGCACCCTTGCCCTCCTCCGCCCGTCTCCAGGGGCCCTGCCCACGCCTGGACTGAAGCAAGGGAGGCGTCTGTGTCTCTGTCCCAGGCCTGGCGGCCTGCAGGCTCCTGGCCAGGCTGCTGCCCTCCTCTAGGTAACATCCAGTGGGGAGGCAACAGGGCTGGAGGTGTCCTATTGGGTCAACAGATGAGGCCCCACAGGCCGAGTGGGCGTGAACAAATCCCACAGCTCTCCCGACCCCCAAAGGGCGGGAGGACCTGATTTCTGGGGTGCAGTGTCAGAGGGAGAGAATCACCCCCAGAAAGGAGCCCAGGGTGCTGAAGGCATTAACATGACCACACTGGTTCCTGGGTCACAACCCCACACAAATCCACATGGGGACGATGGGACAAAATTCTCAGGGGACCACGAAGCGCTTCCAGGCTCTATTCTGGAAGCCAGAGGCCTGGGGTCATGGCCAGAAGGGAAGGGAAACTCCTAAGGGTTGCAGAGTCCCTGAGGTGGCTCTGGGGCTGGCACAGCACTCCATGGGGACGCCAGGCTGGCTCTGTGACCCTCACTCACTCTGAGTCCCTCCCAGTTTCCCCACGTGGAAGGGAGAGGCTGTGTAGGGGCCCACATGGCCAGCACTCATGGAACTCTCCCTCAATGTGACCATGGTTAGTAGGGGCTCCCCAGCATACCAGCCAAAGCAAAGGACAGTCCAAACCCGTATGTCTGAAGAGAGAGGGTCAAGCAGGACCCAGCTGGATATTCCAGGGTGTGCACAGACACGGGGTCTTCCTAGGTGGTGGTAGTGGAAAAGACTCCACCTGCCCATGCAGGAGACGTAAGTGATGGGTTCGATCCCTGGATCAGGAAGATCCCCTGGGGGAAGGCATACAACACACTCCAGTATTCTGGCCTGGAGAGTCCCATGGACAGAGGAGCCTGGCAGGCTACAGTCAATGGGGTCACGCAGAGTCGGACACAACTGAGCAACTGAGCATGCGCAAAGACACGGAGACACGGGAACAGGGGGACTGAGGGGGTCAGGAGAGGCCCCCCAACCAACAGGTGATTCATCCCAACCCATAAGGCAAAAATAAGCCTAGGCTGGGTGTCTTGACCTTGGCCATGGGTGAGCAGGCTCTGGTCCCCTGGATAGCACAGTGAACTTTCACACTCAGGGTGCTCCTTCCTGGAGACTCTGCCTTCAGGGACTTGAACTCACCTCTTTGGGACATGCATCAGAAAGCATCTGCTGGAATTCGGGGCAAATGGGGGGCCTGAGGACATTTCCATCCGCAGTCCCGTCCCCACCCAAGCAAAAAACAGAGCTGTGGGTGGCCACCCTCTTAACACAGGCTGTGCTGTTCACTTGCCCCAAGCTCCACCTGGGCCCTAGTTCTGCTTGACCTCATCTGCCTGGCCCCTCTGGATCTTCGTGCTCAGCTCCTCCCTCCTGCTCCCACTGCAGTCATCACTAATCGAGCAAGAGCTCCTCCTCATCAGGTCCACAGGGTGCTCCAGACATGCACTGCTAGCTGAAACCCCAGCAGGCCAGACAGCCCCCAGGCGGCTGGGCCAGTGCAGCCACAACTCCCCATCTCTCCAGAACCTAGAAACAGTTGGTGAAGCTGCCTGGCCTTTAACTCCGGCCGCATATTCAGAGTTTTAAAAGCAACAAGAGGCCAAAGTCTGCAGGATGGGTGGCTTCTAGACTTCCAGCCAAAAGAGGAGGCCCCAAGATGCAGAGCCACACCGATCCTGCCTCAGCATCCTCAGTCTCACAGACTTCCCTTTACCTGGACATGGGACCAGGTGCCCAGCACACTGGCGGAAGGGATAGGTCCAACCACTGCCCTTCACTCAGTTCAAGTCTCCTGTGACCACGGGGCTCACAGCAAAGCCTGGTCACAAACAAAGGGGAATCAGAGCAGGAAGGGGTGGCGGGCTGGTCCCCAGCCCAAACTCCCTGTTGTCATAGCAACCACTCACTGGGACTACAGTCAGGATGCTAACATGTACAGCACGTGCACCGCCCTGCACTGAGCCCACCTCCCCCAGGTTTACGAGAGCCATCACCATTCTATCATGTAGACGAGCCAGCCCAGGCACAGACAGTTCCTCCAGCTCAAAGGGCAGGGCCAGTCCCAAATCCTGAGCCTCCTTGAAGGAGTGAGAGTGGAAAGGGCCTTTATCTCCCGCTAAATGTTCCCAGCTTTCCTTAAGTATCTGTCAGTTCTCCCGCCTATGTGGGAACACCTCAGAATATGCCTAGCCCTGGATCTGCCAGCTGCTGGCTGTGTGACCCTGGGTATATGCACCCCTGAGAGCTCCAGAAAAGATGAAAAAGTACATGTCAAGGGCTCAGAACAGGGCAGGAGACAGTGGGTGATCCACTGTCACCACCGTCTCAACCCCCTCCATGCCTTTGGGACAGCAGGCACCCTTCATCCAGGCTGATGCCCTGGAAATGCTGAGCATGCTTTCACGGGCCTCTGTCCCAGGGTCAGTCAGAAAAGGTCACCCAGGTTGGTGGCTGGACTTACAGGCACCGGTCCCTGCTTAGAGGACCTGCGCAGAGAACAGGAGTCTTGAGGAGGAAACATCACACTTTCCTCATTCTGATCTGAGCGTCAGGTCCGCTTACTATAGGGCAGTGGTCCTGTCATTTTTCTTGGTAATTTCCCCCTTGGGGTGGGTGATGGATGCAGCAGGTTCTCTGGGGGTGGCCAAGCCCATCTTCCACATGCAAAGTAAGGTCACTCTTATTTAACTGAGTGTCTTCTTTCCTCATGGAATAACTTCAAATTAACAGCTCCGTCCGCCTCACTGGAGCAGCCTGACTCTGCTTTTGTGTCCCCTTCTCTAGGGACGGATGCAGTCACTTTGAGGTGTGCATACGGGCGTCTCTGGTCCTTTCCCAGCTTGCCTGACACTAGTGAGGGGTAGTGTCTGAGCCCCCTCAGGGACAGGTGTGGCCCGAATCTCTTTGGGTATCATCTTATTGAATCCTCAGCTGCATTCTGTGAAACAGACACTAATATGACCCCCGCCGCCAACTTTACAGATGAGGAAACTGAGGCTGTGAGAAGGGAGATGACTGGCCAAAGGCCACACAGTTCAAGACCCCAAACCCCCAAGCCTGTGCTTTCAGGGATGGGTTAGGCCGACAGCCCCACACCCAATGGTCCTGGGTACCGTGGTCCCAGAATGTCAGGAACAGTGTTGGTTCAAGTCAGGCACTCGTGTGGAATGGGACTGGTTGCCAGGGTAGATCAAGACTGCCTAGAGCATCACTTGCCACATGGTCCATGAAGTCAGTATCTTGGCCAGTGGTCCCCACCTCCCCACCAGCACAGAGGAAAGTCACAGGATGGTTGTTAGAAAGGCCTTGTGCCATGCATTTGGGGGAGCTCTGGGCACCTCCCACGAAACTGCATAAAGACACAGCTGCCTTCTCCTCTTGTCTCTACCTGAGTGCCAAGCGCCTGCCCAGGACAGGACATCCCTCCCCACTTGGTTCCCACAAACCCCGAGGGGCAGTGTCGGTCCTGTCAGGCCAGGAGTCAGAGAGCAGTCCTGACCCCATGGCTTCCTTCTCCGCAGGTGGGGGAGCAGGATGAGCTCTCAGAATGCTTATTTTAAAATAAAATTACACTGAATAAAAATTCATATGAGGCTTTTAAAAAAAACCAAATCTACCAAAATATAGTTCTCAAACTCTCAACCAGACTTTTGATACAGGAAGACCATCCAGGACCACACAAGTGACCTGGGATACTGTCACATTAAATGCAACCCGGCAGGTTTCCATGGATAGGAAGTCTGTGGTTTCTACTGGTGACTGGATTGCAAGTAGCTGCTGGTGCCCTGTGGTTTGGTACCCATGTTCCTGTTAGGAGTGGTTAAGGTGAAGATGCATTTCTTTTGCAACCAAGTTTATGGCCCCCTGTTCTGAGTGATGGAGCCGGACCTAAACGAAACGCAGGAGCCTCAGTTCAAACCCCTGTCTGGCTGCTTCCTGGCTGTAAATGGGGAGAGGGCTGGTGCAGAATTTGCCATGCAACGTGTGGGCACAACCGTCACTGGGTTTTCAGTTAATCATCGGGGAAGCAGCCGGATGCTGGAGATCTTTTCTCTTTCCTTGGCTGGAGAGCTGGGCCAGAGTCCACCCAGCTCCTGCCAGCCCACAGGAGGTTTCCAGACCAGACGACCCCCCCTACCGCCCCCCACCCTGTGTCTGCTCTGGGCGGAGGGGCAGCCGGCGTGCTCCCTGGTTAACAAGCAGTCCGTGCAGGCGGCCCTGTCTGGCCTCCTGGCCGCACACTGAGGAATTAGGAATTGGCACTGTCTGAAATTTATGAAAATCTAATCTCGTTAGGCCTGCCTGGATGAGACTGGCCGGGGCAGGCCTCATTGTCATTCTGAGGAGCCCCAGCCAGCCTGGGGTTCCTGCCACTTCATTTACTGCCCCTCCCCCACCACCGCATTTGAATAAGAACCCAGCTCCTTTTCCCCCCTGGAATTTCAAATAAAATTGAGCCAGACGTCAAAGGAATAACTTTCTGATCACTCCTGGTGCCATTTCAAACACCCCTGACGGCACATTGATTTCTTAGGGTAAGACCGTTTGTAACAAAAGAACGGATCTTTCTCTTAAGGTTCGGGAGGTGGGTAGAAATCTAGGCCAGTTTTCTCATTTTTAAAGACAGACTGTACGTTTACCCAGCCCCTACTCTGTGCCAAGCATGCAGCTGGGCGCCAGGCGCCTGATAGCAGAGCACATAACCATGAGATACTGTCCACGACGCTGTCCAGTGTTGGGTGCAGGGCGGTGAGGGAAAGCCTTGCACTGGGGCCCGGGGCTCCCTGCATTGCTGCTCACGGCAGAGTTCGGAGCACTGATTCAGAACACGAAGTGTGCCCCCAAGATTCCTGGGTTCGAATCTCAACTTTGCCACTTTAACTGTGACGTCAGGCACATCACTTAGTGTCCGTGTCCTCATCTGGGGGAGAAAACACAGAGGGCTGACCCAGTTTCCATCCCATGTGGCTGTGGTGAGAACTGTATCGGTCAGTTTGCAACCACAGACTCAGGTTGGCAGCGCCTCTGCGAGAACACTCGAGAAGCCTCATTATGTGGAATCCAGAACCCCAGGCCCTGGCCCACACCTGTCCTCTGCCCCACACAGACCTGAGCTGGGCAGTGGAATCACAGTGGCTGGAGAAGGCCCAGCAAGGCAGTCCCTAGCTGACAGACAGTGCAAGCTGGGAGCATCTCTGAAAAGCAAAGTAACGATCTCTCAAAACTTTCAAGCGAGAACTCCTGACCAGACAAATCACCTCCTGGGTATCTATCTCCACACGTAGGTTTCCTGGGATTCTCTGCCTTTAGCTCTCTGTTCTAGGGAGGATTTTGATCTGTGCTCTGTGAAAAAAAAAGTGAAAGTGTGAGTCGCTTGGTCATGTCCGACTCTTTGCGACCCCATGGACTGTTGCCCACCAGGCTCCTCTGTCCATGGGATTCTCCAGGCAAGAGTACTGGAGTGGGTTGCCATTCCCTTCCCCAGAGGATCTTCCCGACCAGGGATAGAACGAGCATCTCCTGCACTGCAGGCAGATTCTTCACCGTCTGAGCCACCAGGCAGGGAAGCCCCTGGCTCTGTAAGAGGACCAAACACAGCCCACTCCAGGGCCTTTGAATGAGTCCCTCCTTCTGTCTGGAATGATCTTACCCATGAGCCTGGGCTTGCTACCCCCTCACCTCCTTCCTGGTCTCCATTCCAGTGTCACTTACACAGGAGGCATGCTGAGCATCCTGTCTGCATCAGTGTCTGCCCTGGTCCCTGGGACCCACGTCCCAAGCCTGCTTCACGGTTCTCTGTAGCTCTCATCAGGGGCTTGCGCCTCTCCCTCCTAGAACACCAGTGCCCATCCCTCATTCTCTGTGTCCCCAGCACCTTCCCCAGGGCAGGCACACAAGAAATGCATGGCATAAAGGACTACAGTGTTCTCAAGTATAAAGAGGAGCGCAGGAAGGCCCACTGCAGGTGAAAAGGCAAAATCCCTGGGAACCACTTAAATGTTCCTCCCCCCCCCGCCCCGCCCAAGGGGCTGACACAACCTAGGAAGCCACTGCTAGCAGATTTGTGTACAATGACAAATTATACACAGATTTGTGCTTCTTCTTGAGCAAGAGAAGCTATCCAATGAGATGGGACTATCCTTGTTTAAAAAAGCACAGACGTGTGTATTTTAAAATAAAAGTGATTCGGGTGATGCATACGAACTTCTGTGAGTGACTACATGCGTCTACATGGCCCAAGGGCCAGGCACGGTTACCCTGGGGGTGCCCGAGAGGGGATGGCTCTTTCCTTGTAATACACACTCCTGCACACTCACCTTTGAGCACGTGCAATTACATTCACAGTAAAAGAGACAAAGCGTCTGCTGGTCTCCAAACCAGGTGGCTGATCCCTGGAATGGGGGTTCCCAGAGGTCTCGTGGCAAAGATGCTGTCATCTTGGGTCTAGCAGCACTTCTTGGGGGATAGGGGGAGGCTGGGTCAAGCCTCTCAGCCTGGGATAGAGGGAGCCCTGGCTTTGGGTGCCTCTGATGGGCCCTGGGAGTTTAGGTGCTGAGCTAGGGTTGCTCTTCATGGGGCAGGCGAGGGCCTGACCGCCCTCCATGGTGTCCTGGCTGAGGAGCCCAAGGTGATACCCAGGTGCCAGGTGGTCGTCTAGTCCCCTCTCCTGGAGAGGGGAGACACGTGTGGCTGGACACAAAGCTGCCCTGTGAGACTGTGTCTCCCGACTCTCTCCAGCACCGGCTGAACTGACAGCCACTCTGGGGATGAAAGTGTTGTATTGTAGAGCCAATGGGACGACAGAAGACGGGCCACACTCACACCACTCCTTCCTTCCACCTGAGCCACCTCCAGCCTTTCCTCGCCTGACTGACTCCTTCCCTCCCTTCTCCCTTCCCCCGCTGGACTGCACCTGTGTGCACAAGTATGCATGGGCACACACACACTTTTCTGCTGGGCTTCCCCCGATCCCTCCCTGAGCTCCCCAGCATGCGGGCATCACTCTCTCAACTCTTGTCTACCCTACTCTGCTCAAGAGCATCTCAGGATGGGAGCACCAGATCTCAGCTCTGTAGCCTGTCCAGCGGAGCCTAACAGAGAAGGCTCCACACTGGTCTGTCCCAGTGTCGGTGGAAGCATTCGGAAGCTCAGGGGACCATATAGTCAAGATGCCCTAATTAGCCAGCAAATACAGGGCCAGGTTTAAAGGATGTGAACGGTAAGTCATCAATCCCACATACCCTTCTGTGTTGTGCATCTCCTTTAACTAGTAAGACACCTAGTCCTGCATGTAGGCGAACTGCCTTCTTGAACCCAAGTGGCAACGTGTGCAGCGCTTCACTCATTTTGGGGCTTCAGCCCACACATCCTGAGGGCACCTTGCAGGAGGTCACCTGAGAGAGGGCTGCAGCTGGGTGATGGGTGAGCCCTGAGTCTCAAAGTGTGTGCGTGGGAATGGGGAGGTAAAATCAACTCCAGGGCGAGCAGAGGGCCCATGTAATCATTTTAGAGCCTCGTGATTAAACGCTCCTTCAATAAGGAAAGACAAAGCCGTGCCTTTTATCTTTCTTGCTATTACCCAAATGGAAAGAACTAATGGGATTTTTTTCCCTATTGTACCAACATCGAACATCTTTAAACACCCACTGTCAGCAAAATATCAATCACCGTTCGAGAGTTATTGGCAGAATGGAGTGAATTTGCGGTGAGAGAGAGCGGTTTCTGTCAATGGACATGGAGGTGCAATGGAGTTATTTAAAATAAATCAAACGCGCTTTGTTAATTGAGGAGAGGAGGCGTGGGTGAGTGAGCTGTCTGCAGTGGCAAGTCGTGGCAGGACCTATCAAAATCTAAAAGGTATGCTACCTTTCCAGCTTGCAATTTTAACTTCCAAGATTGTATCCAACAGAAAAATCCGCAGAAGGACCAGAGCATACACGTATAAGGGCACTTCTGTGACTGTGAACAACCAGAGACTATCGAAATTCCACTAAACTAACCCTCGTGTATATGTATCTCACTGTCTTGCCATTATATGACCCCCAAATCCCATTCCTGGGGATGTTTCCAGAGAAAGCCATAATTCAAAAGGATGCATGCATCCCAGTGTTCACTGCAGCACTGTTTACAACAGGCAGGACACAGAAGCATGTCCACAGACAGAGAAATAGATAAAGAAAACATGATGCGTACATACCATGGAATATTACTCGGCCATCAAAAGGAACAATATAGTGCCATTTGCAGAGACTTGGATGAAACTAGAGACTGTCATACAAAGTGAAGTAAGTCAGAAGAGAAAAAGAAATATCATTTATGCACGCATGCATGCTCAATCACGTCTGACTCTTTGCGAACCCATGGACTGTAGCCTGCCAGGCTCCGCTGTCCAAGCAATTTTCCAGGCAAGAATACTGGAGTGGATTGCAATTTCCTCCTCCAGGGGATCTTCCCAACCCAAGGATCAAACTCTGTCTCTTGCGTCTCCTGCATTTGGCAGGTGGATTCTTTGCCACTCTGCCACCTGGGAAGCCCATATCACTTATATATCAAATATAGAAAAATGGTACAGATGAACGTACTGGCAAAGCAGAAACACAGTCACAGCTGTAGAGAAAAAAGTTATGTGTACCACTGTGGAAGAAGAGTGGGATGGATTGGGAGATTCGGGTGGACATATACACACTATGTATAAAACAGATAACTAATGAGAACCTACGGTTTAGCACAGGGAACTCTACTCAGTGGTCTGTGGTGACCTCAATGGGAAGGAAATCTAAAAAAGAGTGGATATATGTATCAGTATAACTGATTCCCTTTACTGTATAATAGGAACTAACAACACTGTAGTTCAGTTCATTATACAGTAAAGGGAATCAGTTATACTGATACATATATCCACTTGCACAGAGAAGGCAATGGCACCCCACTCCAGTACTCTTGCCTGGAAAATCCCATAGATGGAGGAGCCTGGTGGGCTGCAGTCCATGGGGTTGCAAAGAGTTGGACACGACTAAGCGACTTCACTTTCACTTTTCACTTTCATACATTGGAGAAGGAAATGGCAACCCACTCCAGTATTCTTGCCTGGAAAATCCCAGGGACGGAGGAGCCTGGCGGGTTTGCCGTCTATGGGTTCGCACAGAGTCAGACACGACTGAAGCGACTTAGCAGCAGCAGCAGCAGCAGCAACATTGTAAAGCAACTAAATGCCAATAAAAATTACACACACACTAAAAGACAGGTAAATCCTACAGTGGGGTTTCCCAGCCTTGGTGCTACTGAGATTTGGGGGCTGGATAATTCTCTGTGGTGGGGCCTATGCACTGTAGAATGTTTAGCAACCTGCCTGGCCTCTGCCCACTAGAAATCAGTAGCACCAGCATGGTCAAGTTGTGACAACCAAAAGTGTCTGCCGACATTGCCCAGTGTCTCCTGGGGAGCACAGAACCATGCCTGGCTGAGAACAGCTGACCTATATAGGTTTGAGGATGGATGGCTATTTTTGCAATTATTGCCAAGCAGAAATAATGAAACTGGAACAGTATAATATGCACCCATTTTTATAGCAAAAATGAGGATAAAAATCAAATTGTTCGTGATGACTACTACTGAAAGAAGCCATCTATCCTTTACTCTTTTTGTATTTCTATATTGTCTGCTTTTTTATAACAAACATGGACAGCTTTAGTTTCACCAATACTAATTTACATACCAAAGAGACCGGGGCGCGTGTGCTTGTGTGTGTGTGAGTTTCCGAACATGGTGACGACGTGACTCTGGCTTGCCCTCGCCACTCGGGAGTCACCGTGTGCTCCTTGGAAACCAGCAGTGTTTCTGTCAATTACTGATTTTCAAGAGCCTGGTGTTTCCCAACATGAGCTCAGAGGGGCTTGGGGGCAGCGCCAGGAGAGGGGATGTGAAGGGGCTCGGTCTCCAAGCCTCTCTGACAAAGAGCTCAGCTCTGAATTGGCCCACAATGCAGCCAGCATTGAGCCACTTTTCAATAGCTCCTCCATCAAAACGGCGGCCGCGTGCTGGGGGCCTTCAAGGTCGGCGGGACCGGTTTGGTCAGGAGGGGTCTCAGCGCCAGCTGGGGGTGCCCCTTTCCATTACGACCATGAACAGCCCAGCTATTCTAGGTCTCATCCAGAGCAGAGGCAGGAGACGCAATGATGGTCAAGGTCACATGGCAGGAGAGGCCAAAGAAACTGTGAGGGCAGAATGGGTTCTCCTGCACCCCTGGGCTCTCTGGAACTGAATCGGATTCAGCAAACACCAGGAGCAGGGTTAGCAGAAGCCCTGGAGCAGGCTGCCTGGGCCCAAACCCCAGATCTACCCATGGCCAGACGTGTGACCTAAGGACATGGCTAAATTCCTTATCAAGCGGCCAGTACACGTCAAGTGGCCCATAAGCATCAGCTGTTATCCACAAGGACTTGCGTCTCTCCAGGGACCCTGGCCTCCCACTTTTCATGCCCATTGCCTCCTGACAGCCTGCACAGTCCTCTTGGTCTGGCAGCATCTCAGCTGCCCTCTGAGCAGAACCTCTGCTTCCCTCTGGCGGGGCCTTTGCCCAGGCTGATCCACCTGCCCAGGACACCCTCTCGCTTCCTTGTTCCTCCTAATCCAGCTTCTGACCCCAGGTCCAACTGCCCCTGCGGCCACTTCCTTCTCTGGCTTTTCTGGCAGTTGTAAGCTCTCCCATGTAACTGGAAGTTTCTTTTGTAAACAGTACCTAGGTTATCTGCTATGGCTTCCTAGAAAATGCATGTCATGACTTAGCCATCCCTTGGTCTGTGTCTTACTGTCACTGTCCGTCTGCCCATCAGCATGCGATCTCCTTGTCCTGCAGCTTCCCCACAGCCAGCATGAGACTGGCAAGCAGGAGCCTTTCTGCCCAGTCTTTGAAGGACTCCTCTTCAACCCTCAAAGCCCAGCTATGGTTGCTCCAGAGCAACTTTTATATCCTATTACAGTGCCAAACCCTGGCCATCACCATGTGGGACTCCCAGCTCCAAGGAAGAAGGCATCCGCTTTACTGGTCTCTTCCTAGTATCTGGCCTACCCTGGTACTCAGGCAGCAAAGAAACTTGCATTGGTCAACACACAGTCAGGCAAGCAGCCAGGAGCCTGGAACCTCCAGAGCAGTGCAGGGGCTCGAGATGCAGACCACGAGTGGGGAGCTGGTGCTAAAATCAGCCAACAAGGAGTGGCAGTTCTCACCTGCCTTCCCAAATCCTCTACTTGGAGCAGAAGGGTACCTTGTATTACACACTGAATCTGTGTCCTCCCCCAAAATAATACATTGAAGCCACAACTCGCAAATGTGGCTGTATTTGGAGATGGGGCCTCCAAGTAAGTGATTAAGGATAACTGGGTTCACAAGAGTGGAGCCCTGGTCCTATAGGATTAGCGTCCTTATGAAAAGAGACATCAAAGGGAATTCACTAGTGGTTCAGTGGTTAGGACTCAGAGCTTTCACTGCTGGGGCCTGGGTTTAATCCCTGAGTTTGAGTAGGCTCTGGGTATTAGTGATGAACAAGGAAGCCTGGTGTACTGCACTCCATGGGGTTGCAAAGAGTCAGACGTGACTGAGTGACTGAACTGTGAACTGCACTGGGGAACTAATCCTGCAAGTTGCACAATGCGGCCAACAGAAAAAACAAAAAGGAAGAGAGAGCTCAGAGCTCACTTTCTCTGCACCATGCCAAGGAAAGCCCACCTGAGGACACAGCAGAAGGCAGCCGTGTGTGCTGAGGAAGAGCCTCACCTGCACCCTGGACTTAGACACGAGCTCACTAACACATCTTGAATAGTAGGAGCTGATGTAGGGAGACTGGCGGGCTGCAAACTCCGGAAGTGGCAAACCTGCCCTGTGCGGGGGGCAGATGGCTGGGGGGGGGGTCTATGGAGACACAAATGTACCTGTGGGGACAGCAGCAGCCTGCCCACAACCCCATGCATGACGTCAGGACCTCTGTGATCTTACTTTCCACGAGGGATGTTCTCTTCTGTGGTCTACTTCCAGCCTCAGGGACTCTGCTGTCCCACACGATCATTCCAGGAGCGCACTCACCAAGCATCTGCAATGTGCTGGGCCCAGACCCTGGGAGCTGAGGTTTCCTAGGGTGATAAATAAATCCTGCTCTCCACAGCAAAAGGGTTCAATCCTGTGCTGCCAGAAACCTGGCTAAATTTATTTCCGGGACAGACGACTGATGGTCTGGACTCTCCCAAGGCCATTCATTCTAACAACACACCTACAACAGGCATGGCCCCAGCTCCCAGGGCTTCCCAGGCCTGAGCTGTCATCTCATGGACCTTTCCCAGCAGCTCCAGGGTTGGGGGGTTTAGTCCTGTGGCACCTTTGTTACACGGACAGGGAACCTGAGATTTGGAACTCACACAGATCTCTATGTGGGGCCTGGTATCCTAACTGCTGTCCTCTGGACCAGAAACTCAACACAAAGCCGCAGCACAAACCACCGCCTCCCGGCGGCCCCAGCTGAAGTGGTCCCTCACTCTGGCTCACTTCCTCTTGTCTCATAGCAAGAGCAGTGGCCAGCAAAGGCCGATCCACCAGGGGCCAGACTGGACCCCAAGGTGACACAGGCGCTGCGTGCCGGCCGAGGAGGTAGGACGGCTCACAGCCTGGATGTGGGATGCAGGTCCAAGAAAGAGTCCGGACCTGGGGGAAGGAATTCCTGACTGAGAGTTTATTTACAGCTTGGAGGGTTGGGTGGGGGCTCTAGGAACCAAGGAGGGATATACTGACAGTTGGCCGCTGCATGGACCCCCTGGTTGGGAGGAGCTCAGGTGGGGGGGTGACCGCACCCCTGCAGAACCCTGCCCACCACACCCCAGCTGGTGGGCGCATCAGTGTCTGTCTCTGCCTCTCCAAGGGCCCGCAGGTCAGGGTTTGTCTGACGGTGTCTGTGCATCTTGTCTCCTACTGTTGACTTCCTGTGTCCGTATGTCCTTCTCTTTGAGCTGTCTGTCTTTCTGAGGGTCTCCTGTGGGTGCACGCGTGCACATGTGTTTCTGTATGTGTTTGAAATTGTCTGGTGTCTAAATCTGGCCAGTCTTTCCCTGTGGTGCTCATGAGTCCCTTCCTCTTTCTTTTTTGGATAAGGAATGAAACAAATCCCCAGAGGGCAATGAAAAGCCTCCCAGACGCCAGACGCCTGCCGAAAGCGGTTTGCCGCTCCATGGTCTCCACCCCACGGGTGAGGCTACTCCAGCCCTTGTATCATTTCCTCTTGAACATCTTCCAGCGGCAGAGAAATCGCAAACAATGGAAAGAACAAGGTTCTCTGAGGAACACAGAGGCTCATGGTAGGACTGAGATGTGGACCAGCAGGGCAGTGGGAGGCCAGCAGCCTGGTTTCAGACTTGAGTCCAGACATCCCACTTCCTATAATGTGTGACCTTGGCCCCCTGCTCTGCTTCCCTACCGTAAAGCATGGATCAGTAACAGCATTACCTGCCAGCATGACTGAGGATTACCTGAGCCAGTGTTCATGGGGTTCTTAAGGCAAGCATACTGAAGCAGTTTGCCATTCCCTTCTCCAGTGGACCATGTTTTGTCAGCAAATTCTGACATTTTGAGCAAACTCCAGGAGATGGTGAAGGGCAGGGAAGTCTGGTGTGCTGCAATCCATGGGGTCACAAAGAGCCAGACACGACTTAGCAACTGAACAACACCATTACCACCTCAGAGAGGCCTCCCAGTGGCTCCATCCCAAACTACTCATCTCTCACCTCACTCTGCATCTCCCGACGGCCAGTCTTGGCCATGAGGAGCAATGCATTGTATGTTAGGAGCCTGGATTTTCTGCTCTTTCCCACAGGGCTTCCCAGGTGGCTCAGTGGTAAAAAATCTGCCTGCCAATGCAGGAGACGCGGGTTCAATCCCTGGGTCAGGAGGATCCCCTGAAGAAGGGAATGGAAACCCGCCCCAGTATTCTTGCCTGGAGAATCCCACAGACAGGGGAGTGTGGTGGGCTACAGTCCATCCAACTCTGCAACCCCATGGACTGTAGCCCGCCACACTCCCCTGTCCGTAGGATTGCAGAGTCAGATATGACTGGGCACACACGCATGCACCATGGCTCTAGGGGCAAAGGACAGTCCCTCCCTGGTCTTCTCGAGGACAGTAATGTACTTTCAGAGTGCCCAGCATGTAGGCCAGTGCCTGATAAGAGTAACTGTCTTTATTGACGTGCCTGCCTGCTGACTGCTGATCTCACCTCAGCAGCAGGAAAGCTCCACGCAAAGACCCTTGTTTGTCTCGTTCTCAATGAATCCCTGGAGGGCAACACCATGCTTGGCACAATATGCTGCTGTCAATTAATAATTGAAGGAGGAAGGAATTCACATCCAAGGTCCACTCTCCAGGACTCACATCTCTCCCCCAGAGGCCAGGGGATAGATGGGTGTTGATGAAACGTGGAAGGTCTTTTCACAAAACGAAATCTGCAACGACCATATGACCCAGCAATTACGCTCCCGGGCTTTTAGCCCAGAGAAACGGAAACTTATGTTCACACAAAAACCTGTGCATGAATGTTCATGGGGTCTTTATTTGTCTCAGTCCCAACCTGGAAGCAGCCCAGATGCTCCTGGGCAGGTGAATGGTCCAACTTACCCTGGGTATATCCGTGGCACAGAAACAATAGGAAGGAATGAACTATTGATGCATCAAACGACCTGGGTGGATCTTTAGAGTCATGCCAAGCGGGAAAAAAAAACCCATCTCAAAAGGTTACAACGGTATGATTCCATTTATATAACAGTCTCAAAATGAAAAAATTATAGAGATGAACAGATTACTGGTTGCCAGTGGTTCATCTGATAAAATTGCATAGAACTAAGCATGCACACAGGCACACACAAATGCACACACACACATGCTCACTCATTCGGATGAATGTAAGTAAACGGGGGGAACTGGAACAAGGTCAGTGCATGTCAATTCCTGGTTGGGATACTGAACTATCACTATGGAAGACGTCAGCACTGGGAGAAGCCGGAGGATACATATAAGAGTTCTCCCTGTATCATTACTCACAACTGCATGCAAATCTACAGTTATCTCAAAATGAAAAGTTTAAAGAGAAAAGTGAGGCCGTACTGGGGCCCCGTCCGGTAGAGGGCAATACCAGTTACTTCAAGTGACCCCCAGGGTGTGCACAGCCCAGGCCTGGTGCTGGGTGAGTGGTTTACTTGTGGATGGGGGGTTGGAGCCGAAACAGAAGCCGCTCCCCCAACCCCGCCAGCCTCCCTCTGTCTCCCGCTCACAGCATCTGCCATCTGGCTGTTGCAGCCAGCCAAACGAAACCATCTCTCGGCTGTCATCTTTCAACTTGCAGGTCTGGCTCCCAGGTTTGAAGATTAAATTCTAAACATGCCATTTAAAATTTAGAAACGAAGAAAGAAGATTTTAAGTAACCTCTAAGCCCTGTCTTCCCCGCAGCAAAGAGCAAAGCACCTCCTACTTCTTTCCCAAAGGGAGGGAGAGCAGCTGGAGTTCCCCCAAAGTATCACCACATCCTCAATACAACCCAAGACCTCAATTCTGCAGGTCAAAGTGTCACATGTCCCCAAAGTAAAGCAGTACCGCTAAGTGTCAATGTGTCGCCAATGACGAAGTGCCTGCAAACTCTGCTGCTAGTCACCACCTTAGGCACAGAGTCGTCAGGAACTACAGGGGTCTGTGAACAACACAGGCATCTTGGGAGACACCTGAGTGTTGACCTGTCTTCTCCGGAAACTTGACTGGATCTGGAGTTACCTGTCATGAGTGCTGGTCCCTCTTCCCCTGGGGTTCAGTCCAGCCCTGTGGTAGCTCTGGAGAAGCAAGAACACTCCAGTATTCTCACCTGGAAATTTCCATGGACAGAAGATTCTGGCAGGCTATAGTCCATGGGTCTGAGTACACAATATTTAAACTAATTATGATGACAGGGAGAGGAAGAGGTGGACACCTAAGTGGTTCAGAGAACCTTGCAGTGATGGGGGTCGCGAATAAGGCTGGCTGAAAACAAGCCTATGAGATGCTGGGCCTCTGGGGGAGGCAGCAGCTTGGAAACCCCCAATATGGTCAGACACAGAAACGACGGACCACAAAGGTAGGAGGGTTACTCAGAGTCACATAGCTACCTGGGCAAAGCTGGGGGTGGGTCCAGCATAGGCTTCCCAGTCCCTCAGATACCAGCTGCCCACACTGGCATGCCTGGCCAGGGTCAGCACGATGCACCACTCCAGAGAAAGAGGGACATGATCCTGCCTGTTGTTCCAGGAGCCTGCCTCATACTCACTGAAAGCCCCAAGGAAGCCTGGTGTGATGAATAAATGGTAGGCATGACTTCTGCCCATCAGACACGCCAGTGGGGAGCATTTTAGCTTCTATGACTTGGCTGGGCTGTGCTATAAGCTTTAATTGCAAGCTATCTATCATTCATCTATCTACCTACCTATCAATTAATTATCTATATGTATCTATCATTCATCTATCATCTATCATTCATCTAGCTATCATATCTATGCCTTTCATTCATCTATCATGTATCTATCTCTATTATTCATCTATCATCTATCTGTCTGTCTATCTGCCAGTCAAGGCTCCTAACCAGCCACATGTCCTCTGTCATCGCCTACCTGGATAGATGCAGAGACCGCCAGCCTGCCCACACTCACGCACTACCTTGAGGGCAGGCTCTGAGGGTAAAGGCAGTGGTTCTCACTGGGGACAATTCTGCCACCAAGGGACCTCTGGTGATGCCTGCAGACACTCTGGTCGTCCCACCTGGAAGGGTACTGCTAGCATCACGGGGGGAAAGGGGCCAGGGATGCTGCTGAGTACCCCACAGCACACAGGACAGCCCCTCAGAGAGGGATTATCCTGCCCAATGCTGCTATTGCCGAGGTCCAGAGACTCTGGAGTCACAGTGCCTGGAACATAAAACCTGCTCCCTAAACAACAGTCAGGCAGCACCAGAGTCCTCGTTTAGGCTCAACACGGAGACAGTGGCAAGGACGCGAGTTACATGCGGCTGGTTTAAGGACTAACAACAGCTCAGTCTGTAAATCTGATGTGAAAATAGACAGATGATGGAAAAGCCCTTGCTCAATGAACACCTGGATTATACATTTCTGAGGGTTAGAGATGGAGCAACTCCCTCTTGTCCTAGGCACCCAGTAGGTGCTTCACAAATGCTTGTGAAAGATGCATGTGTGCTCAGTTGTGACCAACTCTTTGTGATCCCATGGGGTTCTCCAGGCAAGAATACTGGGGTGGGCTGCCATGTTCTCCAGGGATTGAACCCACATCACCTGCATGGGCAGGCAGATTCTTCTTTACCACTGAGCCACCTGGGAAGCCCTGTGAAAGAGTACATGAGTGAGAATGAGAGAATGCAGCCCGTGTTGTTTCCAGGCTCTTCTCTGGAGGATGGAGAATGAACTGACTATGTGTGGGGCCCGTATCAGTGATAAAAAGGATCTCTAGATGAGATGTCAACCTGTAGGAAAACCATGGTTTCTGACAACATCTGGCTTCTGCCTTTTACGCAAACAGCAGTCACTATCTGAGACCCCTTTTACCCAAACACAGAGAGACTAAGCCCTGGTGCCTTTAAGAAACTCAGTGTCTTCATTCAGTCTTGACAGAGAGCTGCAATGCCTCCGGTGGCCCGGGGTATGGCCTTCAGATGTAAAGCAGGGGCCCCTGATGGCTGGGGAACTCAGCATGGCCATCTCCTGGCCAGT
This sequence comes from Aepyceros melampus, assembly GCA_006408695.1. Classification (NCBI taxonomy): domain Eukaryota; kingdom Metazoa; phylum Chordata; class Mammalia; order Artiodactyla; family Bovidae; genus Aepyceros; species Aepyceros melampus. The sequence goes on along the minus strand of SJXQ01003622.1, from coordinate 184,553 downwards.
CCTCTTGAGCCTTGAGCTCCTACTCATCCACCCCAGGTTCTACCACCAATGGGGTGAGGCTGTGTCAGGCTTACAACAAAGTGTGCTGTGATCGATTAGTGATGTCTGCCCCAGGTGCTGGCAGGACACACAAGAGATGGGTATGGTTCCAACTCCTGGTGGTTACAAGAAACCCTGCCTCACTGGGATTTACTATGCCCTCCAAACCTGCTGCCTACCCAAAGGGCACCCTGACCCTGGTTTGTGTCTCCTTCCTGCCAGGGCAGTAAGGGGCAGTGGGCAAGCTGCCCTGAGCCTCTAATTCTAGACTCTACAGTTTGCAGGTGAACATAAGATAAGTTATTTTTTTCTTCTTCTTGAGCCACAGTGATAAGGACATTAAGGAACCTGCACCAGGGTGATCCCAGCAATGAGAAGGGAAGGGGTCCTCCCAGGCCTTTCACTTTTTAGGACAAAATTTTTATTCTGAGATAACTGCAGATTTACATTCTATAAAGAGACCTCCCTACACCCTTTGTCCAGGTGTCCTCAGTGGTCGTTGTTGTTCAGTTGCTAAGTCATGTCCAACTCTTTGCAACCCCATGGATTGCAGCATCCAAGGCTCCTCTGTCCTCCACTATCTCTCAAGTTTGCCAGGTTCCTATGCAATATCGTTCTTTACATCATCGGACTTGACTTTCACCAACAGACGCATCCACAACACAGCGTCATTTCCGCTTTGGCCCAGCCGCTTCATTCTTTCTGGAACTATTAGTAACTGCCCTCCGCTCTTTCCCAGTAGCATATTGGACACCTTCTGACTTAGGAGGGTGTTCATCTTCCGGTGCCGTATCTTTTTGCCTTTTTGTAGCATCCTATAAAACTGCATCATTCGTGGCTTTCCCAGGTGAATCAGAAACTTCCCTACCTTTTAGTCAATCCTTGTTTTACAGAGCAAGGACTAAAACCTGATTCCTCCCCAATCCAGGTTTCACAGCCAGAAGATCCCCACGCCCTCACCATCACCCCTTCTCTGAGATTCTCTGCTCTATGTCTTTCCATTGCTGGCTGGGTCCCACCCTTCAAGTCCCAGCACACGTGTCAGCCTCCTGAGAGGCCTCTCAACTCCCGGCCAGCACAACCTCTGGTATGCTCATGTGACCCTGTTTTAGTCCCTTCCTGGCATTACCACTGTCTGAAATAACTACTTTTTGCTCTCCCACTAGAGCCTGAGCTCTGCTGAGGATCAGCACAGATGCTTTTCAGTCACCACTGTCCATCTATAGCTGCCTCAGGGGCACACACAGTAGGAGCTCAACCATCTGATGGATGAACACACAGCAATCAGTTCCCCAGACACTGGGGTTGTCCCCCACCTCCGTCCACAAGCCGCATGAACACAGGCACCAGGCTATGTTTGGCTGGGAGTGATGGTATGTGGAAGGCTGAAGTTGGGAATGAATGCTTGAGTAGAGTCTGAACAATCTGAGTCATTCCTGGAACCAGCCCCAGAGCCAAGGGACCAGCTCCACCATCAATTTACCACCTGACCTTGGGCAGGCTGCATCTCTCTGGGCCTCAGTGTTCTCATCCATAAAATGGGGAATGGACACCCATGTTCCCTTGCAAACCTAAGCACGAACTCCCCACTGGTACGAGGTTCAGATCCAAGGTCTTCATATTAATGCCAGTTGCTTGCCCAGATGGGTCCCCCAAGACCAGCCTCCAGCTGCCCCTTCTGACAAAGAGGTGCAAACAGCAACAGGAAAGTGGGTCTCCTTAGCAAACAGCCTACTTTGAGAAGACCCAATGATGGGGTGAAGCACAGCTACTCTGCCACGCTGGCACCCCTCTTCCTGCATTAAAAAAAAAAACCCTACAAAGTACCCACTGCCTGCAAGAGTCAGTGTTGCCAGTCACCAGGAGAAACCAACTTCTGGAGAAAGAAAAGTTCAATTGACGAGCTATAAATATTTCTGTTCAATTCTGCTGGGGAGCTGGGCTCTCTGGCTGAGCAGGCCCCACTGAAAAGGAAGGCGGCCCACCAGATTTGTTTCGAATTATGAAAATAGATGTTGTCTCCCAGCCACATCTGTTTTGCCTGACAAATGAGCAGCGATTCACGTCCTAATAAAGCCACGCACCAAGGCAGTCTTGAAACTCCAGCTTTCCCAAGAAAAAGAGAGAAAAAAAAAAAAAGGCCAGGCCTCCCATATTTGAGACTCCGACACGAGACTTGTTTCAATCTCGTCTCTCAAGCTGCAGGCTCTTGGGGCGTCTGAGCCACGCGCACATCCTTAAACTCGGCTTTCAAAGCTCACATCTCCCAGTGTGAACAGAAGCTGCTTATATTAGAGGGAATGGGGTTCCCGCTGTTCTTTAAAAAGAAAAAGAAGACCAGGAGACATATGATCAAGTATAAAAATGCAACAAAAAGTCCCCCAACTCAAGCCAAGAGTGCATTTTTGATGTGCTGAAAAAGGCCAATTTTTGGAGCACACATCAATAGCGGTGGCACTCGTTTCTCTATGCCACGCTGGCTTGGTGACTGGGTTAATATCATCATTTTCCTTTAATTACTCCAAGACAGACCCAATTAAGTGCAGACATGTCTGCCAGCCCAAGGATCCGATATTTAATAGCCCATCCTTCTTTAAGGACCATCCCTGCTCAGGAGCTTGGTAAGGGAAGTGGGGCCAGCAGTGTGCTCGCGGGCAGTACAGACTTGGTGATACTGTTCTGGGCTCCCTCTCTTATTTTTAAAAGAGGCCCCTGACCTTCCTTTTGGATCTTTCTCCTTCAAGATGGATGTTATAGTAATGTGGGAGCAGGTAGAGACCCCAGTGACTGTATAACTAAAAATATTACAGTTCAGCCACAAATCAGAACTTACAGATCAGGACTCAGAGACTTGCAGGCTGCAGTGAGAACCAGGACAGACTGCCCTCTTGTTCACCTTCGGCACTCTATTCACCTGCCCCCACAAAGCCGGTAATAAACCAGTGCCAGGCACAGAGAGAGATGCCGTGTCACGGGCCACTCCTGCCTGTGGGTTTTGTCTGCTTTGGGAAAGAAATAAAAGGATTGGGCCAAGAAGCCAGATCTCCCATCTCTTTCAGATGAAATGTCCAGGCCCACCCACCGCCCCCTCCCNCCCTGAACCTGCCTGCATAGGAACCTTACCAGGGTTCGGTTAGTGTCCTCATTAGGTGGGCGCCCTCCTTTCTGGGGCAGGGGGTCCCCTGGGTACTCATTTAGAGGCTCACCTGACCGTTAACGGCACCTGCGGCTGCTCTGTGGGACTTCGCGGAGACTTCGTGCTGACTTCGCGCTTCCGATCCAACCTCTCACAGCCTTGGCGGTTTTAACGGAAAATCAGCGGGAATCACATCCGGTGACCTCAGCCTATAGCCTCCGGGGTCACCCAGCAAGCAGGGTGGGTGTTGTGCGCATGCGCTCAGTTTCAGAAGCCGTGGCTGCTGGTCTTGCTCAAAGTTTTTACAAAGGCTTTTGCCAGGCTGTGGGAACCTTGAAATCTTTTAATATTGAGTAGGCAAAAATGTCTATCATTTTTATTCTGAAAGTGAAAGTCACTCAGTGCTGTCGGACTGTTTGCGACTCCATGGACTATACAGTCCATTAAATTCTCCAGACCAGAATACTGGAGTAGGTAGCCGTTCCCTTCTCCAGGGGATCTTCCCAACCCAGGGATGGAACCCAAGTCTCCCAGATTGCAGGCGGATTCTTTACCAGCTGAGCCACAAGGGAAGCCCAAGAATACTGGCATGGGTGAACTGAAGTCGCTCGGTCGTATCCGACTTTGCAACCCCATGGACTGTAGCCTACCAGTAGGCTCCTCTGTCCGTGGGATTTTTCAGGCAGTAGTACTTGAGTGGATTGCCATTTCCTTCTCCAGGGGATCTTCCCGACCCAGGGATCGAACCCAGGTCTCCCAGATGGTAGACAGACGCTTAACTGTCTGAGCCATCAGCCTACTCTTTAACAAAGATACTATATAGGAAAGTAATGTGAAACAGAGCTACCAAAGAGATAAGCATCAGAAAACAAAAACAATGCTAATATAATTAAACATCAATAGAGCATGTAGGAGGTAAATGTACCGATGAAAAACTGTTAAAGTAATAAAATGGTTTTAAACAAAATTGCTAGGTATAAGTAAATACATAAAAATGCACCTTTTTCTGTAGCAACAAACAGTATTAACGTGAATTCAAATAAAAATAACTTTTAAACTATAATGATAAATACCTCATCCCTAAAAATAAATATAATAAAAAGTATAAGAACCCCATAGAAAAATTATAGATATTTCTTGAAATTGCTTACATCCTAACTAAATGGAAAAATATTATATGCATTTCTATGGAAGATTCAGTATTATAAGCATGTTATTTAGTGTTAGTCACTCAGTTGTATCCAACTCTTTGTGACCCCATGGACTGTAGCCCACCAGGCTCCTCTGTCCATGGGATTCTCCAGGCAAGAATACTAGAATAAGTAGCCATTCCCTTCTCCAGGGGATATTCCCAACCCAGGAATCAAAGCCAGGTCTCCTGCATTGCAGGCAGGTTCTTTACCATCTGAGCCACCAGGTAAGCATAAATATGTTCATCTTCCCCAAACTTAATCTACTAGTAACTATACTGTCTGTTTCTCAATGCAGCCACATAATTTGTCTGTGAACGTTTATGTATGTGTGTATGTGTGTGAACCTTGACAAGGTAATTCTAAAATTTAAATTGACTTGCAAAAGTCTATGAGTAGCCAATACTCTTGAAAAAGAAAAATATGATATTAAGAAATGTGAAAACATCACAGTAATGAGAGTTTGTGGTACAGATATAGGCATGTTCCAAAACAGACTCATTGTACATATCCTGGTTTATTGAAAGTTAGCTACTATTGAGAAGCGGAGGAAAAGAACAGTGTTTTAATAAAAAATTACAACACAATAGTTTGATATCCACATTAAACACAAGATGTGACTAAAACTGTCCTTCACACAACACAGATTTCATTTCCAAATGGATTAACACAAATTCCAATTCCAAGTGGATTAGAAACTTAAATTTTAAATATTTTAGAGTTTATGTAATAAGCGCAGGCATAGGCAAATAGACCAAAGTAACCAAACAGAGTGTCTCCAAACAGACCACTTGTATATGTTGCTTGATTTATTAAAAAGAAAAAAAAGCCTTTGCAGAGAAGTAGGGAGAAAGCACTATTTTTATGAAGAAATGACAGCAGAACAGTTGGTTCTAGAAGAATTCAGATCAACTTTCTAGTCCCAGCTCTCTTATATTCTAGCCCTGTCAACATGGGCATATTACCAAACTCTATGAGCCTCAGGCTGTTCATCTGTTAAATGAGTTTGATAAGCCCTGTATTCTAGAACTGCTAGAATATAGGTAATATATATAAATCATATATCATAGTGCCTGGCATATCTGAGATGATTAACAGTTTGTGAATACATTTCTCAGAGCGCATGAAGTGCTATAGGACATGGAATAGTAAATCAACCAAAATGCTGATTTGCAAGTAAAACGTCATCAACTTCCCCCATTTGAAGACATAATGTAGTAGGGAATAACAAATTTGATTCCATATTAGATGTGTTCCTTTTACTTTAACCTTACTGTAACCTTTGTGCTCTGGTGCCTGTGCTTAGTCATGCTGGCTCTATACCTTCTTTAAAAGAATATTGCCTATAGCTTGAAATATACAGGATAACCTGACCATGACCTGACCAAAACAACATTTGTGCTGTTGGAGTTTACAGGAAGATTGTGTGATCTGACAGACCATGAGTTCTGGATTTTTAAGGCATGAGCCACCACCCATTTCCTTGCAAGGCCCTGCAATAAGCCTTTCTCTGCTCCAGACTCCAGCCTCCAGCGTTTTGGTGTTGTCTGGCCTCACTATGTGTTGGGCACATGGACTTTCATTCAGTAAAATATTATTTGAGTGCTGAAGAGTCTTCTCCATTCGGATACAATTCACAGCTCCTAAAATTTGTGTGAAGGGCCACCTTCTTCTACTCCTCCCAGCTGCCATTCCATCCAAACCACACCTATTTTCATTCATTCCACCATAAGCAGAAATCTAGCCATTTGTAGACTTACAAAAGATAATTCAAATGCCCTTTTTAATGGAGTAGGCTCTAGTTCTCAGCCCAAAGAAAAAGACTGCAGGCCCAGATCTTTTTCACATCATACCTCAATCAAGTCACAGACTTTTTCCCACAGAAACTCTCTGTATACAATATACATAAAACACCTAGCTTTTGTACTAGATTCAACTGCACTGGGACAAAGTACAGGACACCTTCTGTTACTGTCACAGGTACAAGTTCTCTCTGGCTTACCTAAAATATGAAAATAACTGTTATGAACAGTTTTTCATTTCAGGGTTAGTCTCTCAACTCTAAGATACATATGAGTGTCTGGCTTCTGCTCACAATACTGACAACCTCATCTAGCCCACTATCCAACTTAACTTAAAAAATACCTCCCACTGAAGAAACAGTCATGTCCAAAACCTCAAACATTCTTCCTTTCTGAGATTTATATTTGACTGTTCTCATCTACAGCTCATCCTGCTTAACTCCTTCCTTTTGTTTGTTCTATTTGATTTGTGCAGTGTTTCACCATCTTCATCATGTGAAAGCTGCTCCTAGACTCTAAAGTTCCATGGGCAAGGGTTGGACCATCTTTATTTTAGCATTCCTTGTACTAATAAGGAGGCTTTTAAAGAAAAGATGCCTAATAATGCCTGAAGGATGAAAGGGCCTATGACCTAAAGGTTAATTAACTATGGTTTTATTTTTCCTATATTCTTGAATAAGCTAAGCACATCTGTGTCTTTACTTTTACTAAAAGAAATACTAAAATATAAAAAACCAATAATTAACTATTTTATTTCCTTTCTATTTTGTGATCCTAATTATTCACTATGTGATTTTTTTTCCCAAGAAACTACCAAGACTCTTAAGCCTGATAAACAGCAACAAACCAGTGATCCATGTCATTCATATACTTAGATTCTGATGCTAAATAAACTTTCTGTAAAAAAAAAAAAAAAAAAAAAAAAAATATTTTAAAAAAGAAAGAAAGAAAAAAGGTAAATCACAAAGTTCTCCACACAGAACAGGAACACAGAGACACCTACAGCCCCACTTTGGCCCTCCATTACTAAGAAGATTCATTCTCCATCTACAACAGAAGGATCTGCCTCAGACTTCACCAGAGGCAGGAACAGCTACTGACATAGCCCTGGAATTTGAACTGACCATGGCAGTAGTGCCAGTCCTGGCTGCAACTCTTGCTCAGGCTCTCTCTCTCTCATCTCTCCTAGCCTCTTCATACCAGGACTGGAAGGCACCAGCAATGTTGACCTTGGCCAAAACTTTCAGGATTTTCATCTTGCAGGTTTCAACCAGGGTCTTGGAACCCAAAGATCACAGTGTAGAGGATCACTGCTGGTCATCTGCCCCTATTCCAGGTATTTTCCCTGCATCAAATCTCTGGTGGGGAGTTTCTTGGGCTCCCCCCAAATTAAATACCTCCTCCCAACATATTCCCCTACACTATTCAGGAATCCTAAGATCTCCTCCTCAGTGGCATAACTGCCATTCATGGAGACCGAACCCAGGAGAGGCACTGGGAGTCCAGTCTTTGCATTTCCCTGCCACTAGTCAAACTCCCTTTGTGGGTTATGTCCAACTTGCTGACAGAGGCATAGGAATGATTTCTGGGGTTGGTTTTTCTACATTCATGCCAAAAATCAGCTTGAAGTGCTCGTGAAGATTTCAGGAGAGTAGTGCTTGTGTTTTTGTTGACAATCTTTAACACATTTGCTTTTGTAGTGGGTCTCTTATTTTATACTTGTACAGCAGGAACTTGTACTGTCAACTGTACTATGCTTCCTCATTAGAAGGTCTCTGGGTCAGCTCTTAAATGAGAGGTGCTTATCCTTTTCTCATCTTGGCTCCTGGCACCTTCATCTGATCTCATGCTGAAGCACTTGCAGAAACAATGGTAGTGAGTGTGGCTCTCTGAAGTTCCTAAGAATGCCACCAGCAGGGGGGCCCTGGAGAATATCCCCCCAAATAGGAGAGGAGGTATCTGACTTTGGGATTTGTGGTATTTCTCACCAAACTTCTCACTCCTCTGCTCCCAAGGTATGGTGACACTGGCCAGGGACATAAGGCAGAATTGTGGGCAGGAAAACAAGTAATACCAGCCACCAGGAAGAAGATAGAGGGTATGCTCATCTTCAACAGGGAGATACTTCCTTAGTTGTGATAAAGAGAATCTTTGCAGGTTTCCTTGAGGGCACTATTCTAGGTACCCATAGGGCTATTCTTTCTCCTGCCCTCTAAGACCTCTGGTATAGTGGACTTAATTGTGTGCCCCCAAAAGATGTCTTCAAGTCTTATTCTCCACTAGCTGTGAATGTGACCATAACTGGAAAAAGGATCCTTGCAAATGTTATCAAATTAAGGTGAGGTTATCCTGGAATAGGGTGAGCCTTAAATGTAATGACTGGTATCTTTCTAACAGAAAAGAGAAAGAGATTTGGATATAGAGACACAGAAGAGACACAGAGGGGAAAAAGGCCATCTGATGTTAGAGGCAGGCAAAGATTGCTGGAAAACCACTAGAAGCCAGGAGAAAAGCATAGAATAAGTTCTGCCTCAGAGCTCCTAGTACTCTTGCCTGGAAAATCCCATGGACGGAGGGGCCTGGTAGGCTGCAGTCCATGGGGTCACTAAGAGTTGGACACAACTGAACAACTTCACTTTCACTTTTCACCTTCATGCAGTGGAGAAGGAAATGGCAACCCACTCCAGTGTTCTTGCCTGGAGAATCCCAGGGACGGGGGAGCCTGGTGGGCTACCGTTTATGGGGTCACACGGTCGGACACGACTGAAGCAACTTAGCAGCAGCAGAGCTTCCAGAAGGAACCAACACTGCTAACAACTTGATTTCAAACCTCTGGCCTCCAGAATTGTGATTGAATAAATTTATGGCTATTGTAGCCACCAAAGTTGTGGTACTTGTTATGGAAGTCCCAGAAGCTAATATACCTATGGCGGAAGTCACACAGAGTTTTGGGATGAGGCCTTTTATCCCTGTCTGAGGTATACTGGACTGACAGAAGGGGCTGGCATTCAGGCTCCCTGTGCTCTGGAGTGAGACTTAGGACACATTCAAGATCATCATTTTAACTATTAACTAGGCATTGGTCCGTTCCCTTGCTGTAAGTTGCCACTTCAAACCAAGGCACTTGCTTCCCTGGAACACCAGGAAAAAGAAAAAAAGTGAAGGGGTGTGTCAGCCACAAACCCTTACAATGGGATATCTAGTATTGACTAATCTGTTGGTCTTTCTTAGTCCTGGCATCCCTGGTTCCCAATTATGGAAGAAGTGGCCTTCCCGTGGCTCCTCGTAGGGCCTGCAGCTGCTCCCTTTAGTAACCAATGGCTACACCATCATCCCCTTAGACCTGATGTAAAGAAGTGACAGTCTGGCCCAGCGTCTTCAAGAGCTGACCACAGAAATTATAAAGACACAACAATCCTGATATGCAGGCCCTCAAAGAAGAGTTTCGAAAACAAAACAAAAACTCAGGGAACCAAACAGACTTGTAGACAAATTTACACAATAGTCAGGATTTTAAACACCTTGCTCTAAGGAATCAACAGCAACCACAGAAAGGAACTCATCAAGGATTTAGAAGATATAAATACAGTATCCCCTTCATGGATCATAACCTTGTTGTGGCAAAGGGGCTTGTATAACTTAATGAAGCTATGAGCCATGACATGCAGAACCACCCAAGACAGATGGGTGATAGTGAAGAGTTTTGACAAAACATGGTGCACTGGAGAAGGGAATGGCAAGCCACTCCAGTATTCCCGACATGGGAACCCCATGAACAGTATGAAAGGCAGAAAAGTATGACACTGGAAGTTGAGCCCTCCCAGGTCAGCAGGTGTCCAGTATGCTAATGGGGAAGAGTCGATGGCAATTACTAATGGCTCCAGAAAGAATGAAGCTAATGGGCCAAAGTGGAAACAACACTCAGTTGTGGATGTGGCTAGTTGTGAAAGTAAGGTCTCATGCTGTAAAGAACATTATTGCTTAAGAACCTGGAATGTTAGGTCCATAAATCAAGGTAAACTGACATGGTTAAGCAGGAGATGGTGAGAATGAACGTCAACATCTTGGGCATTAGTGAACTTAAATGAACGAGAAAGAGCGAGTTTAATTCACATGACCATGTATCCACTACTATGGGAAAGAAATCCTTTAGAGGAAATGGAGTAGCCCTCAGAGTCAACAAGAGTGTCTGAAATGCAGTACTTGGGTGCAATCTCAAAAATGAAAACTGATCTAGGTTCGTTCCAGGGCAAACCATTCAAGATCACAGTAATTCAAGCCTATGCCCCAACCACTGATGCTGAAGAAGCTGAAGCTGACCAGTTCTATGAAGATCTACAAGACCTTCTAGAACTAACACCAAAAAAGATGTCCTTTTCATCATAGGGGATTGAAATGCAAAAGTAGGAAGTCCAGAGATACCTGGAATAACTGGTTAAGTTTGGCCTTGGAACACAGAATGAAGCAGGGCAAAAGCTAACAGAGTTTTGTCAAGACAACAAATTGGTCAAAGCAAACACCCTTTTCCAACAACACAAGAGACAACTCTACACATGGACATCACCAGATGGACAATATCGCAATCAGATCAATTATATTCTTTGCAGCCAAAGATGGAGAAGCTCTGTAAGGTCAGCAATACCAAGACTTGGAGCTGACTGTAGCTCAGATCATGAACTCCTTGTTGCAAAATTCAGGGTTAAATTGAAGAAAGTATGGAACACCACTAGGCTATTCAGATATGACCTAAATCAAATCCCTTATGATTATACAGTGGAGGTAATTAATAATTCAAGGGATTAGATCTAGTAGACAGAGTGCCACTAGAACTATGGGTGGAGGTTCGTAACATTGCACAGGAGACAGTGACCGAAAACATCCCAAAGAAAAAGAAATGCAAGAAGGCAAAGTGGTTGTCTGAGGAGGCTTTACAAATAGCTGAGGAAAGAAAAGAAGTGAAAGGCAAAGGAGAAAGGGAAAGATATACCTGACTGAATGCAGAGTTCCAAAGAATAGCAAGGAGAGATAAGAAAGCCTTCTTAAATGAATAATGCAAAGAAACAGAGGAAAAGAATAGAATGGGAAAGACTAGAGATCTCTTCAAGAAAATTGGAGATACCAAGGTAACATTTCATGCAGGCATGGCACAATAAAGGACAGAAATGGTAAGGACCTAATAGAAACAGAAGATATCAAGAAAAAGTGAGGTGGCAAGAATACACAGAATTATAAAAGAAAAGTCTTAATGACCTGGGTAACCACAGTGGTGTGGTCACTCACCTAGAGCTAGACATCCTGGAGTGTGAAGTCAAGTGGGCCTTAGGAAGCATTACTATAAAGAAAGCTGGTGGACATGATGGAATTCCAGCTGAGCTATTTCAAATCCTAAAAGATGATGCTGTTAAAGTGCTACACTCAATATGCCAGCAAATTTGGAAACTCAGCAGTGGCCAAAAGAAGGGCTATGCCGAAGAATGTTCAAACTACCATACATTTGCACCTATTTCACATGCTAGTAAATTTGTGCTCAAAATCCTTCAAGTTATGCTTCAGCAGTATGTGAATTGAGAACTTCCATATGTACAAGCTGGGTTTAGAAAAGGCAGAGGAACCAGAGATCAAATTGCAAACATTCGCTGGATCATAGAGGAAAGCAAGGGAATTACAGAAAAATATCTACTTCTGCTTCATTGACTATGCTAAAGCCATTGACTGTGGATCAGAACACACTGTGGAAAATTCTTAAAGAGATGGGAATACCAGACTACCTTACCTGTCTCCTGAGAAACCTGTATGTGGGTCAAGAAGCAACAATTAGATGCAGACATGGAACAACTGACAGGGTCAAAATTGGGAAAGGAGTTACAAGGCTGTGTATTGTCACCCTGCTTATTAAACTTACATGCAGAGTACATCACGTGAAATGCCAGGCTCGATGATTCATAAGCTGGAATCATGATTGGCAAGAAAAATATCAATAACCTCAGATACGCAGATGATACCACTGTAATGGTTTTGGGTTCCAAAATCATTGCAGATGGTGACTGCAGCCATGAAATTAAAAGACGCTTGTTCCTTGGAAGAAAAGCTATAACAAACCTAGACAGTATATTAAAAAGCAGAGACATCACTTTACTGACAAAGGTCTGTATAATCAAAGCTATGTTTTTCCAGTAGCCATGTATAGATGTGAGAGTTGGACCATAGAGAAGGCTGAGTGCCGAAGAATTGATGCTTTCATACTGTGGTGCTGGAGAAGGCTCTTGTGAGTCCCTTGTATAGCAAGAAGATCAAACCAGTCAGTCCTAAAGGAATTCAACCCTGAATATTCATTGGAAGGACTGATGCTGAAGCTGAAGCTCCAATTTTTTGGCCACCTATTGCAATGAATCAACTCAGTGGAAAAGACCCTGATGCTTAGTAAGATTGGAGGCAAAAGGAGGAGTTGGGGGAGCACAAAGGATGAGAGGATTAGATAGCATCACAGACTCAATGGACATGAATGAGTTTGAGCAAACTCCGGGAGACTGTGGAGGACAGAGGAGCCTGGCATGCTGCAGTCCATGGGGTTGCAAACAGTCAGACATGACTTAGTGACTGAATAGTAACAACAAATATAGTATAAAGGATATAGAACTAAACAGCATTATAATCTAACGGGATCCAATTAATCTTTATAGAACATGATCCAACACAACAGAACACACCTTGCTTTCAAACACATAGAATATTTACAAGCTAAACCATACCCTGTGTAAAAAAAAAAAAACAGAAACGTTAAAAAGGTAAAAGAATGAAATCACACAGAGTGTGTTCTCTGAATGTAATGGAATGAAACTATTATATAAATCAATAACAAACTCATCAGGAAAACCTTCAAATTATTGGAAATTAAACAACATACCCATAAAGAATATATAGGTCAAACAGGTCAAAAAATTAAGGTTAATTTTTTAAGTATGTTCAAATGAATCAATGAAAACTAAAATGTAATGTATCAGAACCTATGGGATTCAGGTAAGGCAGTGATTAGAAGAATTTATAGCACTAATTGCTTATACTAGCATATTAGTTTGACTTTACTGCTTTAACAAATATCCACAAATTTAGCAGTTAAAAACAATGCAAGTGTATTATTTTATGGTTCTGTAGTTCTAAAGTCTGACATATGTCTTATGAGGCAAAAACTATGTGTTGACAGGACTACATTACTTTCTGCAAGTTTTAGGGTCAGTCTACCAATAAGCTACTGCAATGCTCATTGTGGATTCACCAAAGTGCATTAACTGCAAAGTATGTGAAACAGAACCAACAGAATTGAAAAGAAAAATAGATAAATCTATAATTATGTTTGGAGTTGTTAAAGGTTAGCTAAGCTACTCCATGGTATTATTGCCTCAGCATCCATTTTGTTCAGCCAAGCAGCCTGCAGAGACCTTAAACTGATTCTAGCCCCTCAGACATGTTCTAGACAGCATCCCACAGAGCCACAAGCAAATTAAGTTCCTGATATGACTTCTGCAATAGATTTTGTCATCAACAGTCTCCTTTGCCTCCCAGGGCCACCCCCTTCTATACCCCTTAGATGAGACTCCACATAACTTTACTCTTTTGTTTTGAATTGACTGATCTGGTCTTAGCCTGAAAAACCCAAAGCACTCTACCCGCAGTCCCTAATAAAGGTATGTGCCCCAGGTTCTGACTCTGTCTGCACTCTGCCTTGATCTCCCCATGTGGTCTCTGAAGGCTTGGATGTACTTTCCCTAGGACCTGTGCCTAATAAACTTCTCTATTTCAGTTTCTCTTGTGGTCTGTTGTTGCACCATTGCTCACTATTTAGCACCCTTAACTTATGCTCCTTTTAAATGTTAATTTAACAAAGACATACCAGGAGTGTTGAACACTATTGTCTCTCAAAAAATGATAGAACAACCAGATACAAAATCAGCAAGGATATAGAAGAGCCATCAACTAATATTAATAGAATCTAACAAACATTTATAGAACATTCTACACAAAAACAAGAGAATGCATATTCTTTTCAGGACCTCATACAACATCAACCAAGATAGATCCTATTCTAGTTAATAAAACAAACCTTAACAAATTGAAAATAACTATAGTCATATACATTATACTCTCTAATGATCATGGAGTCAATACTGAAATCGATAACAAGGATAACAGAAAAACTCTAAATATTTGGAAATAAAAACACACTTTTAAAACATTCATGGGTCAGAGAAGGAGTCTCAATAGAAATTTTAAAATATGCTGAACTGAATAAAAGTGAAAATGTAACACTTCAATATTTGTGAGGCACAGTTAAAGCAATGCAGAGACTAAAATATAATACAAGATAGTAAATAGACAGCAGTCTCAAATCAGTAATTTAAACTCATACCACAAGAACCTAGATAAAGAATAGCAACATAAACCCAAAGCAAAAAAAAAAAAAAGAAAATGATAAAGATAAGAGCAGAACTTAATTAAATTGTAAACAAAAAAAAATGCAGATAATTAATGAAACTAAAACCCACTATTCTTTTTGGTTTTTTTTTTTGTTTGTTTGTTTTTTTTTGGAAGTACCAGTAAAGTTGACACATCTCTAGTAAGAATGACAAAGAAAAACAGAACAGACAGAATTTACCAAAGTCTGAAATAAATAGTAGAATATCAGACAGAAAATAATGATGGTGATAATTATTACTACTGACAAAATTCTGCACTTATTTATAATAGAACTCTTAAGATATAAAAAATTCTCTTAATTCTCTCAACTGGATAATGAGCATGTAAAAAATACTTAAATGTAACATTATATTTAGTGGTGAAAGAATGAATGACTTTTCTGTAAGATCAGGAATAAGGCGAGAATGTTCACTCTCACCAGTACTAGGATGTCTAGCCAGCACAATAAGGTAATAAAAGAAATAAAAGTCATAAGGATCATATATGAATAGATAAAACTGTCTCTCTTTGAAGAAGTCATGACTGTGTATATTAAAAAACCCAAGAAATCTACAAAACAACTAGATCCAGCAAGTGAACACAGCAAGGTTGCAGACTTTAAGATCAATATGCAAAAATCAGTTGTATTTCTATATAGTAGTAATGAACACATGGAAACTATAAATGCAATACCACTAACACTCAGAAAAAAAAAAAGAAAAGCTATGAAATACCTAAGTATAAATCTAACAAAATATGTACAAGCATTGTATGCAGAAAGTACTAAACACTAATGAATAAAAGAATATCTAAATAAGTGGAGTGATATAAAATATGTTCATGGATTAAAAGACCTAATATAGTAATAATCTCAATTTTTGTTAAATTGACAAACTAGTTTAACATAATTCCTATAACTATTTCAGCAAGATTTTTTTCCATGTATAGTGCAGTTCATCTAAAAATTTATATGGAAAGACAAAGGAACTAGAAGAACTAAAACAATGTTTAAAAAGAGCAAAAATGGGAGGAATCTCTTTTATCAGATTTCAAGACATTAATTAGCTGTGGTAATCAAGACTCTGTGACATTTGTAGCTGGATAGACATATAGATAAAGAGATCAGAAAGGAGACCATAGAAATATACCCATATAAGTAGGGAAATTGATTTTCAATAAAGTTGCAAAAGCAATTAAATGCAGGAAGGATAGGTTTTTAAAAAGCTGGTGCTGGAACAATTGAATATCCACTAGGAAAAAATGCATTTTGACCTAAACCTCAGACCTTATACAAAAATAAATTCAATGTTGTGTGTGAAATTTGCTCAGTTGTGTTGACTCTTTGCAAGCCCATGGACTGTAGCCCTCTAGGCTCCTCTGTTCATAGGATTACTCAGACAAAAGTACTGGAGTAGATTGCCATTCCCTTCTCCAGGGAATCTTCCCCACCCAGTGATCTATCCTGGGTCTTCTGCATTGCAGGCAGATTCTTGACCATCTGAGGCAATAGGGAATATAAAATGCAAAGCTATAAAACTTCTAGAAGAAAAAATAGGGGCAAGCTTTGGGAGTCTACCAAAGAATTTAGACATTATACCAAAAACACAATCCATAAAAGATTGATAAATTGGACTTCATCAAATTAAAAAATATATATCCATAAAAAATCTTCTCAAGAGAATGAAAATAGAAACCAAAGAAATATTTGCCAAACCAAGTATGTACAAAGGATTCATACGGAGAATATCTAAAGACACCTAAAACCATTTTTAAAAGGAAACAATTAGAAAATTGGCAAAAGGATTATCAAGTAATAAATATATATACTGGCCTCTTCCCCCAGTTCCTGGCACAGAGTTCCTAAAATGGATATAATTTTCTAAGTGGTAAGTATATTAGGAACATTTCTTGTTATTTTTGTCTTTGACTCCATCCCTGACACAGGACTGCTAAAACTCTTGTAAATTTCAAAGTAATAAGAAGAGTACTGGAACATCCTTTATTCTACTGGGGTAAGTCTGGGTGGGCTCTTGGATGGTGGCTGGTCACCATAAAGACCAAACCATGATTAGAAGCTTGGAAGTTTCAGTCCCAGTCCTTATCCTCCAGAGAGGGGAGGAAGGCTGTAAATAGAGTTAATAATCTTTATTCCATGAGTAAGAACTCATAAATTCCCAATAGTACAGGGTTCAGGGAGCTTCTATATGGGAGAGCACATCCACACTGGTCCCAACTCCATGGGAACAGAAGTACCTACACTCAGGACCCTTTCCAGACCTTGCCCTATGTATCTTTTCATCTGGCTATTTATCTGCACCCTCTATATCCTTTAATACACCAGTAAATGTAAATAAGTGGTTCCTTGAATTCTATGAGCACTTTTAGCAAATTAATCAAATCCAAGGAAGGGATCTTGGGGACCTCTGAACTACAGCCAGTTAGTCAGAAGCACAAGTGACAGCCTGGGCTTGCCACTGGCATCTGAAGTTGAGGGGCAGGCACTCTTGTGGGACTGAGACTTTAATCTGTGGGATATGATGCTCCATCCAGGTAGTGTCCTAGTTAAATTGTAGGACACCCAGCTGATGTCACAGAGAATTGTTTCTTGAGGGGAAGAAAAAACCCTCCAAACATTTGGTGACCAGAGCTGTCAGAAGTGCAAATGTTCTATGTGATTAGTAAAGACACAGTACAGAAACACACAGTAGGGATAAACTGGGGTTTTCCTACACAAGAATATGAAAAAATTTGAGTTTTTTCTTATATAGACCTAAAGAATGATTTCACTGAAAAATACATACAGATAGTAAATAAGCACATTAAAGAAGTTCAACTCCACTAGGTTTCAGGTAAATGTGAATTAAGGATGATGATGAGATATCATTACATACTTATTAGAACAGCTATCAATAAAGAGAGAAGCAACAGTATCAAATGTTGGCAATAAGGCAGAGAAACTGATCATTCAGCACTGCTGGTGGGAATTGATGGAAGACATTTTCACATACTGAGGTATGGGGAACTTGTTCTAGTTTATACATGATTTTAACTTAAGCTAATTAGAATAGCCTGTTTTGAAGAATGCATTTAAAAATCAAAATGGAGCAACTGTGGTTCAGGCATCCAAAATGGAGCTGAGTGGGCATTTGGAATATGCTTTCAGACACATTCCTGCATCATTAAAAACTTGAAATTTTTGGATTTTATTAGACTCAACGACACCACCAGTTAGTTTCAAAATACTACCTGTTTGCAGCTGCTAGCTTCAACTTTATGGTCTCAAGGCTTCCTCGTGTAACTCTACAACCATGTTACTCTACAACCATTCCATACCCCAAACAATTCTTGCTTAACAAGCACTCTTACTGCTTGGCAGCTCCAACTATAACTCATGAGAAACTGTAATTTTGTGGGTTTTGCCTTTATAAACCTCCCCCATTTTGTAGTCCACTGGAACACAATTTAAGTGCTTCTTGAATCTGTGTCTCCTAGGCTATACAGGCTTCAGTTTGGCTCAGATAAAACTCTTTTTAATTCCATGATCGATTGGTTCATTGATTATTTCTGTCAACAGATACAATGACTTTGAAAAATAGTTGGAAAGTTAAAAGAAAATAACTAAACATACACTTACTATGTGAACCAGAAATAGCACAATTGGATATTTACCCTAGAAAGTGAAATCTTATGTTCACAAAGAAACCTGCACACAGTTGTCCACAGGAGCTTTGTTTGTAATAGCTGAAAACTGGAAACAACCAAAATGTCCTGTAGCAGGTAAATGTTCTAAAATAAAAGTGTGTGTGTGTGTGTGTGTGTGTGTGTGTGAATTCATGTAATCCCTACACATTCAAAATGCAGAACTGGTCCACTGGTTAAAAAAAAACAAAAAGCTGCCTTGTATTATCACTTTATAGTCACATACTCCTTTCTACTTTACTAAAAATTTCCCTGGTATCCCACAGCTCCTCATTTATAATGTGTTGGAGTAGAGATTCAGATTGGCACTGTTATTAGCCTGTTTGCCATACAATAGACAATATAACAACTATATAAATACACACACGTACAGATATACACACAAATAGATCAGAAAAACCTTGGCACTAATTAATTTAACAAATTGTTGATTTGACTATCTGTAGGAGGTCCTAAGGCTTTCCCTGGTGGCTCAGTGGTAAAGAATCTGCCTGCAAATGCAGGAGATGCCGGTTCGATCCTTAGGTCAGGAAGATCCCCTGAACAAGGAAATGGTAACCCACTCCAGTATTCTTGCCTGGAAAATCCCATGGACAGAGGGAAGCTTGGTGGGCTACAGTCCTTGGGGATCACAAAGACCTGGACACGACTGAGTGAATAAACAATGAGGAAGTCCAAAAGGTCCATGGTCCCTGACAAATAATTTATGGAAACAAAACTTACATTCTTTGCAGAGCTATTTTTTGAGAATATATCACTTACATGAACTAAACAGGCTGATTCCCACCAAATGTGTCATGGATGTAGAGGGAAAGGTATCCACAGCTGAGAATGAAGCCATGAGCTGGGGACATGCAACGGTGACTTGTAACAAAAGGAATCCATGAACATAACAAATGTTAGCCATGTAGAGTTATATGATAAATGTCATCCAAGTGGAAAATGGCTATATGAGCTTTTAAATTACACAGGGAATGAATTGCATTTTGTATTCATAATTGCAAAATAAATCATAAGCTATCTGAATCTTTTGGTTAACCTAATTGATTTTTCTTTGCATACTTCCAATTTCCAAAGACTCGGATGACTTAAATATTCTAAGTAATCCATCATATAATAAACATGACCAGTCAACTCAGGTACTTCATAAAAACATTTTTCTTTCTTAAGATCATGGGGATGGATATGGGGACAGTGTAATCATTGAAAACTACTCATTTAAACTCAATCTCAGTGTTTTAATAATCTTCAGGATATTGAGTGCTTGTCAACATTACTTATTACAGAATTAGCCAAGAAATTGAAAACTTGTTATTCCTGACCTCTGCTGTCATAACATCTGCATGCAACTGCATCACACAGTGTCTATTTGTTTTTTGTTTTTGTTTTTTATGTCTGACATCTATTTTTTTGTCTTTAGTCGACAAAATTTATTTGTTCTTGCTTTACCTTTACTTCAGATTTCTTAAGGAAGCTACAATGTATGAGTACTTTATGAGATAATATGATTTGGTTAGAAAAATGTAACTAATATTATGGTCACAGAAACAGAGACTTATTACAACAAATAAAAATCAGTCATTTCTTTTCTGGGACCTTCTTTTAAACAACCAATTCTAAGTCTCTTCTATGGCTTTACTGACTTCTAACAGTTTTTCTTACATCCTGAAACCAAGCAGGACACTGCACAGCTCTTTTGGGTAAGGAAACCTTTCTGTGTTTCTCCATTTGTTGTTTGTAGAAATAGGCTTTAGTCTCCTAGACCTTCCCAGAGTTTCAAAGAGCAGATTCAAGCAGTTACTAATTAGGGGAAGTGAAGGAATGCAGACACAAAGGAAAAGCAATCCAGAAACAATAATTCAGAGATAAAACAGAATCCTAGTGTCTTCTCCGGAGAAGGCGATGGCACCCCACTCCAGTACTCTTGCCTGGAAAATCCCATGGACAGAGGAGCCTGGTGGGCTGCAGTCCATGGGGTCGCGAAGAGTCAGACACGACTAAGTGACTTCACTTTCACTTTTCACTTTCCTGCATTGGAGAAGGAAATGGCACCCCACTCCAGTACTCTTGCCTGGAGAATCCCAGGGACGGGGGAGCCTGGTGGGCTGCCGTCTATGGGGTCACACAGAGTCGGACACGACTGAAGTGACTTAGCAGCAGCAGCAGTGCTTTCTCAAGGGGTATACATAACGATGGATATGTATCTTTGGGTTCTGCAGGAACTAAGGCCTCCACCCAGGTGGAGAATGTTAACTACATGATGAGACCCCAGAACCAGAAGACTGATGACTGAGATTTCTGGACTATCACCCTGTTAGCTCACAATCAACCAGTCAGAAAAAAGTCATATACCCTGTAGCAGCCACCCTGTAACTGAGCAGGACTCTATGGGGTCTTCCCTAAACAGACAGACTCTACCTACATCCTCTGCTGTAGCTCCTCACTGAAGTATCCAGATAGTATTTTATGCATATTTCCTGAGTTTTTCAGATGCTAAAAATCACCACCTATTTAACTACTTGATGATCATATGGACAAAGCTCCCCAGACCTTCTGGAGCCTAAGGACTGATAATGTTAACTTCTATGACACCATCCTGTGAACTCACTATCAATTAATCAGAGAATTATGCATGAGTTGATCACATACCTGGGAATGCCCCTCTCTCACATTGCATTTAAAAGCACTTTCCTGAAACCCTTGAGGGAGTTTTGGGCTTGGGGGGGTATGAGCCACCCATTCTCCTTGCATGGCCCTGCAGTAAACCTTTCTCTGCTCCAAACTCTTGACGTTTCAGTTTGTTTGGCTTCAACATGCATCAGACACACACAAATTTATGTTTGGTGACAACTCCAAATACTGCCTTTAAAAACTTTTCCCTGAAAACCTTCAGGGAGTTTGGGTCTTTTGAGAACAAGCTACCCATTCTACTTGCTTGGCCCCATGCAATAAACCTTTTGTTAGGTGAACCACTGACCAAAAGTGCCCATCTTGGCCAGATGTGATAATGATCACTTGCATGAGTTATCTTACAATAGGAGGTCCTGGTAAGGAATGCAGAACAAACCAGCTACCACCAACCAGAAGAATTCAGGAAAGCAAAAAGAGAAAGGTGATACCAGTCCATGTGTCCTCCCATCCTCCCAGAATCCTTATGTCTGGAATCCATCTTGGCTGAGTGATACATGTGCCACCAGGAAGGACCCTGAGTTAAATGACTGGTCAGAGACAACCCAGAAACTAATCCCATTACCATAAAACCTGAGACTGTGAGCCACATGGCAGAGTAGTTCTCCTGGGTTTTGTTATCCTCCTGCCCTCCTCCCAGAAGCCTCTTCCCAATAAAGTCTCTTGCTTTGTTAGCATGTGTGTCTCTTTGAATAATTCATTTTCAAGTGTTAGACAAGAGCCAACTTCTGGGCCCTGGAAGGGATCTGTCTTCCTGCAACACTTTCTTTGCTCAAACCTCTAATGTTTATATCTTTCTGGCCTCACCGTGTGTCAGGCACAGGGACCTGGATGCAAAAACAATCCTTGATTCACCATTGTCCTCCTATAGCCTCAAATCAGTCCACTGAACTTTACAGTAATTGGTCTATTAACTGATTTACATTAAGACCTAAGATACATTAGCCAGGCTGAAACACTTTGAAACTCTGCAACCCAAATTGAAACTCCAACCCATGGTCTTTTAATTGAAAACACACATCTGGTCTCAGGACTTAAAGAAACTCAGGTTCTTGATGTCTCAAAGAATTCAATGTATAAAGAATTCAGTGAGAAACAACGTGATAGGTAAGAAGTAGATTTATTTATAGAGAAACATACTCCACAGAGTGTGGCCATCTCAGAAGGCAAGAGGCCCCAGGGTTTGAGGGTTATCAGTTTTTATAGGAGTGACCAATTTCATAGGCTAATGAGTGAGGGAAGGGGTGGGGATTTCTAGGAATTGGGCCACTGCCCACTTTTTGATCTTTTATGGTCATCCATGAAACTGAAGTGTCACCTGTGGGTATGCCAATGTAAAAAAATGAGGATATAATGAAATTCAAGGTCCATTAGAAGTTGATTCTTCCACCATCTTAGATCTAAGTAAGTGTTAGTCACTCAGTTGTGCCCGACTCTTTGCGACCCCATGGACTGCAGCCCACCAGTCTCTTCTGTCCATGAGATTTTCCAGGCAAGGATACTAGAGTGGGTCACCATTTCCTTCTCCAGGGGATCTTCCCAATCCAGGATCGAACCCGGGTCTCTTGCACTGCAGGCGACTTGAGGTGCAAGGGAAGCCCATCTTGGATCTAGTTGGTTCTAACCAGTTTTTGTCATGTCCTATGGCTATGTTATTCTTTTAACAGTTGTGCCCTGGCCCCTTCCCTCCTGTTTCAAATTCACTGAGATTTTAGTGATTTCATGGCCCTCTTCCAATTAACTGATGGTTGCTTCCCCTGCCATTCTCTTGTCCTTAATTTGGAGCCAGACTTTATTCTAGTCCTCATAATCCTTGGATGATAACTAATAAGTTCTTTGCTGAATGAAGCATATGCTGAATCGTTTTCTCCCTATCCTTCTGAATTCTTGGCTAAGACTCCCTGTAATAAAACATGGATTAACAAGAGAAAAAAGTTTATTAATGTGTATACCTCTTGTATACCTAGAAGATATCAGGAAAACTGAGTTGCTACCTCAAATTGCCCAAGGTACCACCTTAAACCCCATTTTCAGCTAAAGACAAAAGAAAAATGTTGTTGGGGGTTGGGGATAGGCAATTCATAAAAAGGTAAAAGAAGAAAATGTGTGGTTAACAAGATGTCCTGCCCTGCAGGTGAAAAAGTTATCTCTGATAAGAACTGTCTTTTCCAGTAAGGCCTCATTTTTAATGCCCATTTCTTTATAAATGTAGATTCCCATTACAGAGTAAATTCTACTCTGTTTTCAGGGTTTTTCCTGTGTCTGCAGTTTCTCAAAGCAATCAGCTCAAAACAATTCTTACTTCAAAGAGGTGTATTTTGCAGTGGCATATTCTGGTACCCTTCAGAAACTTAATTCAACTTTCAAATATTTCCAGTGTTGTTGCTACCATGATAAAAATTTCAAATTCTGTTTACATTATTCCTTTAGAACAGTCCTTTGATTCCTATTAGTCTTGTTTTTCCTCACAAGAGCATAATTTATTTTTTCAGTTGTGGATTAGTCCAGCCACTGAGTGACAAATTTTCTAACTGAGCAGAGAGTCAATTTATTTATTGGAATAGTTTACGAATGACTGTGCAACTGGATGTGTTATGACAGATGTATAATCAATGGACTAAGAAACTTCTTTTTGGGTTTGGAAGATCCCCTGGAGGAGGAAATGGCAACCCACTCCAGTATTCTTGCCTGGAAAATCCCATGGACAGAGGAGCCTGGGGGGCTACAGTCCATGGGGTTTCAAAGAGTCAGACACAACTGAGCATGCACTGCACTACACTGCACCTGTGAATGTGTGTGTGCGTGTGCAGATGTCTGCATCTGTCCACATTTGCGTGCACATGCACATATGATTGTTATATGTGGGAAAGAAAAGAGAAAGGCAGCATACATATTGCAGAAACAGTGATGTAAACTTGTTTTATCAATTAAAGACTAAATTCATCTCACCAACTTCCTACCACTACTTTAACTCACTCCTGACAAAACTAAGACAAATATCTTATCTCTAATACAAGTGAAGGAGGAAACAGACAGTACCTAGGCTTAAGGCATATGAATCACGGGTTAACTTTGATTACATCTTTCTTTTCCTTTGTTCAGACTAGTTTCAGGGAATTTGGGGAGGTGGGTTTGGGCATGTACACTTCGGGTATATAAGGTTTTTAGAAAAACTGGTCAGGGTCCTTGGCTAAGAGGAGACTCTGCCTTGGGCCCGCCAGTATAATAAACTGCACTCCACTATCTGCATTGTCCTTCTGAGTGACTTTGTTTCCCAGAATGCGTGGCTACAACACAAGGAGTTATCAGGGATATTAAACCTATGCATTTGTTACATATAACTACACTGTTATTTCTTTAATGCTCCTATATATGGTACTTCCTCCTTACAGAGTGCATTATCTATTTAACATTTAACATTCTTCAAAATTTTGTGCAAAATTCACTACACTGAAAAAAGTTTTTAAAACTCTCTCAAACCTGTCATTCTATTCTCTGCATCCTAAGCACATACATCAAATTTCCATGAGTATTAATTTGTATCTGTATACTGTGACAGAGAGTATTCTAAAGATTGGTCCCCTAAGATTTAGCCCCCTGGTTGTTCAATTAAACAGTAATTTATGTTCTCTGAGGGAAGATTTTTACAGAAGTAATTGAAGTCACAAGTCAGTGTATCTTAAGATATGGAGATTATCTATGTGGGCCTAACTCAATCATGTGAGAAGCTAAACAGTAGAGTTTCTCTGGATGTGTGGCAGTCAGAGACAGATGTGCTCTTCCTAACCTGAAGGAAGAAAGTATAAAATGCCATCTTGTAAGATGGCTTGTGAGTAGGAGGCCTTTAACAACAGCCACCCACCCCTGCCTGACTGCCAATAGGAAAATAGGCCTAAGTTCCACAAACAAAATGTTATGTAGTTAGAATAGGGAACAGGAGTCCAGAATGGCAGTGGCTAAAAGACAAGGAAGGGAAAAGCCTGCGAAAATAGAACAAAGAGAGGTCTGAGGACCAGAGTGAGGACTTCAGGTGGGACAAACAGCACTCCTGGCTAGGCCAACTTACATAGGGCAGGCCCAGGAGAGGAAAAAGCACATAAAAAGAGGAGCCAAAGGGCCGGGGGTCTTTCTCTCCCCCACATGCACGTGCTCTCTCTCTCTCTCTTCTCTTCATATCTTTTGGGTCGGCATGCCCTCACACCTCAAGGATGTATTTTCCTTTATTTTCTAAATAAAAATGATCTGTTCAAGAACTATAACATGGACTGTCCAAGAGCTGTGAAACACCAAGGGCTTTAATGTCCCTTGCTTCAAATCTTTGTTGTGATGAGACAGAACCAAGGAGATTACACTCCCCTGACAAGAAGAAAACAAATTCTAACAACAACCATTGTGTTTAGAAACGGACCTACCCATGCCTCAGATAAGCACTGTAGTTTTGGTTAATTCCTTGACTTCAGTTTGTGAGACCTGAGTAGAAAACCCAGTCATGCTATATTGGACTTCTAACATACATAACTGTGAGACAGTAAGTGGATATTGTTTTAAGCCACTGAGCTTATGCTTATTTGGTATGGCAGCAATAGAAAATAAATATGTGTGACTATTTTCTGGTTGTTCTCCTTGCAAACAAAGCTTAAAATTCCTTGACATCACAAATTAGTACTAGTGCTTACAGTATATTTACGCTAAACATCCATTTCGTTCAGTCGCTCAATCGTGTCCGACTCTTTGCGACCCCATGAATCGCAGCACGCCAGGCCTCTCTGTCCATCACCAACTCCCGGAGTTCACTCAGACTCACATCCATTGAGTCCATGATGCCGTCCAGTCATCTCATCCTCTGTCGTCCCCTTCTCCTCCTGCCCCTAATCCCTCCTAGCATCAGGGTCTTTTCCAATGAGTCAACTCTTCGCATGAGGTGGCCAAAGTACTGGAGCTTCAGCTTTAGCATCATTCCTTCCAAAGAAATCCCAGGGTTGATCTCCTTCAGAATGGACTGGTTGGATCTCCTTGCAGAGCACGCCAGGCCTCCCTGTCCATCACCAACTCCCGGAGTTCACTCAGACTCACGTCCATTGAGTCTGTGATGCCATCCAGCCATCTCATCCTCGGTCGTCCCTTTCTCCTCCTGCCCCCAATCCCTCCCAGCATCAGGGTCTTTTCCAATGAGTCAACTCTTCGCATAAGGTGCCCAAAGTACTGGAGCTTCAGTTTTAGCATCATTCCTTCCAAAGAAATCCCAGGGTTGATCTCCTTCAGAATGGACTGGTTGGATCTCCTTGCAGTCCAAGGGACTCTCAAGAGTCTTCTCCAACACCACAGTTCAAAAGCATCAATTCTTTGGCGCTCAGCCTTCTTCACAGTCCAACTCTCACATCCATACATGACCACTGGAAAAACCATAGCCTTGACTAGACGGACCTTAGTCGGCAAAGTAATGTCTCTGCTTTTGAATAGACTATCTAAGTTGGTCATAACTTATATTCCACTACCTAAGCATCCATTTTTAACCAGTAATTATTTAGATCAAATAAAATATTTTATTTATGGTGTCATCACCAATGCTGTCACTGAATCAAAAAACAAAACTTTTTTTTTGTTCTAACAACTTCAGAAAGAAAAAAAGACCACTCTAGCAAATGTTATCAATATTCAGCCCAGATCACCTGTGACATGCTCCTATCCTCCAGCTTCCACAAGTTTAGTTCCATGAAATAAAATTAATATTTTATGGCAAGACAAGAAAAATTTAAACACAAAAAAATTTCACTGCCCTCTGGCCTCTCTCTCCCCTCTACTGTGCACTGTGCTTTGCATTATGCATTGAGCAAACCTCCCTCATCAGCAAAAAGACCTGCTCAACCATAAAAAACAACATTCTCCTAGCATCCACAAGACAACTCCTCAAAAGCAAGCATCCTTCTGAATCTTGAAAGGGGCCAGGATGATAGATGATCCACTACTCCCTAGATTGTGTAAAAACTGTCAATAGTAAGGAATTTAATGTGTAGCTCCTGTCTCAAAAACTAATATCAAGAATGCTTTGACTTTTAACCAATGGAACAGTTCTTGGGGCTTTCTGAGAGGCTGTTCTTGGGTTATAATCCTCAGTTTGGCTTGAATAAAATTTTTATTTCTTTCTCAGGTTGACTAGTTAATTTTTGTCAACAGTCTTAAGCTGATGCCTGTAAACTTCTTCAGAGAACCTCCCTTGTTCTACTGTAGCTGTTCAAAGCCTGAAGTGCCTGGGAGTTTTTGTGCCCTTCAGTCAAAATCGATGCTCATGTAGTATGGGAGTTTAAAAGTCCAGCTCCCTTGCCTCAGATAGTCTAAAAACTCAATTGTGCAATTTCAGTTCCTGAGAATCCACGGTAAGAGGGTGAGGCTTCAACTTTGAAATGTCACTTTTATTTAAGGTGACTGATTCTCTGTTTGTTTCCCCTAGTCCACTGTCCATTGTTTTTCCCTTGAGACAGTCGTGTCTGACCTGCGACCCCATGGACTGCAGCCTGCTAGGCTTCTCTGTCAATGGGATTCCCGAGGCAAGAATACTGGAGTGGGTTGCTATTTCCTCCTCCAGAGGATCTTCCTGATCCAGGAATTGAACCCACAGCTCTTATATCTACTGTACTGGCAGGCAGATTCTTTACCCTAGTGCCATCTGGGAAGCCTCCTTAATAAACCACATACCCATGAATCTGCCAACACTTAGGAACAATCCATAAGCAGCTACCCCCAGGACAACTACCAAATGAATGAATGGAAGAAGCACTGCTGAATGGATGTAAAATGGTAAAGGACTAAGGGAAAAAAATGGAAATAAAAAATCAGTTTAAGATAGCATTTGATTTCAAATGTTCCTCAAAGTAATAACAACTGATGCCGAAAACTCAGCCTCTGTGAGCTAGTGCCAAATCACATTTCAGAGACTGAATTTTGGGTGAAGCAGAAAAGAATAGTTTTATTGCTTTGCCAGGCAAAGGAGGACACAACAGGCTCAGCCCTGAAAAAATGTGTCCCAACTGAGGAGGATTTGGTGAGGACTTTTATAGTGATGGTACAAGGATATGGTTGCTGATAAGGATCAGGATGTGAGAAGGAACTGTACTCCTTTAATCTGGCCTCAGGGGTCTCCTCCCTTGTTTCTGCAACACTTCCCTTCCCTGATTAGCTGTTATTAAAATTTGCCTTTTGGAACTCTGGGAAGGTCACAGGGGCTGGAGTCTATTCCCTACAAACAAAGAATGGAGAACACAGAAAGGTTTCTGTGCCCAGGAGCCCCACAGGGTCCTGCTTGGTTTCATAACCAACATAGACAAAACTGACTTGACACATTCTTCCATGGAGCACATGATACAGAAACCTAACAAGTTATATTGCATGGTCATATCAGCACTTTATACATTGGTAAGATTATTATTAAAAAAATGTTATAAAAGAAAAGGGACATGCAGGTGGTAATACTAATACTCTATGTCTTAATATTATATTTTAATTTTAAATGTGTTTAATTTATACTAAACAAAGCTAAAGACAAGGGAGAAAAGGGAAGATATACCCATCTGAATGCAGAGTTCCAAAGAATATCAAGGAGAGAAAAGAAAGCCTTCCTCAGTGATCAAAGCAAAGAAATAGAGGAAAACAACAGAATGGAAAGACTAGATATCTTTTCAAGAGAATCAGAGATAATAAGGGAATGTTTCATGAAAAGACGGGCACAATAAAGGACATAAACAGTATGGACCTAATAAGCAGAAGATATTAGGAGGAGGTGGCAAGAATACACAGAACTGGACTGTCAGGAAGCATTTAACAGGAGGCTTCCTGTGTGCTGTTTTGGATCTGTCAGGAGTCCTCTGCTCCTTATTAATTCCTGAATATTCAGGAATTAAGAAGAGAGGCAAGCCTCTCGGGGGCTGAGGGATCCAGGCATTTCCTTTGTTAGCTCTTCTATGCGGTGATAAGTACCCTCTTCCTTCTTGCGAGCCATATGGTAAAAGTGATTATTTACAACTCTCTCTCTCTCTCTTTAATATGGATCACCTATGTTTTGTAAGTCTGAAATTTTAATCTTTATCTTTGCTGAGAGTAACTACAGTATATATGCCCACATCATGTTGATTAAAACACCTCTGCTCCATCAGAGCTCTGGTCCCCGTGTCTGTCTTTCTCTTTCTTACTCTCTCTCTCTCTCAGGCTATTTCTTTGGAGTGCAGAGGCCCTCTGAGTTCAACTTTCCTGCCTGGCTTCTAAGACCCTCTCGAGAAGGCGCTCTGCGCCTTCACCTCATCGAGAGGGCACCTGAGGCCTCCATGAACAGAGCAAGCCCTGTGCCAGGGGCTTTATTGGCTTTCTGTATAAGCCAAGGAATATCAGCCTCTTACTCTTTCCTTTACTTTCTTATCAGTTGACTCTGGACCACCAGGTTCTGGCCCATTAAAGGACCTCAACAAGTGGCACCTGAATAGGAGCCTGGTACACTTGGCAGATCAGACGGAGGGACCTTGAGGGCCTATTGGGATTGGTAAGTAAAAGACATGGGTTAAACAGCTGGAAAGCCCCATCACTTTTCTACTTTACTTCAGCACTTATTTAAAGTTCAGGGATTTTCAGTTTCGCCTCAGCGAATAGAGGCTTGTCTTCAGACAGTGGTTGACTGCAACCCTTGGTTCCCTGAAGAAGGTAGTTTTGATTTAGAAATTTGGCACCAGGCCATAGACAATGTTGAACATGCCGCCAGACAGGGAAAAAATAACCCGATAGATTTTTGGCCCCTGTGAGCTCGTATTGAAGCCATGATTTTGCAATTACAAGATAATTCTAGCCCTCCTAATACTCAGCAACAGGCAGAACACTTATTACATGAATATTAATTAGATGATGATACCTTATGAAAGGCCCAATTAGAACATAAAATATTTCGGAATTTTCCTACAAGCCCTGCCCTGGTTGCTCCAAGCACTCCTCCCCTGCCAGCGGACACAAATCCCAACGTCTCTCCCTTGCTAGAACCTAATGATTCTGGCAACTACTCCCCTAAGGCACCTTCTGATATTAAAACCAACAACATCTTTCTGAATAACAATAATTTACCTACTCACTCTCCTTCACAACAGAGGTTCTCTGAATTGCTGGCTTTGCAATCACAGGTCTCTGAAGCTGATGGTTTCTCTGCCTTTCCAGTTTTAAGAAATTCTGATGCTCAAGGGCACATAATGCTTCAATATGAGGGTATTAACTTCTATCACACGCAACAAATAAAAAAAGCTGTAACTATGTATGGGTCACATTCACCTTTTACTAAAGTACTTCTAAATTCTATAACATGCTCTACTGGAAATTTTATTCCCCATGATTGGCAAACTTTAATAAAAGCTCTCCTTAAACCAGGAGAATATCTTCAATGGATGACGTAGTTTCATGATGTTCTCAACATGCAGAGAACATGCTAACAGAAATGCTTGAGCTGGCGCTCCCCAAAATCAAATTACTTTTGAAATGCTAACTGGCACAAGACAATTTGACGCTATAGAAGCTCAAATACAGTGCCCTCCTTGTTACATGAACAATTAAAAACAGTGGCCCTTGAAGCTTGGGATTGAATTACTCCTCAAGGGGAGCCTACAGGTAGCTATACTAAAATATTACAGAGGCCCAATGAAACATATGCTGAGTTTTTAGGTAGATTACAAACTGCTATTTCCCATCCTGTAATTGGAGAAGAAGCCAAAACGCAACTAGAGAAATTACTTGCTTATGAAAATGCAAATCAGGAATGTCAAAAAGCTATAGCTCCAATTCCTGAGACAGGGACTATTATTGATTATTTGAAGGCTGTTGCAATCTAGGATTAGAAACTCAAAAGATGCAAATGCTAGCTGAAACATTGGTTGCTGCCTTAAGAAAGGGAAATGAAAGATGCTTTACATGTGGAAATAAGAACCATTTAAAGAGAGACTGCCCTAAGAAAGCTTAAAAAAAAAAAAAAGGAAAAAATAAAAAAAAAAAACTTCCAAAAATCTGCGCTCCCTGCTGTAGAGGAATACATTGGGTCAAAGATTGTAAGTCTAAATTTGACATTGAAGGAAAACCTATTGCAGGAAACTCCAAGCAGGGGAGCCCCCAGATCCCTTTCAACAAAAACCTGGGGCAAATTCCATCTTTTCCCTGAAACCCTCAACATCTGGCAGTGCTGCCATCGATATACCAGCTTTGTTTTTAGATAATATGAAGTCAATGAGCTCTATTTAAATTCAAATTCACGTGAACTAAAAAATATTTAATATTAAATGTAATGTTTATTTAAATATAAATATAATTTAAATAAAATTGTTTGCCAATCTAATTAAGACATGTCTTAAGTCATCAATATCATATAATACTTTTATTATGCCTAGGTTTAAGGGAAACTAAATTTGTCAACAAAAAGGTAACTCTTTATATATAAATATATACATGAAATAAAAATTTTTAGATAAACTCTATTAAAATTATATTTTTAATAGATTAATTTACTATTATAATCTAAAATAATCTCTTATGTTTGAGATAACTTAAATTTCTAGAGTTGTACTAACTAAATAATAAAGGTTTATTAAATAGCTAGGTCATTTCCAAATAAAATAAGACTTTAAAACATTAATTACTAAACATTAATTTCCTCTTACAAAAAGTTTTTCTTACAGAAAAATTAAAGAAATTTTAAACGATTAATAAATATATAATGACATATATAAATATATATATTTACATATATTTATAACCATCATGAGAAACGCTGGGCTGGAAGAAGCACAAGCTGGAATCAAGATTGCTGGTAGAAATATCAATAACCTCAGATATGCAGATGACACCACCCTTATGGCAGAAAGCGAAGAGGAACTAAAAAGCCTCTTGATGAAAGTGAAAGAGGAGAGTGAAAAAGTTGGCTTAAAGCTCAACATTCAGAAAACGAAGATCATGGCATCTGGTCCCATCACTTCATGGGAAATAGATGGGGAAACAGTGGAAACAGTGTCAGACTTCATGTTTTTGGGCTCCAAAATCACTGCAGATGGTGACTGCAGCCATGAAATTAAAAGACCCTTACTCCTTGGAAGAAAAGTCATGACCCACCTAGATAGCATATTCAAAAGCAGAGACATTACTTTGCCGACTAAAGTCTGTCTAGTCAAGGNCCAAAACCACTGCAGATGGTGACTGCAGCCATGAAATTAAAAGATGCTTACTCCTTGGAAGAAAAGTTATGACCAACCTAGACAGTATATTCAAAAGCAGAGACATTACTTTGCTGACTAAGGTCTGTCTAGTCAAGGCTATAGTTTTTCCAGTAGTCATGTATGGATGTGAGAGTTGGACTGTGAAGAAGGCTCAATGCCAAAGAATTGATGTGTCTGAACTGTGGTGTTGGAGAAGACTCTTGAGAGTCCCTTGGACTGCAAGGAGATCCAACCAGTCCATTCTGAAGGAGATCAACCCTGGGATTTCTTTGGAAGAAGTGATGCTAAAGCTGAAACTCCAGTACTTTGGCTACCTCATGCGAAGAGTTGACTCATTGGAAAAGACTCTGATGCTGGGAAGGATTGGAGGCAGGAGGAGAAGGGGACGACAGAGGATGAGATGGCTGGATGGTATCACTGATTCGATGGATGTGAGTCAGGGTGAACTCCAGGAGTTGGTGATGGACAGGGAGGCCTGGCGTGCTGCGATTCATGGGGTGGCAAAG
Source organism: Aepyceros melampus (assembly GCA_006408695.1). Lineage (NCBI taxonomy): Eukaryota > Metazoa > Chordata > Mammalia > Artiodactyla > Bovidae > Aepyceros > Aepyceros melampus. The sequence continues at coordinate 151,820 of SJXQ01003622.1, read as the reverse complement.
AGTCGGACATGACTGAGCTACTGAACTGAACTGAACTCATAGTACAATCCAAACTAAACAAAACCTATTACCAAAACAAACTGCTTCACCCTCTGCAGAACATCTTCAGATAGGTTACCTTGTTTCAGGTCACAACAACACAATGGGAGGCAGGAAAGGCTGACACACACATTCCACACCTGAACTACATCTCTTGAGAAACCTGTTACTAAATCAAAGAGAGAGGGCTAAAATTACTTTTGTTTGTGTCCCCCTTTTCCTAATTCTAAGTTTGTTAACCCTTAGTCTCCAGTATAATTTAAAAATATGGAGATAACACAGTTCCTAGCATTGGACTACAAACAGGGAGAAGACAGTTTATATACAAACTATAGCTCCTTTCCATAATAATAAAACGGTGGGGTTGGGGGAGGGTGGAAGACAAGCAGAGAAAACAACATCAAACACCACCTTTTATCTCTCAACAACATTTGCCCAGCTTCCTCATCATTATTGGGCTTCCCAGGTGGCACTAGTGGTAAAAAATGCACCGGCCAATGCAGAAAATGTAAGAGATGTAGGTTTGATCCCTGGGTCAGGAAGATTCCCTGGAGGAGAGCAGGGCAACTCACTCCAGTATTTTTGCCTGGAGAATCCCAACGGACAGAGAAGCCTGGTGGGCTACACTCCATAGGGTCGCAAAGAGTCCGACACAACTGACGTGACTAAGCACGCACGCAACGCACACCTCACCATTACTATTAACAGCCCAAAGCAAAGACAACTGTTTAAAGTAAAGCTGCCAAAGATACTAAGCTATTCTTCAAAATATCAAAATCCATTCACAAATTACATAAATATGCCTGTGTTTGACAATAATAATGACCACTCTTCTCCTGAAAATTCCAAACAAACAAGAACTTGGGTCTGCAGGAAATGATTAGAACTTATAACAACAAAGCAGACATGGTTACATCTTTGATCCTGACTATTTAGGGAGGTGATAAATATTTAGACAACATTTTAAACCCCAAATTTACAAAGGTTTTAAGAAGCACGTACTTGGTCAGATGACATCCTCTTCCTCCTACAGGATACAAGACTGTTCAACAGCTCTAACACTACTTAATGATTGTGAAACTTTCAAAAAGAAAATTCAACAACCATTGCACAATATGGGATCTAGTCCTTCAGCATCTAACTTATTAGCAAAACAAAACCAGAACAATCATCATCTATTGTGCAAGAAAAGTAGGGACCCACACCTTGCAGGGGGCAAGGAGAGAGAGGTTCTAGAAAAAGGACAGGCCAATGATTCCTTTATCGGACTTTTCACTGACGTTAGGTTTACTTTATGACATAAGAACTGCAAGAGAGGAGGACCTAGGATCTCAAGAAACAGGAGATTAATTCAAAATGTTTAACATCCAAAAGCTCTAAGTGTATTACTGAATCTTGCTCAAAGTGTAAAAGAAAATCAAGTTTTCTTTTCTTGTGACTAGAAATTCAACCAGTGTGCTCAGATTATTTCAAGTCTGCAGATCTCATTTTCCAGACCTTGTTAACAGCCCCATAATCCCCCAATTTTTCAAAACCAGCATCCTATTTGTACAGTGGAACTGCCAATATTCTATTCCTTTATTCAAAAAACACACATTAAATAACTATAACTTTTCACTAAGGATGGTAACATCTTTACTTAGAAAAGTGACAAGGTTAATCAATATTTATTCAGAAGTGATTGAAGTGTTAACCAGAATCAAGAATGTAGCAATGTAAGAAAAAAATGACATTCAAATGCTGTTAGCTGTTAGCATAAGTATGGTATCATTTGTGCTTTTTAGAATAATCCAGACACAGAAGGAAAACTTCAACCAAGTACCCCACCTCCCTACTCAGCTTCCATCCACATTAAGGATTCAAACACTAACCTATTAGAATAAGGGGTTTAACTTTGGGCACCTTATGCGAAGAGTTGACTCACTGGAAAAGACCCTGATGCTGGGAGGGATTGGGGGCAGGAGGAGAAAGGGACGACCGAGGATGAGATGGCTGGATGGCATCAGGGACTCAATGGACGTGAGTCTGAGTGAACTCCGGGAGTTGGTGATGGACAGGGAGGCCTGGCGTACTGCGATTCATGGGGTCGCAAAGAGTCAGACACGACTGCGCGATTGAACTGAACTGAACTGAACACAACAATTACAAAACAGAATGCCTCTTATGTGTGAGCACTGGACTAGGCACTGAGGATACAAAAAGGATTCCTGAACCACAAAGTTTCAGTTTTAAGCATTGTGTTGCAATCTTGTATCTTATGGGGGAATCTCATGCTAAGCACACACACAATGTCCAGAAACCATACCTCCCTTAAGAGCTCACAGGGCTTCCCTGGTGGCTCAGAGGTTAAAGCATCTGCTCACAATGTGGGAGACTGGGGTTCAATCCCTGGGTCGGAAAGATCCCCTGGAGAAGGAAATGATCAACCCACTCCAGTATTCTTGCCTGGAGAATCCCGTGGACGGAGGAGCTTGGTAAGCTACATACAGTCCATGGGGTCGCAAAGAGTTGGACACGACTCAGCGACTTCACTTTCATTTTAAGAGCTCACAGCCTTACTCATGGAGTACTCTTTCAACTATGTTTCAGTTGATACTCTGAATTGAGATTGGGTGAATAATTATATGGAAAAATGACTACTGCCTCTTCTAATCTTTCCCTAGAAGCACCACTAATGTCTTATCTGTTCTACCCAAAGAACATCAACACATACAAATGCAATTAGTGAGAGCATCTGTAATTGCTAGGCACAAATGTATTCTTATGAATGCAACTTCTGTCAATTTCTTGAAATATTTACTTCAGCTCACACAAACTCCCAACAGGCATTCTCTAATGCAAATAATTCCCATTATAAAAAGCACATGGTTGGGGAGGGGGTGCGGGAAAAATTAGAAGTTTGGAATTACAATGTATACAGTACTAGCCAATAGGACATACTGTACAGCACAGGGAACTATACTCAATATCTTGTAATAACCTTTCTAATTATAAATTAATTTAATAACATTATAATGGGAAAGAATCTAAAAAGGGAAACACACATGCACACATAAACACATACATATAACTGAGTCACTTTGCTGTACATTTGAAACACAACGTTATAGATCAACTGTGTCTCAAACAAGAAAAAAAGAGCACATCTCAGCAAACCTGTGATCAAGTCTTTCCTCCTCCTGCACACTGCAGGAGGAGTCACATGACCCAGTGACTGATCAGGATGGGATTAGTCAGGAGGAGAGCGCCCAGACTGAAACCCTTCATCTGAAATTCTTTTTAACCAAAGAGCCACCCACAAATAGGCACTCTGGCAATTAACTAGTGTTGGGAAACATCAGGTGCTTTCCTAAACTGTAAAGAGTCTACTTTCAGGGCTCATCCCCAAAGCCTAAAGAAGGTCTGATGATACACAATCTTACTGTTTAGTAATCAAGAATCATTTCTTTTGGAATTGCTGAGCAGTCCATTTAAGCCTGGTTATCAGGATTTTTTTCACACTAACACGTTTTAAACAATGCCTCTGCATATGTTTTGCATATATTCTACATATACAGGCAAAACTGCTTGTCCTCCCTAAGACAAGCTTGCACTCAAGTTAATGGTAGGAAAAAGGTCCAGCAGGAATGAAGACATCTGGAATTTTCCTGCTTTGTCAGTAATTAGGTGTCTAAAGCCTGGCCAAGCCCTGTCTCTCTCAGAACCTTAGGCTTCTCACTGTAAAATGAGAGGCTTAGACTGGGATGACCTGCGGGGTACTTTTCAGCTCTGGCTTTCGCTGGTATCTAGGTGTCCTCCTGCGGGGCTGCCTCTCCACCGAACAACATCTCCCTCTGGCTGTGGGCCTGACCTCCATCCGAGAAAAGCCTGACCACGTCAGCGATGACACTACACCGTCTCCCTCGGCAGGAGCTCAAAACCTGCCCTGAGGTCCACACCCGAGGCAGAGGGATGGGGAGGGGTGTTCCCTCGACCCTTGCAGATCCAAATGAGGCCAGCAGAAGATCAGGATAAGAGCTGCAAGGAGCGGCCTTGCCTGCAGGACAGGAAGCAAGCGCCTGAGCAGGCTCCAGCCTCGGGAAGCTGCACAGGGTAGGGCAACAGACCGGAGCCCACCAACCCAGGAAAAAGTTCCCGATGGTGCTCTTCCCCTTAGTCCACCGCTGGCACGGAAATTAAGAGACAGTGAAAATCTCCTTCTAGAGAGAGACGCGGAGGTCGGGGTAGAGGGGCGCGAGACCGAAAAACAACCCTCCCTTCCCCACCCGCCCCTCTGGTTAAGCAGGTGAGTGGGAGCAAGGGGCTAAGAGCAAAGACAGGATTCGTCTCGCTCTCTGATACTTACTGAGACGCGGCTGTGAGAGGTACCTCCGGCTAACTGCCAGCGCCTGCTCTCGAGACCCCGCCAGGGGCCCGCTGGTGGGTACTGGTAGCTCAGGCGCGGCCCCGTTCACGATCCCCCGCATCGCCCGCCGCGCCATCTTGTCTCCTCCGTCCCAACTGGCCCCGCAACGGCACCGCGCACGCGAGATATAGCCGGGGCGGCCCGCTCCCGCTCCGCCCATGCGCGCTGTGGAGCCCCCGCCCCCTTGGCTGCGCCCCGCCCGCGGCCTCGTGACTCTGGCTCCGCGTGGGCGGGGCTAAACCAGCAAGTTGGGAGAGGAGCTGACCAGCGTGCTGGGAGGAGGGTTCCCCGACAGGGAGTGGGAGATTTAATGGAGAAAGAGAAGAAAGGAGGGAGAGGAAAGAAAGGCAACTTCATACAAGAAAAAGTCAACAGGCATTTCATAACGATGAATGAAGAGACCTCAAGTTAAAAAAAAAATAAACACTTTGAAAACCAATATAAAACCTATTCCATTGAATATTAACATAGGGCACTATGCGCCATCATTTCTCTCACTTTATTATCTTCCTTTCCAATGTATTCCCTCACTTGACCATTCAAAAAGCATACTGGTCTGTTTCAGAGTGTGAAAGACAAGCTGTCATGTATTTGGAAACTATTTAAAGGATAGTGTTGGAGGGAGGAAGCCAATTCTGACTCCATGTGGGAAACTGTTTCTCTGATGTGCTTTTATTATTATAATCATATTCAATGGCTTGCCTGGAGGACCCTGCCCCTCTGCTTGACTGTAAACTGTCTTTGTTCAACTTGCAGAGAGAGAGAGTTTGTCCCTGCCCACCTGTGAATAGAAGAGATTAACACATCCCCTTCCAAAGGCTGGTTTGCAAGACAAGACCTTTCGCTTTACTTTACCACTCCATCTCCCTCTCTATTCTGCCTTTTGACTTTAGTTACTCATTGCTTTTTTCTCTCTGATCTATAAAAGAACCTGGCATCCAGACCCCAATAAGATGGTTATTTGGGGGGTGCTAGCCTGCTATCTTCTAGGTCTGCCAGCTTCCCAGTTAAAGTCTTTTCCTTGTCTCAACATTTCGTGTCTTGGATTCGTTGGCCTATCAGATGGGCGAGCAGAGCAAGCTTGGATTTGGTAACAGTAGCACTAATGCTGGTATGAGTAGTTGGTTGTGGAAGGTATCTGTGACGCTTGCTGCCTGAGTGACTGGTTGTGGTGCTATTTACTGGGTGGGACAGAGAGAAGGAAGTGAGGGACATTGCTGGCGGTGGAGAAAGAAAACAGAAAGCTAACTGTCTGGGGATCTGTTCGGTTTTGAGCTTCTTGTGGAATGTTCAGAATGAGATTTCTATTTGACTAAATAGGTGAATATCCCAGGAGAAGATATCTGGGCTGAACTGAGCTCAAAATTAATAACATCACCATTCTGGTAATATGAAAATATAAGAGGTAAGCCAGATTGTGTGTGTATTGTGAAGATGCTAAAGACCAACTTTTAAGAGATCCCTAAGATGAGGGGATGTACCAAGGAAGAGTATGCTGTAATCAAACCTGGAATGATATTGGAGTTAGAGACAGTGCCGAGCACATGTCCTAGAAGCAAAAAAGAAGAGGAAATTTTGAGGGGTTATTGTACTATTAATGGCAAAAATTGAAGAGAAGGCAAATAGTAAGAGTAGTACTAGTACCCCTTGTATTTGACCTTTAGAAGACCATTGTAGTATAATGGAAAGATAGATGCTTAATGGGTAATAATAGACTTTTTTACATAGGTGGAAATTGTAGGAGTTGAACTGAATGTGATGGTGTTATATTACAAATGAAGTGATCATTACTTAAGTTATTTAAAGTCTATTTTCCTTTTGGTGTAAATACTCATAACCTTTTTGAACCAAATCACTGAAGCAAGTATTCCATAATTTTGGATCGGATAGAGCATCATTTAGTATGTCTTAACAATATGAGGCACTATTTTGTTTTAATTCATGGAACTGACTGTAATTTTTAATTAATGTCCAAAGTTGTCAAGAGTATAAGAAAAGAATTTTCACATTTTATTTCTTAAAGAATAATTGATATCTAGAAGAGCAATTTGATGGTATCAAATTCAAATATTTTATTTCTAGGAACTTTATTTATCCTCAGTAAAATTAAATAATATATGACAAATGTTTTCAATGATATATTAAATATCACATATTGTATAATATGATGATTCCTATTAATCTATATTTATTACATGTATCTATACAGAGACTGGAGAAGGAAATGGCAACCCACTCTAGTATTCTTGCCTGGAGAATCTCATGGACAGAGGAGCCTGGTGGGCTACAGTCCATAAAGTCACAAAGAGTTGGACATGACTGAATGACTGAGCATGCATACAGAGATGTCTACTGAACCATTTTAGAAATAGCAAAATTGTAGAGTTAATCTAAATTAAATTCCCATTCATAAGTTATGACCTGTTTAGTCAAAAGTATTCCTCAGCCTTAGAAGAATTAGTGTAGCCTTTTTTTGCTTTAATATCTTTTCTTTATTCATTCATTTGGCAGCCCCAGGGTCTTAGTTTCAGCATGTGGGATCTTTAGTTGCAGCATATGGAATATTTAGTTGTGGCATATGAGCTCTTAGAGACATGCAGACTCTTAGTTGTAGCATGGGAGATCTAGTTCCCTGACCAGGGATCCAACCCAGGACCCCTGCATTGGGAACATGGAGTCTTAGACACTGGCCCATCAGGGAAGTCCTTAGTGTAGCCTTAAG
>SJXQ01003622.1:0-144528 GCA_006408695.1 Aepyceros melampus | reverse complement strand
TAGGCAAGAATACTGGAATGGGTTGCCATAACCTCCTCCAGGTGATCGTCCTGACCCAGTGATGCAACCCACATCTCTTACATCTCCTGCATTGGCAGGTGGGTTCTTAATCACTAGTGCCACCCGGGAAGCCTTCATACACACACACACACACAGACACATTTATATATATATATATATATATATATATATATAAATGTGTCTGTGTGTGTGTGTGTGTATGAAGGCTTCCCGGGTGGCACTAGTGATTAAGAACCCACCTGCCAATGCAGGAGATGTAAGAGATGTGGGTTGCATCACTGGGTCAGGAAGATCACCTGGAGGAGGTTATGGCAACCCATTCCAGTATTCTTGCCTAGAGAATCCCTTGGACAGAGGAGACTGGCAGGCAACAGTCCAGAGAGTCACAAAGAGTTGGACAGGACTAAAGCAACTTGGTGCACACATAGATATTTGAATATAAATAGGAGAGAATTCTACTTTTAATTAAATAAATTTTCTATGTAGTTTCAACCCTTTAATATGTGTTTACACTGAATTTTTTCAAATACAGTGCATGATGTCTTTATTATTTATTTGTTTTTAATTAGAGGATAATTACTTTTCAATATTGTGATGGCTTTTGCCATACATCAACATGAATCAGCCATAGGCATACATGTGTCTCCTCCCTCTTGAACTCCCCTCCCGTCTCCCTCCCTACCACATCCCTTTTGGTGGTGAGAGTGCACCGGCTTTGTGTTTCCTGTGTCATACATCAAACTTCCACTGGCTATCTGCTTTACATTTGGTAATGTATATGTTTCAATGCTATTCTCTCAAATCATCCCACCCTCTCCCACTGTGTCCAAAGTCTGTTCTTTATATCTGTGTCTCCTTTGCTGCCCTGCATATAGAATAGTTAGTACCATCTTTCTAGATTCCATATATATGCATTAATATATGATATTTGTCTTTCTTTTTCTGACTTACTTCACTCTGTATAATAGGCTTTAGGTTCATCCATCTCATTAGAACTGAAATCCATTCCTTTTTATAGACAGCTTTGTTTTTTATAAAAATTACAAATCTGGTCTTTTCATGCTAATTTTTCACAATAATAGGTACATTTAAGATATGAATACTAGACTGCTATCATTACACCTTTTATCCTTTTATAGTAGTTGAAGATTTTTAAATTTTAAAAGTTTTCTTTAACTTTTTACTCTGTAAACAGAAAATAGTTATGATCTGTAGTGCATAAGCAAAGTATGAATCCCAACACTTATTTAATAAATATTGAAACAACTTATTATGTGTACTGGGCAGACACTGTTAGGTACGGTTACACCAGTACCTAAACAAAGTCCCTGTACTCATGGCATTTATGAATGGAAAAATCAGAAACCAAACCACATATTAATAAAGTGCCCGGTGATGACAAGTGTGGTGAAAAACTATGAAACAGAGTGAACAGTAAAAGAATGATCAGGGTGGAGAGGAGATTTTATTTTAGTTTTTAAAAGTATTTCTTTCTTTCTTTATTTGGCTGTTCCAGTCTTAGTTGCTGCATGTGGGATCTAGTTCCTTGATCGGGGTCCAACCTGTAGCCCCTGCATTGAAAATGTGCAGTCTTGACCACTGGACCACCAGGGAAGTCCTGAGAGAAGATTTTAGACAGTGTGTTCAGGGAATGCACCGCTCAGCCACCTGAGATCTAAATGAAGAGAGAAAGAAAGTCATGGAAGCTCCAGGAGATGTGTGAGTCAGGTGGGGAAAGAAGTGCAAAAGTCCTTAGGTGAAAGGGAAGTGGTGCTAGGATGGATTCAACTTAGCAGAGAGTAGTAAGAGAGGGGACTGGGCCAGATGAAGTAGAGCCTTGGAAGCTATGGATAAAGGTTTGAATTTTATTCTTAGTGTGATTAGAGAGTTTTACAAAGGGATAATGTGATCTGGTTACGCTTTAAGACATTTTGTTCTAGTAAGCAAAAAGTGAATTGGGGCAAAAGGCAAGGGAGAAATCAAGACCAGTTAGGAAGCTACTGAAATTGTCTGGGGTGAGCAGTGGTGAGTCAAACTAGACTGATGGCTCTCCTTCAGCACACCTCCACTGCACACTGGCCTTACCTCCGTTACAGAACTCATCGCTGTCATGACAGCATTAGGGTTAGTGTCCACTGCTGTTCCTCTCTCTAACCCCAGATACAAACCAGGGGGATCAGCAATGGATATAGTGAAGAGGGTAGTTAGGAGAAACATTCTGAATGAAAAAAAAATGATACAAATAATACTGCTGGAACAGGAATCTTTAACTGGGGACCCATGGAAATCTATGAGACCTTGTGCAAATGTATGCATATGGGTATCTTTCATGGAGATGACCCATAGGTCAGAATGACCCTTCGTCAGAATCTCAGAGAAGCCTGAAACTCTTAAAGAAAACAAAACAGCTAAGTGTCATTAATTGAAAAAGTGGTAATTCCATTTATAGAATCATATTTCTGAATGGTAGTATCAGATATCTGGTATTACTTGGCACCATCTCCAACTTTTAAAATTTATTTTAAAATAAAATAAATGATTTTAAATAAGATAAAAAAATAAGTATTTATTTATTTATTTGGCTGCACTGGGTCTTTAGTTGTGGTATGTGGGATCTAGTTCCCTGACCATGGATCAAACTTGCATTGGAAGCATGGAGTCTTCCCTACTAGACTACCAGGGAAGTCCCATTTCCAACTTTTAAACAATTACAATTATTTTTATTTTGCAATTTCTTAGAGTCTTATGATGGTATCTGTGTAGTACAAGTAGTTAAAAAATCTTAGTCAAGTGAATTGAATATGAGAATTTCCTAGTTATTAGAGCATTAATCTTTGAACACTGTTCCTCATTTTTTTCAAGTATTTCCTTAACATATAAGAAAGAGAAAGTGAAACAAATATTGTACACATAGAAAAATATAGATAGGAAATCATGAGGAAAATCCTAGCTTTCTTAATAATGAAGAAACTCAAGCTGGAATATCATGAGGTTCTACCGTATTTGTTAAATTAGCAAAACTAACCCAGGGATTCTTTTTTAAGCACTGGTAGGATTAAGGAATAAGCACCAACACATCACTCATGGCTTTATAAACTGGCCAGTCCTTCTGGAGAGCAACCTGGTATGGGTTGGGGAACATAAACCTGTTCATATGTTAAATGTTTGATCCAATCATTTGTTTTAGCAATCTCCGTAGTGGGATTTTAACCAAAGGAATGTGTTTATAGCTTGTTATGCCAAAATGAGTACTCATAGAAAAAATGAAATAGTAACCTAAATAGCAATAGTGATCTAGACAAGGATTCTATATTTAGTGGCATGCATATAATGTATAAGCTACTGGAATTTAAGTATATGGAACTATTTATATAAAATAATAGTGAGCTAAACACAGATACTGACCAATTGCAATAGTGTAAAACACTTTTGTACACTACTAAAAGTCAGAAGACATAGTGCAGTTATATAAATAATTGATAATTGCAGAGGTCTACTTTTCTGTTCTAAAATGAATGTTAAATGTTCAAAGTCACATACACTCACACACAGAGCATCACCTGGGGAGGGGGTAGAATCCAGTATTATGTTTAACAGGTTCTGGACCCAGACAGCTTAGTTGAAGTCCTAGTTTCCTTAGTTCTGTGATCTTGAACAAAAATTCATTTGCTTATTTATTGCCTCTAGGTCTCATTTGCAAACTGAAGATCACAATGCTGCCATCTTCACAAACTTGTTGTAAGCCTTAAAAGAGATTACTGCAAAGTGTTTGGCAAATAACAAGTGCTAAATATGTTTTAAGTAGCATTATTATTGTATAGTTTGATCAGTCATGTGCATATTAATTCCTTTGTCTCAGGCTCTTTTCTCACAGCTTGATAAATGGCCCACCTCCCTGACTAGTTTGTATTAAGCAGGGACTATATCTTATAATTGGGCTTCCCAGGTGGCACTAGTAATAAAGAACCTGCTTGCCAATGCAGGAGACTTAAGAGACATGGATTCAGTCCCTAGGTCGGGAAGATCCCTTGGAGGAGAACATGGCTACCAACTCCAGTATTCTTGGCTGCAGAATCCCATGGACAGAGGAGCCTGGTGGATTACAATCCATAGGGTTGCAAAGGGTCAGACACAACTGAAGTGGTTTAGCATGCATGCACGCACGCACTCACACGCACACACACATACATCTTATAAATATCCTGTGTAGTCTACCTGTAGTACCTAGTGTCTGTAGGCATTATCTGTAGTAGTTATCTGTGGTACTTAGTGCAAGGTAACTTGCACATAAACATAATAAATCTCTAGTGCGTGCATGCTACATTGCTTCAGTCATGTCTGACTCTTTGCAACTCTTTGGACCGTAGCCCACCAGGCTTCTCTGTCCATGGAATTACCCTTGGCGAGAATACTGGAGTGGGTTGCCATTTCCTTCTCCAAAATATCTAGTTCAGTTCAGTTCAGTTCAGTTACTCAGTCGTGTCCTACTCTTTGCGACCCCATGAATCAAAGCATACCAGGCCTCCCTGTCCATCACCAACTCCCGGAGTTAATGAGTTTCTCCTTTCCTAAGGATGAACAGTTCCCCACTAACATTATACTTCTAAATGAAGGATTTCTTCTAAGGAAAACTCACCCTGTCAGACTGTATGCTGGTTACTATCCTCTTGTTGTTTGTTGAAATCCTATCCTTATTTTACCCCAAGGAAGGCAAGACCAGTGGATCTCAGCAGCAGGGAATGTGGTTGGAACATGGGACTCAGAGTCACCAGCTCCTGTCTCAGTGCTGACTGTCCCCTTGTGAACAGTGTGACCCTGGATCAGTCCTCAATTCCTTTTGTCTCTGAGTCTCCTTATATCCATTGGGAAGATTTCATGTCATTGTCTTCAAGGATTTAAAAGAAGACTTCCAGAAATCAACATTGCAAACAGAATGTAAATTTATTGTAAATGTAAATATAACTTACTCTTTTCCACAAACAATTAAAAAGAAGAAAATTATATTAATAGAAGGGCAGGGGAAGAAAAACTCATGCCAGTGACCTAATTTTCCCCATATAACGTGTGTCTCTTTTTGCTGGAAAATCCGGGTCAAGGAAAACATTGTAGAGACAAATCACAGCAAATCAAATCACTAGGTCTATACATTTCCATGTAACAAGGCATAAACAAGAGTAAGATCATCAGTATGAAATTTTCAGCCTGAGATGGGAGAAGAAGCTAATTAATATATATTTACATGTATTTATAATTTTTATATATATTCATGCAAATGGATGAGGAAACAGTAGAAACAGTGACAGACTTTATTTTGGGGGCTCCAAAATCACTGCAGATGATGACTGCAGCCATGAAATTATAAGACGCTTGTTCCTTGGAAGAAAAGTTATGACCAACCTAGATAGCATGTTAAAAAGCAGAGACATTACTTTGCCAACAAAAGTCCGTCTAGTCAAAGTTACTAGTTTTCCAGTAGTTACGTATGGATGTGAAAGTTGGACTATAAAGAAAGCTGAGCACCGAAGAATTGATGCTTTTGAAGTGTGGTGTTGGAGAAGACTCTTGAGAGTCCTGTGGACTGCAAGGAGATCCAATCAGTCCATCCTAAAGGAGATCAGTCCTGAATATTCACTGGAAGGACTGATGTTGAAGCTGAAGCTCCAATACTTTGGCCACCTGATGGGAAGAACCGACTCCTTTGAAAAGACCCTGATGTTGGGAAAGACTGAAGGTGGGAGGAGAAGGGGACGACAGAGGATGAGATGGTTGAATGGCATCACTGACGTGATAGAATGAGTTTGAGATGGCTCCGGGAGTTGTTGATGAACAGGGAGGCCTGGCGTGCTGCAGTCTGTGGGGTCGCAAAGTGTTGGACATGACTGAATGGCTGAACTGACCTGAACTGATAAGATATTTATATATTATATATGTGTGTGTGTGTGTGTGTGTGTGTGTGTGTGTGTGTGTGTTTTCTTTCTGTGTTGGGTATTTTCTAATTCTGAATATCAGATGTAGAGTGAGCTTTATAGGCTTGAAACTGTACTTTGCCCTTCTGAAAACTGAGATCTCTGGTTCTACTTCATGTTACTTTCATTGTCACTAGGGTCACTGTTGTGTTGTGGAAAGGATGGAGACAACAGAGGGCTCCCTATGATAAGAACATGACTACTTAAGAGTGAGCAGTGTTTAAACATATTGCACCAATGTTTATGCAATAAGATGTTGGCCTTATCATGATATGGTCATGGGAAAAAGTGTCCTTGAAACTCTAGTGCCCTGAGTCAAAGACTTCCTTTTATTGCTAGATTAAAGACAACTGTTTCTCACCCCAAATGTTTCAAACAAAATGAATCATTTCTGTAAATGCAGATGCATCTATTTGATGAAATATTATTCAGACTCTTGGACAGACAGAAAAATATCTTAAATATGGGAAAATTCTTCACAATACAGTGTTAAGTAGAAATTCTACAGGAAATGTCATACACAGTAAAATCTCTATTATCTATAGATGTACATGCTCCCTTTGAGAAAATATTGAAAAGAAATATATATATATATATATATATGTTAACAGTGACTATCTTGGAGTTATGGGATATTTGCATTCTTCATAATTGTCATTTTATTGATATAATCTTACATTATACTTTTTAATCAGAAATAAAATTAGGAATATTAAGATACACCTGTTTAGAATATTATGGTTTTCATTTTAATAGGCAGCAGTTTCAACTCATGGTAAAATAAGCATGTAATCATGCTTATTTGTAAATTAAAATTAAAAGTTAAATTTAGGCAAATTAAAAGTTCTGTATTGCAGAGATCTGGAAGGAATTTGGAACAAAGAAAGTGATGAAGGAAAACATAGACTCAACATTTGATGGGAGCTCGTTGTTTTACTTCTGAGACTAGTTTGATTGTTAAAACTGTAGACCTTGTGTGTGTGTGTGTTTAGTTTTTCAATCAAGTCCGATTCTTTGCTGCCCCATGGACTGAAGCCCATCAGTCTCCTCGTCTCATGGAATTTTCCAAGCAACAGTATTGGAGTGGGTGCCATTTTCTGCTGTAGGGGATCTTCCTGACCCAGGGATCAAACCCATGTCTCTTGCATCTCCTGCTTGAGGATCAACTAGACCTAACCTCTCCAATTTACAAATGAGGAAACTGAAGTTCAGGGAAGTAAGGTGATTTCCCAAGTTCCGGAAGCAAGGTAGTGGCCAGGCTAGGAAGACAATCTAACTTTCCTGGATTTTATTTTTAATTTTTTATTATTTATTTATTTATGGTTGTGTGGGTCTTTGTTGATGCGTGTGGGCTTCCTCTAGTTTGAAAGTGTGGGGGCTGCTCTTCATTGTGGTGCTCAGGCTTTTCATGGCAGTGCCTTCTCTTGTCTTGGAGCACCGGCTCTAGGGTACATGGACTTAAATAGTTGCAACACAGGGCTCAATAATTGTGGCACATAGGCTTAGTTGCCCTACAATATGTGGAATCTTCTGGGACCAGGAATTGAACTCATGTACGGCACTGGACTACCAGGGAAGTCCTAACCTTCCTAGACTTTAGACCATGCTTTTTTGTTGTTGTTGTTGTTTTGCTCTATAGCATCCATAGCTGCCCAGTTCTAGGTCTGTCCCCCATTACACTTTTGGATAAATCTGGAAGATTCCCTCTGATGCAGGCTAATTCTAGATGAGCTGCTCTTATCTCCATGTAGGGGAACTTTGGAAGACCAAATTATTTCTAAGATAGGTGGGTGCTCCTGATGATCTGAAATGAGGATTCCAGACCAAGCTCTGACATGGTGTCTCTCTGAAGCCCCTTCTTTGTTTGCAAAGATGACCTGGGGACAAGCTAGACTTGGAACATCGGGGATTCTCAGGAAAAAATCTGGGATTTATTCTAATTTGGATCATTTCCACTTTTCCATCAGTTGTCATGGCAATGTGCACGTACTGTCTCAACATCAGAGTCTGACCGTTGCCAGAAAAAGGCCTTATTTCCTGGCTTACTTATGATATGATGGGAGGTGTAGTGAAAGCTTGAGTGAATTTTTTTTTTTCTTTAGCTAAGACAGCACAAGAGATGATTTATTGTACACAATTTACATTCAGCCACAACTGAGAAGAGAACTAGTCTATAATATCACAGGTCCAAGGCAAAGGACCAAAAGGGACCACTTTGATATGAGCAAGGTGGGACTCTCAAAGGTGGCTGAGGTGATCAGAACGAGCATAGATATTCCAGATCCACTGAGACAAGTTCTAGATTGTAGCCATGCAGTCCAGCAATTAGTACCAGTGTCCCTGGCCTCTGCTTCCTTTGTTTCTGTTGCTTCTTGGGTGTACAAGTTCACTTGGACCTCTGTTCATCTTTCTTCTTTTGTGCTTCAGACTGCACATTGGCTTCTTCCTCCACTAGGCTCTTATATCACAGAGGTTTCTCAAAAGATGGCGTTAAGGGTGAGAGCTTGAATGACGCTTTTTAGCAAGCAATGCATATCGAATGAGGCTTCCCAGGTGTCTCAGTGCGTAAAGAACCTGCCAGCAATGCTGGAGATGTGGGAGATGCAGGTTCAGTCCCTGGGTCGGGAAGCTCCCCTGGAGGAGGGCATGGCAACCCACCCAGTATTCTTGCCTGGAAAATTCCATGGACAGAGGAGCCTGGTGGGCTACAGTCCATAGGGCTGCATAGAGTTTGACACAACTGAAGTGACTGAGCATGCATGCATGCATATTGAGTGAGCACTGATAATGCATCCAGTATCATGCTAGGCACTGGAAAGCCTCCGAGGAACTAGAGAACACTGGGCTAAGCTCTGTAACCTCAGGCAGACAGATTCTCTGACCCTGTGTCACATCCTTTTTTTTTTTAAAGTGTAATTGCTTCACAAAGTTACATTAGTTTCTGCTGCACACTGTGTCACATCTTTAAAGTGAAGGTAACCTTACTACGGGGATTTCCTGGTGGCTCAGTGGTAAAGAATCTGCCTGCCAGTACAGGAGACCTGAAATCTCTGGGTTGGGAAGATCCCTTGGAGGAGGAAATGGCAACTCACTCCAGTATTCTTGCCTGGGAAATCTCATGGACAGAGGAGCCTGGCAGGCTACAGTCCACGGGATCACAAAGAGTCAGACACGACTTAGCGATTAAACAATAACAAACCTTACTATAAAGAATGTTTCTAAGGAAGTAAAGTGAAGTGAAAGTTGCTCAGTCATGTCCCACTCTTTGTGACCCCTACAGTCCATGGAATTCTCCAGACCAAAGATTTCCTGGTGGCTCAGTGGTAAAGAATCTGCCTGCCAGTACAGGAGACCTGAAATCTCTGGGTTGGGAAGATCCCTTGGAGGAGGAAATGGCAACTCACTCCAGTATTCTTGCCTGGGAAATCTCATGGACAGAGGAGCCTGGCAGGCTACAGTCCACGGGATCACAAAGAGTCAGACACGACTTAGCGATTAAACAATAACAAACCTTACTATAAAGAATGTTTCTAAGGAAGTAAAGTGAAGTGAAAGTTGCTCAGTCATGTCCCACTCTTTGTGACCCCTACAGTCCATGGAATTCTCCAGACCAAAATACTGGAGTGGGTAGCCTTTCCCTTCTCCAGGGGATCTTCCCAACCCAAGGATTGAACCCAGGTCTTCTGCATTGCAAGCAGATTCTTTACCAGCTGAGCCACAAGGGAAGCCCTGTTTCTAAGGGGCTAAAGGCTAAATTGTAGAGACAAGATTAATACATACGATTTGACAGAGAGAACATGTAAAAGAGCATGGGATGACTTGCTGGATTGCCTAAGTGGCAACAGAAAGGTCATCAAGGACTTACTGAGGTAAAATTAGTCTCCACAGGAAGGCAGATCTTTTTGGTTAGACAGAATTTCGGGCTAACTTGAATCAAGGAGCAATACTGCATGTCCCATGTGACTGTTGAGTAATGTTGCATAAATTCTCATGGTTAGCAAGATGTAATAGTTCTGAAGCAGTTCATGGTGGGTAGTGCATTTTGAAGAGGAATTGATTTTAGGGAACTTAAGAGTTTGGAAATTCCTCCAAAAAATAGAGGAATTAAGTCAAAGCAGAGTCAATGTTATTATTTTTCTGATAAGTGTACAGGATCTAATATGTACCTTCCATGTGCCGGCTGTTCTTCTAAGTACTTGCTGTTAATTTACTCACTGAATCTTCACAGGAACTCAATAAATTAACAAAGCACTATAAATTAGCAAAGTTAGCAAAAACTCTCTGAGGCACAGAAAAATTAGGTAGTTTCTCCAAAGTCTCACACCAAATAAATGGCAGAAGTAAGACCCAAACTCTGCTATTCTAGGTGCTTTTTCTCTGTTTCCTGGTATTTGTAGAAAGATATTTATAGAAAGCATGGCTTTTGTTCCTATGAGAAATTACAATTGGCCTTTCATACTCATGCTGAAGTCTTGGACATTTCCATAGGCCCTCTGATCAATGGTTTGTAGGATGGTAGCTCTTCCAACTCTGGTCTACGAATTAAAGTTGATAAGAAGGACTTCCCTGGTGGTCAGTGGTTAAGACTCTGTGCTTCCAAAGCAGGGGATATGGGTTCGATTTCTGATTGGGGAGCTAAGATTCCACGTACCTTGCAGTGAGGTTAAAAAAAAATTTTTTTTAATAAAGTTAATAATAGGCCATGACTGACCTCTCTGATTCTAAGGGTTAGCAGTGGATTTTAAAACCCTTAGTCCTGGTTGTGGAATTCTGCTCACATTCTCAAGGATGGGTACATTTGGTAGCTGAATTCTGAATGGAAGGTTGAATTTCCTTTTTCTCATTCTTAAGCAATGAGGCTCTGGGAAACAACAAAACTCCTTTGGGGCTTCCAATATCCCAGCCAGTTTTATGCTCAGACAGGCAAGAATGTTCATAGACATCATGGACAATAGTAATAAATAGTTATGGAGCATCTCTATCAGGCAAGAGGTCAGGTGCTGTGTGGAATACAAAGCTAAGATTAAAAAGACAAGAAACTGTGCTTAAGTAGCTTATAGTCTAGAAACAGATAACTTAATTCAAGGAAAAATGTCGCAAGTGTTATATCTCTGCATCTGGCTTTTCTTTTTTGTTTGTTTGTTTTGTTTGGAGGTTTTTTACATTTTATTTTTATTTATTGGAAGAAATATTACACTTAAAAAAAATTTTGGTTCTGCTGGGTCTGTACTGTGGCCTTTGGGTTCTTCATTGCATGCTTTCAGTTCAGTTCAGTCACGCAGTCGTGTCCGACTCTTTGCGACCCCATGAATCACTGCACGCCAGGCCTCCCTGTCCATCACCAACTTCCAGAGTTCACTCAAACTCACGTCCATAGAGTCAGTGATGCCATCCAGCCATCTCATCCTCTGTTATCCTATTCTCCTCCTGCCCCCAATCCCTCCCAGCATCAGAGTCTTTTCCAATGAAAAGTCTTTTCAACTCTTCACATGAGGTGGCCAAAGTACTGGAGCTTCAGCTTCAGCATTAATCCTTCCAATGAACACCCAGGACTGATCTCCTTTAGGATGGACTGGTTGGATTCCTTAGAGTCCAAGGGACTCTCAAGAGTCTTCTCTAACACCACAGTTCAAACANACAGGGAGGCCTGGCGTGCTGCGATTCATGGGGTCGCAAAGAGTCGGACACGACTGAGCGACTGAACTGAACTGAGACAACTAAAAAGCACCTACTGTAAGTCACAGGAAATTCTACTCAATACTCTGTAGTGGCCAATAGGAGAAAATAATCTAAAAAAGAGTGGATTTATGTGTGTGTGTGTGTGTGTGTGTATATAACTGATTCATTTTGCTGTGCAGCAGAAAGTAGCACAACATTGTAAATCAACTATAGTCTAGTAAATTGTTTTAAGTCATTACTTATTATTTATTTATCACGGGGCTATTAATAAGAAACATCTTATATAATTGCTTTCATGTGACTAAGTAAGAACATATACATTTGTATTAAAATAATGAAAATGGCTAAAAATAACATACCTTTCAAGATATTTAGATTCAAAATGGGTGTAAATTTTAAATGATTAGATATTCCTGTATATAATAAAACTTGCTATAGGAACGCATATTACTAGAAATGTCACACAACCTTTGCATATTACATGTTCTGGACTCTTTACAGAATCTACATTCCCGTGAAATCTGGATTTGTAAAAATCCAATACAGAGATTTGTACCTCACTATGCAGTTGAGCATGAACACCACTTATGTGGTCTCTTTAATTCTTCAGTTGATTTCTTTGCTTCATCAATCTCCTATTTGGAGTATTACTTTGATATGACTCTGTCACTACTGTATCTCAGTATATATCACGAAAGTCAGTAATTATTTGTTGACTGTTCTCTTTTAGAAAGACTTTCAAGACCACTGTTTTTCTACCCTTGGTGCAAGTGAGATGCACCTCTTGTCCTTAATTCTAAACTTTCTTCATTGACTCAAACTTCTTCATTCTCAAACCAGAATGTGAGCTCCAATTCTTTGTTAACCTTGTGTCACTAGCATTTTGTAAATAATAGGTGCTCCAGTGAAGTGAAGTTGCTCAGTCGTGTCCGACTCTTTGCGAACCCATAGACTGTAGCCTACCAGGGTCCTCTGTCCATGGATTTTCCAGGCAATAGTATTGGAGTGGATTGCCATTTCCTTCTCCAGGGGCTCTTCCCAACCCAGGGCTCAAACCCAGGTCTCCCACATTGTAGACAGACGCTTTACCATCTGAGCCACCAGGGAAGTCTGTTCCCCTAAATGAGTGAAAATATTTTTCCAAAAAGAGTCACTAAGGGAATTTCATTAAAAATTAACACTTTTGCATATGAACTATTATTTCTTTCATATCTCTGAATTTTTATACTTTCCTCAACGAATCTTAAAGGTGGGCCATATTCATTTCTATTTTACAAATCAAAAACTTGAGTTTCCAAGCAGTTAGAGACTAGCCTACAATCATATATATTAGCTAAAGACTCCACATGGATCTTTCCACTCTTTTCAATTAATTCTAGAAAGAGCAATTAGGACATAAAAATAAATGTTTCTAATTACAAAATCAATTATGTGCATGTATTTTCTGCAAAGTTAGCACTGACACATGCATTGTACAATTTTATCTAAATAAAACATCCGTTCATTTGATAGTTAAGAGCGCGTATATTTTTTTTTAAGAAGCACCCAAAGGGTAACTTTTCCTGTGTAGTGTCACTGTTTCATTCAGCATTCCTTTCAAATAACTGTTTTTTTTTTTCCCTAAAAGACTTTTATTGAGCCATAAATCACATATCATACAATCCATTCATTTAAAGTGTACTATTCAATGTTTATCTTAGCATTTCACAGAATTATACAACCATCACCAAAATCAATGTTTTCTTACATTTTTATTGGAGTATATTTGCTTTACATTGCTGGTCATTTTCTGCTATGCAGCAAAGTGAATCAGACATAGATATCTTATATATATATATCCTTTTTGGATTTCCTTCTCATTGAGGTATCACCACAGAATGCCAAGTAGACTTCCCTGTGCTATATACAGTAGGCTTTCATTAGTATCTGTTTTATATATAGTAGTGTGTATATGTCAATCCTCGTCTTCCAATTCATATGGCTCCCACTAACACCCTCATAGCATATGTTTGTCCTCTACATCTGTGTCTCTATTTCTACCAGGAAAATAAAATTATCTATGCCATTTTCCTAGATTCCAGATATCTGTGTTAATATAAATTTTAATATTTATATATCTCTAAATTGGGCTTTCTGGACTGATTAGGTTTATTTCTCTCACTTGATCATGACAGTCTTGATGTTAGGGATCTCAGGGACTTCTTAATGTATTTAATAAATTCTAAGCCTTTGCTAAGCCCTCTGTGTATTGCTAATTTATCAAAAAACATTATGGTTCAATTCCTTCATCACATCTGTAAGAGGAGTGTAAATTCAATTTACCTGTTTTGCTATGAACATATACAGTACTAGAAACTGAGGGGAAGATATAATAAAAAACTTACATTTCAAAAATGCAAAAATTTTTAAGTCTAATAAAAATACATTTTTGAAATATCTAATGAAAGAATTATTTTCTCTCTTCATATTTGTCAGTTTCTGCCTATCATATTTTCTCTGCTTTACTTTGTCTTTTTGTTTTAGTCTCTCTCTTCCTTTCTTATACATTCACATACAAACACCCACAGACACACCACAGAATTAATTCAGATGACACTCTCTATCCCTTTCTCCTTCCCACATTGTTAATCCATAGTGAGAAGATCCCAGCCATAATAGCACAAATTATAACATGAATGTAAGCAGCTATAATCACCAATTGCTCACTGTAGATCATTTAACATTTTATGCACACTCCAGTGCATATTAAAATTCTCACAATAAAACCCCTGTAACATGGTAGTAATAAATGTAAGACAACATGAATTATAACAGAACAATGTATTGTAATGGATCAGTAAAGATCAAATGATAGAAAATATAATAGAAGTTAAAGCCATAAATAGCTGCACTCACAATGGAGGAAAATTAAGCACCTAGCAATTAAAGAAAAGTAAAGGCAACATGTAATTCACATGACGAGAAATAAGTGAATTTATGCAGTCAAGGACAATAAGAAAATCAATACATTTTGTTGTTCACAGGTATAGAACTGACTGTCAACTAGTGTAACATATATGTGTAAATACCTATTTAATAAAATGGCTAGCTGAAATTAAGATGGAAATCACAAATTAACAAAATAGTTTTAATCAAACTTCAAAATCACCTGTGAAAATTATTTTAGTGTAGTTTGTCATATGATGTTAGGAAAGTGATAGTGCTAATGTGAATTATGCCTGATTTATAGCATTATATATGAGAGGTATAGTTGTAATGCAAAAACAAAACCAAAACATCCTACTAACATTACTGTAAGCACATTAGAAAGTTAAATTAGGTTGTAAATAGTCACAGAAAGAGGGTATATGATGATATAAGAAATTAGAATATATCACTCCTACAGTGTGTATTGGGGTTTCCCATGTGGTGCAGAAGAATCTATCTGCCAATGTAAGAGACATGAGCGACTCAGGTTTGATCCTGGTTCAAGAGGATCCCATGGAATAGGAAATGGAAACTTGCTCCAGTATTCTTGCTTGGAAAATTCCAAGGACAGAGGAACCTGGCAGGATACAGTCCATGGGATCACAAGCAGTCATATATAACTGTGCACATGCGCACATGCACACACACACACACACACACACACACACAGAGTGTGTGCCAATGGGCATTTTAATGTTGCTAAAAATGCTATCCTGACAATTATTTTGAAAATGTGAAATGATATAGATTGTAAGTGTTTGTAAATGTGCTAGGAAATTTAGAGTACCACTGCTTCTCTAAATACTGGAAGAGAATAATAATTATCAAACGTTTAATTTCTATGAACTAGGACAATTTGTTTCAACATGTTTCCTGAGTACTAGTTTGTCCAAAGCTCTGTGCTAAATACTGAAGAGGATAAGCATAAAAGAGGAGCAAAATTAAATAAATCATAACACTAGCTGCATTGGAGCAACTAAATAGGCCAAGCCAAGACACCAGGGAAATGTTTACAAAAGTAAGTACTGATGAGAAGTTATGGGAAAACCATTGTCATCAGCAATGCAGCCTGCCCCAAGAAAAAGACTTCATACAGATGATGGATCTAAGATGTGTTTATAGTAGCAATAGGCATTGCAGACAGTGTGAGCACTCACTTGGGTAGGTTACACTTTTAACTATATTAAATGTATGTCCTCCTAAGAGGCACTGTTCAAAAAAGTAGAATATAGGGCCGCACCATGATCAGAAGTAAACATTATAATCCTTGGAAAACATAACACCAGAGTTCGGTAATTCTCTTGAGCAGATTTATGTTGTTTACACTGTACACACTGAATCCCCTAAATGGAAGTACCTCTTAACAATCTCCAATGTAAGGGTCTAAACAAATTAGAGGGAGCAGCACAGTGGAGTCAGACATACTTGGGTTATAGTCATGGCTAATATACTATCTGTATATTTTGAGACAAGAAACCTTATCCCTTGGAACTTTTATTTCTCTATCTGTAAAATGGAGAAAACACACATGTAAGGTTGTCTCAACCTAGCTTATGTATTTCCATTTATCTCTAGTGTCAAACAGAATGGCACAAAGTATATGCTAAACATTTCTTGAATAAAAATACTTATAAAAATTCCTGGTACACTGCTTCTACTTTGTTGGCTATGGTGTTAGTTTACCTTGTTAAGCTAACTGCATTGATCACAACTGCGATTATAAAATTATTTAACATTGTTTATTCCTCTACCTAACTCAATAAATATATGCTTAGTCTATAAGAATCATATCATCCATTTGAATCTTTTTCTTGATTGAAATACAAAAAGAAACAAACAAAAAAGATTTTTACCAACTTATTAGGATATGATTTAATTGATAACTGCCAACAGTTGTACTAAAACACAGAGAAGGTTTTCCCTAGATCAAATTAAGTTCTCATTCTTTACAGAAATTCATAAAACAATTCTTTACCATTTATACTTTCATATTTATGTTCTAATTTGAGTTATTCATTCATTATCAAACACAGAGGTGCCTATTATCTACCAGGGAATTAAAGTCCCTGACTACATCATGCCCACAATTTGTCAAGAAACTGGTCATTTTTTTCTCAAAAAACCTTGTGATATAATCATGACATCTATTTTTAGCATAATGTACAGATTACTGAACAAAAACCTAAAGATGTCTAAATGACTTTTCCCAGATGAAAATAGGTGTAACGGTCTTCTAAGAATAGGGTTCTTTCCACACACTGTTTTCTTATGTATTTTCACGTCTGTCATCCACCAAAACAACACTTTATGTTTTGCAAAATAGAAATCAATACACTGCTTTATTTTCTCTTTCCTAGGATAAACCATTTTAAACCTAACCCCTTTATAACTTTTCTATATCCTCTTAGCTTCACCAAATGTTATTAAAATTAAACCAGTATCCCAATGAGTTATAATTTTTACATGTAAGCATCTGATATATTATATAAAAATTTGTGTTTGATTACACATTGATTTGTGGCTCATGACAATATATGATAGAAGAGATTAAAAAATCAGTATTCACTACCTTTTAAAAATTTGAATATATTGAGCAAGTTATCAAAAAATTATAATTTATTTTTATTTTTGTTGACACAGGAGAGAAGCTCATGCAGTGTGTTTGCCCATAACAGTCAATGTCTGAAGCCACCTCATATTTTTGGCACTCATTTTAAATCGTGTTCATAACAACATGTTTAAAATGAAGGCAAGCTGTCATAAGGCAAGCTGGGGGTAAAAAGAGTTTGGCAATTAAAAAGCTCCAGCACATTTACCAATCTGAATATTCAAGAATTGTAAATCATTAATCATAAGTAAACCACCTCCTGGGGACACTCTAAGCCAGGATAAAGATTTGCTATGTGCACAATTGTCAGTTTTAGATTTAAATTTTATCCAGGGAGTAATAGTATTCAAAATTATTTGGATGAAACTTTTATTAATTTTAAAATAAAAATAATTGTACTCCTCACTGTATTTCAAATATTGCAATAGTCATGTTTAATAAGACAATTGTTTTATATTCCATTACATTTGTGACAATTATTGAATAGCTCACTCTTATATGTGATAATATTTGATCTTCTATATGTGAGGATTTTAAATTCTCCATAACAAGCATAATTTTGTTCCTCCACAGCTTTGACCTTCTAGCTTCCCACTCATCTTACTATCTTATTATTTTATCCTTATTTCTATCATGTATATATATTTTCTTCCTTCATTCCACACTGTAGTCAAATATAGGCATTTACTACATTTCTTTCTTCTTAGATCTTCAAGCTCACAACTATCATCACATCTGTCCTATCTAGGACTCACTGGACTCTTTTGTCTGCCCAGATTTATTGCTCTCTGCCAACTCACCACCCTTTTTCTAAATTAATTTCTGATCATGCCACCCTCTTACGTAAAACCTTTCATTAGTTTACCAATGTTTCAGAATAAACTTACTGGTTTAAAAGTCCAGTGTGTTCTATCCCCTCTCAGGAGTGTTATTTTGTGACATTCTGCCCCACAGTCCATTATAGACTAACTGAAAATTTTAGTACCCTCTCTCCCAGCATATTTCTGTATCTGATGTGACTTTGCACATGCTCTCCTCCCTAGAATCCTACATTATGAGAACCTCAGTCTTCTTTCATCAGTCTATCCTCCAGCTTTTATGTTCTAGACTGTTTCCATCAGTTGTCTTTTCTGACTTCCCTGCTGGGTAAAATTCCCATTACACTACCTCTCAAATTCCTCAGTGACACTTTTCACAAATGCAAGTTTACACTTGTGATATAATTATGAGGTTAGCATCAGTCTTCTCTATTGGATTTGAGGCTCCATGGCATCAGGTACCATACCAGGATTTGCTTTTCTGATCCCTCCCAGTCAGTGCTTGGCAAATTTTAGGTGATCAGTGCACACATAATTTAAATGTATTAAATATTAAAAGTGTGCCTTGTCCTCCTAGGTAATTGGCAACCATTCAATGGACAAAAGGGTGACAAATTTTGTAAACTGGGCATAACATGATCAAATATGTAATGTAAGAAGATGATCTGCAGCAACAGGAGATTGCCCTGGGGAGAGAATAGGCTGAAAGTGAGGAAAGAGTCAGAGAGCTACTGTATCAGTCTAGGTTAGAAAGGATGAGGGTCCAGAAAAGGGCTAGGGTTTGAGGAGGTGGGGGACTAAAGTTTCAGAGCAATATGGGAATAATGGGGATCATTGATCAATGTGTATACAGAAACAAGGAGAATGAGATATCAGGAAAGTATATCATAAGGACATACAGATCTTGGAGAAAAGCGTAAAATATGGTTGAAAATAGTAAGTTATCCATGAAGAGCTTTTACAATTATCGTGGATAGATCTGCTGCTCAAAATCTTCATTGGCATAAAGGTAGACAATGGGGAAAAAAAAAAAAAAAGAAAAAACCTTATAAATTCAAAGTTACAAAGTTCTGTGACTCCTGTAAAAATGTCTCATCTCTATCATATATACTTGCTATTTTAATATTTGTCTTGCTATATCAAGCTTCTTGAAAATGCAATCTACTTCATTTATATTATCATAATTTCTAAAAACTAGAAGCCTTTTTATTTGGCCACAAAGGGCTGAAGCATTTCTTTTTATAGATGGTCCTCATCTCTTAAGTCCACTATCCATATAATCCTTCATTCATTATCCTGCCAGACTAATTTCCTTAAAAGCTGCTTTCATCTTAAAATAATTTGCAATGGTTTTCTGTTGTCTTGCACATGGAAGTCAATTGTTTTTTTAAGGTCCTCGAAAATATATAGGTCTTAACTCTTTTGTCGACCATGAATCCTGTAGTAAGTTAAGTCTTATGATTACAAAATCAGTTTTTTTTTCCATCTCCTTTTTTTCAAATTTCATGTCAGTCATATCATCACTTTAAAAGCATGATAAAAATCAGACTTCCCATCTTCACAGATACTCTCAACTTTTCACATTTCACAATAATCTCTACTTATTCAATTTTTAAAATTCTTAAACACTTATTTTGAAACTTTTGATACATATTTTCACATTTAAACCTCTTTGTGGTTACTTTTTACCCCTCTACTTCTTGGCAACCCACACAGCATATAGCAAGGCATTAAGCACGTGCGGTTCTCAGTACACTCTCCCAGTGATACCTAAGGGAAGATGAACTCTTGTGAATTCACAAAGAGGACAATGGGAGAAAAAACGAGGTTTGCCAAATGGCTTTATTTTAATGTCAACATGACACTTGGAAATCCACTACTGAGCAAAACAGAAATATAAGTGCTGTTTTTACCCAAATAATTGAATTCTAAAAGACTTTTGTTTAAAAGTTGAGGAAGAAGCAATTAGAATTTCCCAGTAAAGAACTACTTCAGATCTTGAGATCCAATTCTGTGTATCATAATTGTACCATTTAGTACACCCTAAAGTTGATTTGATAGGCCTCTTATTTCTGCCTTTATTTCTTGACAATGTGATGTGTTTTCATTATGAATGATGATATAAGTTGTCAATAAGCATATCATTTTACAAGTAAAATTCCATTTTATCTGAACAATTGAGTTTATGAGCCAATGTGACAACAAAGTTAAACTGAGCTTTGTGTAGGTAATGAAAACTAGCTGCCTCATTTTATTATTTGTTCAGAAGCAGCTCTTCTATAAGATGAGTTTGATGACCCCACATGTGGAAGCTTTCCAGAATCAGGTTTTACACTAATTCAAAACAAACACTTCAGCAAATCAACAAAAAACTATCTCTGATGACTGTTTTTTGTAAACACTAGATCATCATTTAGGTTTTCTGAATTCAGTGATGCTTATTAAAACCCCAGCTAGTCACATAATACATTTATACATTCATTTATTCACTCATTCACTAACTATTTGGATATATAGTGGACTGTGAGTAAAGCCTCTGCTTTTATAGTGCTTTTATTCAAAGCCACTGAAAATCCAGTACTTTGGCCACCTCATGCAAAGAGTTGACTCATTGGAAAAGACTCAAGATTGGGGGCAGGAGAAGGGGACGACAGAGAATGAGATGGCTGGATGGCATCAGTTACTCAATGGGTGTGAGTCTGAGTGAACTCCAGGAGTTAGTGATGGACAGGGAGCCCTGGTGTGCTGCGATTTATGGAGTGGCAAGAGTCGGACACTACTGAGCGACTGAAATGAACTGAACTGAACTGATTTACATAGACCACTCTGGTTTTGCAATTAAACCACATTCTATTTACAAGCACAAACCTTTATAGGTTCAGTCCAAGCTGTGGGCAAATTACTTAAATTATTTGTGTCTCAGTTTGTTCATCTGAAAAGTAGGGATTACAACAGTATTTTTGTTAAAACATTGTACTGAAGATTAAATATGTTAATATTATCAAAACACTAACAAAAAGTTACTGTCACACAGTCAATACAAAATAAAAGTTGGCTATCGTTTGAGGTTATAAGATTATATTTTATAAGGTTATAGTGTAAGATTATTACAAAAAATATGTATGCATTGTAAAAGTAACTTGACAATTGCTGATGACTCAAAAACAAGGTGCAATCTATCTAAAAGTATGTAAATAAAAAAAAAGTGAGGAGATAGACCTTTGATTAGACTATGCACAAATAAACAGGGGGCAACTCCAGAAGGATGTAACTTTACAAAGCTATTTATTTTCAAAGATAATTAATAGCTTCCACTCATGTATATTTCACTTTTCTAAAAATAAAATTTGAAATAAAAAAATAGTTGCTACACAATTTAGGTCTTTATAGATCTGTATTTTGACTCTATTTTTAAAGATCAAATTAAATGAACACTAGAGATTTTATATGTACTTGACTAATTAATTGGTGCAGTTACCAACCTCATTGCATTTATTAAGAAAACTTTATGAGAACAATAAATCCTAGTTCATCAAGGGAAATTAAAACTTATGGAAGTTCGTGAGAAATAATCACTGCATTCTACAAGTTGAAGATAGCAACACATAGGAGGGTGTTCCCTTGTTACATCAGTGATTCAGATTTGATGAAGGTTAATTTGCTCAAAACTCTCCTACCACTTCTTGTTCTCTGCCATCTCTAAAGATACCCTGCTCAAAATTATCTCAAAATATTTTTAAATTTTATGCAGGCATTGATTTTGCATGTTTGGGGAATAACATAATGCATGGGCAACTCTTACTCATTAATTTTTTTAAATTCATATTAAGTCCAACAGCAATATAGCCATGTCATTCAGAACACAGCATTGCATAACACAAAGAATATCAAATTTAACAAATGAATATCCTTACCAAGTCTCACTGGAAAATCCCCTGAGGCTAGGAAAGATAGAAGGAAGGAGAAGGGGACAACAGAAGATGAGCTGGTTGGGTGGCATCACCAACTCAATTAACACAAGTCTGAGCAAGCTCCAGGTGATAGTGAAGGAAGGGGAAGCCTGAAATGCTACAGTCCATGGATATAACTGCAAAAGAGTCAAACATGACCAAGCCTTTGAACAACTAAATCTCACATTTAAGATGATTGAGGAGATGTGTTTATCAAGCTTTACAGAATGTGGAATATGTATGTGGTGAAGGAAAAAAAATGTAATGTATTTGTTGATGGGGGGAAAAGGACATAACCCGAAAAGGAAAGGAGAAGAAAGGCTTTAGCTTAGAAGATGAGAGGCATCATACTGAAAGCTGGTGGTGCTATGGTAGGCAACCTCTAAAATGACCCCCAATGATCCTTGCCTCTGAATATTCATGATAATGAAAGTGAAAGTATTAGTCACTCAGTTATGTTGCCTCTTTTCAAGCCCATGAACTGTAGCCTGACAAGCTCCTTTATTCACGGGATTCTCCAAACAAGAATCCTGGAGTGGGTTGCCATTTCCTTCTCCAGGTGATCTTCCAACCCAGGGATTGAACTTGGGTCTCCTGTATTTGCAGGCAGATTCTTTATTGTCTCAGCCACCAGGGAAGACAGCTGAATATCCATACCTTGTTGCAATTCCCTCTTTTTAAGTGTAGACCTAAGAAATCATTTCTGAAGAATGCTGCTGCTGCTAAATCACTTGTCATGTCCGACTCTGTGCGACCCCATAGATGGCAGCCCACCAGGCTTCCTCATACCTGGGATTCTCCAGGCAAGAACATTGGAGTGGGTTGCCATTTCCTTCTCCAATGCATGAAAGTGAAAAGGAAAGTGAAGTCTCTCAGTCGTCTCCAACTCTTCACGACCACATGGACTGTAGCCTACCAGGCTCCTCCGTCCATGGGATTTTCCAGGCAAGAGTACTGGAGTGGGGTGCCATTGCCTTCTCCGTTCTGAAGAATACAATATGGTAAAAGTAATGGGATGTCACTCCCCAGATTAGATTACAAAAGACTCTGGTTTTGCCTTACTGTCCCCTCTCTGGCTCCCTCTCACTTGTGCTGAGGGAAACCAGCTGCCATATTTGAGCTGCTCAATGGAAAACTGATACCTCTGGACAACAGTCACTGAATACCTGAAATGTGCCAACAGACCACGTGAGTGAGCTTAGAGGAGGAAATCAGATGAACTTTAAATCAGCTGTTACCTCATCTACACTTTGATTGCAGCTTTGGGAGAGCCTCTGAAACAGAGGTCCCAGTTAAGGCTTGCCTACATTTCTGACTTGGAGAAATTATGAGATAATAGTTTTATATTGTTTCAAATGGACCATCAGTTACTCTTCTTATCCAAAATCATCTGTTCCTATACACATCCATGAATTTTCTGTTAAAATGATAAACTTCTGGATGAATATAAATGCATACCAATTTATTTAATGTCTTCTCTTGATGAGCATAATATGATTTTCTATCAAAATGAGCTACTGATTTGAACTTCAATTATGTAAATAATTGTGTCAAACCCCTGGTTCACTTTAGGGCTTCTCTGGTGACTCAGAATGTAAAAAATCTGCCTGCAATTCAGGAGACCCAGATTCAATCCCTGTGTCAGGAAAATCCCCTTTAAAAGAGAATGGCAACCCACTCTAGTATTCTAGTATTCTGGAGAACCCCATGGACAAAGAAGCCTGGTGGGCTACAGTCCATGGGGTCTCAAAGAATCAGACACAACTGAAAGACTAATACACTGTGGGCATGAAAAATTATTTACTCAAAGTTCAGACTCCTTCCACTTGTCACTTAAAAAAAAGCAAACACAAAAACTTGAAACTTAAACTTGAGGAATGAAAGTTGATTACCAAATCCTCTGTAATCTGTCAGAGAAAACAGCTACCTGTCAAATCACAAGAAACCAAAAGCATGAAATGTCATTCTACATAGTTTCACTTACAGTTAATTCCATAAATTGTGATTAGTTGAATATATGTAATATTAATAGCTTACTTTCTGCATCAACAGATGCAAACTTCAAAAACCCTTGTCTATTTGCTTTTCATTTTTAAAATGTTTGCTTAAAAGATATAATATCAAGGGCTTTTCATGCTTAGAAAAAGACAGATAATCAAATGTAATCCTCTGATAGTATTCCTGTTCAA
This sequence comes from Aepyceros melampus, assembly GCA_006408695.1. Classification (NCBI taxonomy): domain Eukaryota; kingdom Metazoa; phylum Chordata; class Mammalia; order Artiodactyla; family Bovidae; genus Aepyceros; species Aepyceros melampus. The sequence continues at coordinate 120,330 of SJXQ01003622.1, read as the reverse complement.
CCTGGTTATAATGATTGACACATACAGGATATTTTTATGGGCATACAAATACAAGAAAAAGAAATACACTCATAGAATTTAATAATTCTGAAAAAGAGATGTCTATCTGTGGAGACTACAAATCAATATACTAGGTTCCTGTATCTACATGATTAAAAAAAAATAGGCAGAAAACATTCTGAGCAACTACAGAAATTATTATAACCATACACTTATTATTTTCATTTTTTAATCAAGTACATTTTGAGTACCTATGTTAGTCTAAAAGCCTATTCTTATAACCAATAAACTTATGTGATGGATAAACAGCAGTTCTGTGATCACATAAACATGCACATTTGAAAGGATTTATCAGATATATTTCAAATGCTGTGTATATACACAAAGCAATAAAACAAAAACCAAATAACTTGTCAAAATATGACAGCATAAAAAAGTTATACTGAAAACATTTTATAAGTACATGTCTTTCACGGGCTTTTTAAACCATTTAATCATAGGTAATGAAAATTACATTAGCAATTAATGCTATTATTTAAATTACTTAACATATAAATTAATATTTATTGGATCAAAATTTTTTATATTTTCTTTTGATATTTCTCATTAAATTTTTTGGAGAAGGAAATGGCAACCCACTCCAGTGTTCTTGCCTGGAGAATCCCAGGGACAGAGGAGCCTGGTGGGCTTCCGTCTATGGGGTCACACAGAGTGGACACGACTGACGTGACTTAGCAGCATTAAATTTTTGTACAATTGAATATAAATATCAATTGCAATCTGCATCATTATTTTATGTACTTATAAGGGAAAAATAATGCCAATTAAACTCTGATATAAAAGGGATTTTAATATCTTCACCAATTCAGATATGTTGAAATGTAAAACTAAAAGTATGCCTATTACCATTAAAGATGATAATAACATTATATGCTAATACAAAAATGTCCCAAAAAGGTTTCAGGGTCTGCAGAGATTTGATGAAAGTAGGTCTTCATATTTTAAAAAGGAAAAAAAATCCACAAAAATCATTTTCAACTACCTTTTTTTTTAAGACAAAAGTTTCTAGTTATGTACTTGTAAAAATCCACATTGGTTTCTAATGAACATCAATTACACTTCAATTTTTCATATTACTCATGAAAGAATATACTATAGACTTCTTTACAGAACTTCCAATTGCAATTTACTTTGGCTCTTTCAGGGAAAGAAAGGTTCATAAATCAGCATGTTGAGCATTTATTAAATGACAAAGAAAAAAATTACAAATTAATACTATAAACCAATGCTTTCCTTCAAAAATCAAATTTAATATGGTTTAACTTAAAAAAGATTTCTAAAAATTATGAAGGATCATTTCTTTTTGCACTTGAGTTATATTATTGGACAGATTCCCAAGAGGAATATAAAAACTTTGGAAAAATCATTAGTATTAATTGTTTTAAAATTTCACTGAATAACATGTCTGAATCCATTTGGAAATTTAAACAATCATAGCAATTTAAATATTATGTTGCAACAGACTGGTTCCAACTTGGGAAAGGAGTATGTCAAGGCTGTATACTGTCACCCTGCTATTTAATTTAAATGCAGAGTAAATCATGAGAAATGCCAGGCTGGATGAAACACAAGCTGGAATCAAGATTGCCAGGAGAAATATCAATAGCCTCAGATATGCAGATGACATCACGCTTATGGCAGAAATTGAAGAACTAAAGAGCCTCTTGGTGAAAGTAAAGAGGAGACTGAAAAAGTTGGCTTAAAAATCAACATTCAGAACACTAAGATCATGGCATCTGGTCCCATCACTTCATGCCAAATAGATGAGGAAACAATGAAAACAGTGACAGACTTTATTTTAGGGGGCTTCAAAATTACTGTAGATGATGACTGCAGCCATGAAATTAAAAGACATTTGCTTCTTGGAAGAGAAGTTATGACTAACCTAAACAGCATATTAAAAAGCAGAGACATTACTTTGTCAACAAAGGTCCGTCTAGTCAAGGCTATTGTTTTTCCAATGGTCATATGTGGATGTGAGAGTTGGACTATAAGGAAAGCTGAGTGCCAAAGAGTTGATGCTTTTGAACTGTGTTGAAGAAGACTCTTGAGAGTCCCTTGGACTGTAATAAGATTCAACCTGTCAATGCTAGAGAAAATCAGTCCTGAATATTCATTGGAAAGACTGATGCTGAAGCTGAAACCATGGCCACCGGATGCGAAGAACTGACTCATTGGAAAAGACCCTGATGATGGAAAGATTGAAAGTGGGAGGAGAAGGGGATGACAGAGAATGAGATGGTTGGATGGCATCACTGACTCAATGGACATGAGTTTGAGTAAGCTCCAGGAGTTGGTGATGGACAGGGAAGCCTGGCGTGCTGCAGTTCATGGGGTTGCAGAGTCAGACACAACTGAGTGACTGAACTGAACTGAACTGAAATATTATGTTGTAGGTCTACAAACATAAATATGATAAAGTATTTTCTTAACAACTCCCTAAACCATATAATTTCACAGTATTGTCAAAGAAAGGCAAACTGTTTTACTAAAAATAAATAAATAAATAAAGAGTGCTGACTTTTGGTTCTAGTTGTGTGAACTTAGTTAAGGCCTCTGGAAATTAACTTTTTTAACTGTGAAGTGTACATTACATTCCATATATATATATGACTATATATATATATATAACTATATAATGTACAATGACTAGTTCAATGGCTTAAGCTTATTTGCTATTACTTGTGAAAGGAACTTCATTATTTTACAAGAACATAAAAAGAAACATCATGTAATAATCATTCACCTAATACTAACACAATAGCAATTGTCTAATACTTCAAAATATTAAAATGAAGAAAGCTTAACTTCCTTCAATATACTCTTATGGAAATTACCTGTTACAACTAAGGGAAATACATATCTATAATAATATGTAACTATAGAACTACATATATAATCTATCAGTAGCCTAGTCACTATCCTTGTGGGATAGTGACATTACATTTGGTAATGTCTGCAGATGTTTTTGATTGTCAAGACTAGGGAGGGTCTCCTATTGTCATACCCAGTGCATATAGATCAGGGTTGCTGTTAAACATCTTAAGATACACAAGAGTATCCTGAAAATAAGGAATACTGCTGCTGCTAAGTCGCTTCAGTCATGTCCAACTCTGTGCAGCCCCATAGATGGCAGCCCACCAGACTCCCTCTTCCCTGGGATTCTCCAGGCAAAAACACTGGAGTGGGTTGCTATTTCCTACTCCAGTGCTTGAAAGTGAAAAGTGAAAGTGAAGTCCCTCAGTCATGTCTGACTCTCCGCCATCCCATGGACTGCAGCCTACCAGGCTCCTCCACCCATGGGATTTTCCAAGCAAGAGGACTGGAGCAGGGTGCCATTGCCTTCTCCAAAAATAAGGAATATCCAGCTCCAAATCTCAATCACGTTGTGGCTGAAAGACTTTGTGTTAGCTAGGTGTTTCTGTAGACAGCAATTATACTATGTAAAGAAATGAGTTATAATAATTACAGTGATATAAACATGCCTGAAAAGGTAAAAAAAAAAGTTTCTATAGGTATTTCTTATCAGGAAATATAAGGGGAAATATTTGAATTTTTTAAAAAGGAGTTTGCTAGTGTCATTGTGTTATCTACTTGTTAGTCATAGGATTTAAGGTTAGAAAGTATTCTAGTTTTTATTTCCAAAATCAAGTTTGTGACCAGAAGTACCATTTGACTTTTGTACTAGAAGGTGATTATAGGCTCTTTACCAGATGCACAGATTTCGTAGTTTTGGCAAAATCTATCTCATTTCCCACCTTGAAAGAAAAAAAAAGAAAATAACATTCACAGAAAATCAAAGGATCTATTTTGTGTCAGGAACTGTTATCTCTTTTTATTCTGGTTTAAAAGTATACATTGTTTTAACCTACTGTATTGTCAACAACCGTGTCCCAACAATCCTATTCACATGTCTGTGTCATATCAAATTGTGTGCTGAGACAAGCCACCTTACAATGGCAGGACCTTTTATCTATCAGGCAGCCTACTGAATGCTACATCAGTTCAGTTCAGTTCAGTCACTCAGCCATGTCTGACTCTTTGTGACCCCATGAACCACAACATGCCAGGCCTCCCTGCCCTTCACCATCTCCAGGAGTCAACCCAAACTCATGTCCATTGAGTCAATGATGTCATCCAATCATCTCATCCTCTGTGATCCCCTTCTTCTCCTGCCCCCAATCCCTCCCAGTATCAGAGTCTTTTCCAATGAGTCAGCTCTTCACATCAGGTGGCCAAAATGTTGGAGTTTCAGCTTCAGCATCAGTCCTTCCAATGAACACTCAGGACTGATCTCCTTCAGAATGGACAGGTTGGATCTCCTTGCAGTCCAAGGGACTCTCAAGACTCTTCTCCAACACCACAGTTCAAAAGCATCAATTCTTCAGCCCTCAGCTTTCTTTATAGTCCAACTCTCATATCCATACATGACCACTGGAAAAACCATAGCCTTGACTAGATGGACCTTTGTTGACAAAGTAATGTCTCTGTCTTTTAAAATGCTGTCTAGCATACAGGGTTATTGTTACCATCTATCATATAAGAAATGAATCACCAGTCCAGGTTTGATACTCCCTGCCCTTCACCATCTCCAGGAGTCAACCCAAACTCATGTCCATTGAGTCAATGATGTCATCCAATCATCTCATCCTCTGTGATCCCCTTCTTCTCCTGCCCCCAATCCCTCCCAGTATCAGAGTCTTTTCCAATGAGTCAGCTCTTCACATCAGGTGGCCAAAATGTTGGAGTTTCAGCTTCAGCATCAGTCCTTCCAATGAACACTCAGGACTGATCTCCTTCAGAATGGACAGGTTGGATCTCCTTGCAGTCCAAGGGACTCTCAAGACTCTTCTCCAACACCACAGTTCAAAAGCATCAATTCTTCAGCCCTCAGCTTTCTTTATAGTCCAACTCTCATATCCATACATGACCACTGGAAAAACCATAGCCTTGACTAGATGGACCTTTGTTGACAAAGTAATGTCTCTGTCTTTTAAAATGCTGTCTAGCATACAGGGTTATTGTTACCATCTATCATATAAGAAATGAATCACCAGTCCAGGTTTGATACAGGATCCTTGGGGCTGGTGAACTGGCATGACATGGGGGGATGGTAAGGGGAGGGAGGTGGGAGGGAGGTTCAGGATGAGGATCACGTGTACACATGGGGCAGATTCATGTTGATGTGTGGCAGAACCAATACAATATTGTAAAGTAATTAGCCTCCAATTAAAATAAATATATTTAAATTAAAAAAAAATAAAGTGCTGTCTAGGTTGATCATAACTTTCCTTCCAAGGAGTAAGCATCTTTTAATTTCATGGCTGTAGTCACCATCTGCAGTGATTTTGGAGCCCCCCAAAATAAAGTTTGTCACTGTTTCTACTGTTTTCCCATCTATTTGCCATGAAGTGATAGGACCACATGCCATGATCTTAGTTTTCTGAATGTTGAGCTTTAAGCCAACTTTCATACATCAAGCTAAATTGCCATAGGACCTTCCTTCTAAAACCTGCAGAATATCTTTTGTGGTTGAAGAATAATCAATTACTTAATTCAATTCACCAAATATTTATTAAACATTCATTCATTCTTTGTTTCTCCCTCCTGTAGGCTGCAATTCTTAAAAGCAACTGAAGAAACAAATGAATCCCATTTATTAAAGACTTTCATTTTAAAGTTGCTTAAGTGCAGTTCACAGCTCTTCAACTACTCTTACCAAATCCTCAGAGGCTCCTTGTAGAGGAAATTCATGTTCCATCATAGAGAAACAAGAGTAATGTGTTCCCTTTGTGTTTTGTCAAGAAAACAACATTATACCTGGAAGATGGATATGTAGAGTAGAGATGGTATGTCTTAAGTATGTCATATGCTGCTGCTGCTGCTAAGTCACTTCAGTCGTGTCCAACTCTGTGCAACCCCATAGATGGAGCCCACCAGGCTCCCCTGTCCCTGGGATTCTCCAGGCAAGAACACTGGAGTGGGTTGCCATTTCCTTCTCCAATGCATGAAAGTGAAAAGTGAAAGTGAAGTTGCTCAGTCGTGTCCGACTCTTCAAGACCCTATGGACTGCAGCCTACCAGGCTCCTCCGTCCATGGGATATTACTATAAATAAGTTTATTTATAAACTCATGTTAAAATAATAAATGCAAATTTATTTTTCAAAAATTCTATGTAGGTTAAGTATTTATACTGCATATTATATGAAAAAAGAGCATATTTTGTTTATTACATTTTAATTGCTCCTGGTTTGTATCAAGGTTTGGATAATACAAAAGCCTGTTAAATATTTTGGGAAACATATGCTCTTATTTCCAATAAGAACTACCACATTTTTTCCTTTCCTCCTGAAGAGCAGAGCAAGTAGTTAGATGCCAATCTTAAAATAAATATTCTTTATTTGGATCGATATATAGATGATTCCTTCCAAGAACATTAGTCATAGTACTGCTGGGAACTGTCTCCAGATTTATTCCAGCCACTAAAAAAAAAAAAAGGTAGAGCATCATCTTTAGTGAATCCATGTGGATTTATTTTTCTCACCTTAGGACTCAGAAAAGTACTCCAGTACATTATCTTGGGAATGTAAAAAATAATAGCCTTTCTGTTATCTGCTTGGAGCCAGGGTTATGTTTTTCCAATAGGAGGCCTATTGCTTTAGCATTTTGTAAGGTTTTTCAAAGTCAACATGCCATGACTCTCAAAAAGTAGTCCTAAGTATACCACCAAGGCACACGTTTTCTCTTAGTTTGACACGGTCTCACTGAACTGTTTAGGCAGACGAAAGTTCTGGACAGAGCTCATCATCCTAGAGGTAAAGCCCCGAGGTCTAAGATATTCACCAACCCAATCTTCTAGACTCCTCACAAACATAAAAATGCACACTTATTGCAATCATTAATGATGCACATTAAACTTCATTTTCTAAGCATGGCATTAAAATCACTTACTAACCTGATCTCAACCAAGTTTTCTGTCTCTCCTTCCACCCCCCAATACATGTAATGAATTATTTTATATATTTTAAAGCATGATCATCCTTATAATATACACTTTGCTATTATGTCTCAAATACATTTTTCAAATATCATTTTCCTAAGGAAAGGGAGCATATCTTGTTCATTTTAATGTATCCATAATGCCTACGGTTTTTTCAATAGTCATGTATGGATGTGAGAATTGGACTAAAAAGAAGGCTGAAAACCAAGGAATTGATGCTTTTGAGCTGTGGTGTTGGAGAAGACTCTGAGCATTCCTTGGACGGCAAGGAGATCAAACCAGTTAATCCTAGAGGAAATTAATTCTGAATATTCATTGGAAGGACTAATGCTGAAGCTGAAACTCCAGTACTTTGGCCACCTGATGTGAATGAAGAACTGACATTGTAAAAGACCCTGATGCTGGGAAAGATTGAGGGCAGGAGGAGAATGGGATGACAGAGGATGAGATTGTTGGATCCCATCACTGACTTGACGGACATGAGTTTGAGCAAGCTCCAGGAGATGCTGAAGGACAAGGAAGCCTGGCATGCTTTGAGACTATGGGTTCTCAAAGATGCAAAGAGTTGGACCTGATTGAGCAACTGAGCAACAAATAGTGCCTAATACTATAATCTGTTCAGAGTAGAAATCTAGTAATGTTTGAAGAACTGGAAGTAATAAGTAAAATAAAACAAAACAAGTTGGCATACTTTCATTGTAAAAAGCAAAAAATAAAATAAAATAAAATAAAACATTAGATCACTTCTCAGTCCTAAAAGGTAATCAGTTTTTAAAGGAATGTTGGCCTTTGGACAACCATCCTTTCCTGCATTATCCCATTTACCAAAAGACATGCCTACACCTGCATTTCTTTGCAAATACATTAAAACTTTTATATCAAAGGCCACTTACAATCTCACAATCAAAACTCAAATATCTTTCTCATTTCTTTTCTCTTTCAGTGTTCTTAATATGTTTGCCTCTCATATATACATCTTAAACAACCTTCACAATCTCATTTCTTGATTTCAGTTTCATCTTACTTTCCCCACTCACTTCTTAACTTTATGATCACCTAATTACTGTTTTATTAACAGCCAGTCATTTAAACACTTTAACATCTATCTATGTTTATTATTTATTTTCATACCTTTTTTCTAGTTAATGCAATATTTTAACTTATATGTTCAGTTCACTTCAATTGCTCAGTCATGTCCTACTCTTTGCAACTCCATGGACTGCAGCAAGCCAGGCTTCCCTGTCCATCACCATCTCCTGGAGCTTGCTCAAAGAAAGCCTTCACTTTTTCAGGTCCCACTAACTTAATGCTTATTAAATTAATTTGAGTGTATCATTCACTTACTATATCATTACTGTTACAAACTTGTAAGTAAAATATTCCATTCCTTATTTTGAAACTGTCTTCTGCAAATTGAGCCTCACATTATAAACTTCAGGGTTTAAGGTGGTAATAATACCTAATAAGCAAAGATTGCCTTTTTTTTTTTTTGTAATCCATTATACAGCTCTATTTTATATGAAACAGCAAGATTTATAGAGAGGTTAGTCTATTTTCTTCAAATCTGAATGTGTTCAAAATAGCTATTATTTCAAAAAGCTGTCTCAGCAGAAAGGGCTTTCTGAAGGCACTGGTGGGATTGGGCTAAACATCAGCAGCTAGAAAGTATGTCAGACATAGAAACTACTGTGCATCTAGCTTCTTCCAGCACCTAAATATGTTATATATTGAAATGGGACATATTGCTTGTTCTTTTTTTCTCTGTGAAGTCTTTAAATAAATTTGGAAAAGATACCCTATCACGTTTTCTCATAGGGTAATATTTCAAGACCACAATTATAAGAACAACAGAACATTTTGCACAAGCATGCTCTATTTTTATCTCTGTTTGTATTAATAATCACATGCAACATTCCTTTGTAGAAGCAAATTTTTCAAGAAAATAATAAAAGTATGTTCATGGTTCAATAAATGAATCTCAGATGCATAATCACACAACAGATTTTAGCCTCTAATGCTTTAATCATTCCCCAACATTACTGCTGCAGTCTCTGAAAAGCTAAGTATTAATTTAAGAGTATCATTTTTGTTTACATCGTCTGGAAAGACGGATTCAGAGTGCTTCCTGCATAAATTGCAATTATATATAGCATACTATGTAGAGTCATTTTTCATATATACTTTACATAATTTTAGTCACCTGATTATTTTTATATGGGAATGAATGATGCAGTCAAAACATGTCATTAAAATTACAATAAAACAATCTGCTTTCTAATAGATGTGTAAAAGTTATCTGGGCAAGATAATTCTCCATTCCAGATTAAAAATGAAGTATTTAACAAGAAAATATAGAGAGCATAACAATCTTTAAAATACCTAGCCATAAATAATTGGTATTTTTAGAGGGAGGGGATATATGTGTACCTATGCCTGATTCATGTTGAGATATGCAGAAACCAGCACAATATTATGAAGCAATTCTCCTCCAATTAAAAATAAATAAAATTTTAAAAAATAATTGGCACTTTTAAAATATTTTACTTTGAAATAATGTGAGATTTACAAGAGAGGTACAAAGATATTATAGAAGATCCTACAAACCTACACCTAATTTCCCCTAATTTTGACATCTAACAGAATAGTGGAACTTTTATCTAAATTAAACATTATGTTCTTGGGTCAATATACTGTGTTGCATTTAATCATCATATCTTCTTGGTTTCTTCCAATCTGGGATTTCTTGTCATTGACACTTTTGAAGAATAATGGTTAGCTGTTCTGTGGACTATCCCTCAGTTTCGGATTGCCTATGTTTTTTCATGATTAGATGTCGTGACTGATTTTAGGAGAAAATATCATGAAAGTGAAATTCCCTTCCCATCATATTATATTATGGCTACAGATAAAAATGTGACATTACTTGTTAACTTGGATGTCTCAGTTAAGATAGTATCTGCCATGTTTTTCCAGTGTACCATTATTATTTTTCTCTTTCTAGACTCCGTCAGAAATGAGTCACTAAATCTGTTCCTCACTCAAGAAGTTAGCTAACACCTTTCTCCTAGAGGGAGTAGTTTCAAAGAATTGTAGACATATGTAAAAGCATGTAATAAATAATAAGTATTTAGGGAGAGATACAGAGTAGGCTGGAAGAAGCACAAGCTGGAATCAAGATTGCCGGGAGAAATATCAATAACCTCAGATATGCAATAACCCCAGCACCCTTATGGCAGAAAGTGAAGAGGAACTCAAAAGCCTCTTGATGAAAGTGAAAGTGGAGAGTGATAAGTTGGCTTAAAGCTCAACATTCAGAAAATGAAGATCATGGCATCTGGTCCCATCACTTCGTGGAAAATAAATGGGGAAATAGTAGAAACAGTGTCAGACTTTATTTTTTCGGGCTCCAAAACCACTGCAGATGGTGACTGCAGCCATGAAATTAAAAGATGCTTACTCCTTGGAAGAAAAGCAACCTAGATGGCATATGCAAAAGCAGAGACATTACTTTGCCAACAAAGGTCCATCGAGTCAAGGCTATGGTTTTTCCAGCGGTTATGTATGGATGTGAGAGTTGGACTGTGAAGAAGGCTGAGTGCTGAAGAATCGATGCTTTTGAACTGCGATGTTGGAGCAGACTCTTGAGAATCCCATGGACTGCAAGGAGATCCAACCAGTCCATTCTAAAGGAGATCAGTCCTGGTGTTCTTTGGAAGGAATGATGCTAAAGCTGAAACTCTAGTACTTTGGCCACCTCATGTGAATTGTCTCATTGGAAAAGACTCTGATGCTGGGAAGGATTGAGGGCAGGAGAAAAAGGGGACGCCAGACGATGAGATGGCTGGATGGTATCACTGACTCGATGGATGTGGGTTTGGGTGAACTCCGGGAGTTGGTGATGGGCAGGGAGGCCTTGTGTGCTGTGATTCATGGGGTCGCAAAGAGTCGGACACGACTGAGCAACCGAACTGAACCTAACCGAGAAGGCAATGGCACCCAACTCCAATACTCTTGCCTGGAAAATCCCATGGACGGAGGAGCTGCAGTCCATGGGGTCGGTAGCATGGACATGACTAAGTGATTTCACTTTCACTTTTCACTTTCATGCATTGGAGAAGGAAATGGCAACCCTCTCCGGTATTCTTGCCTGGAGAATCCCGGGGACGGGAGAGCCTGGTGGGCTGCCGTCTATGGGATCACACAGAGTCGGACACGACTGCAGCGACTTAACAGCAGCAACAGCAGCAGCAGGAGGAGATATTTAAGGCTATACATATATCTTATTTCTTTTTATGTATTTTCCCTTCTTTTGGTATTCATATTACTATTTTATATCGTAGGATTTATATATAAAGTGTATATATGACAAGTATAACAATACATATATTTACATGAAAAATTGTTTAATATAAGTAATGATATTAAAATATTTGTATACAAGGAATAGATATATTCTTTTGATTCTTCTCAGTCATTTTATTGGCATTATCTTGTCCATGAATATCCTACAGAATTTTTATGTGGTATATTGATACCGATTAAAATATTTATATTATATATATACATATAATAAAATATTATTAACTGAATCAATACAAAATAATTCTGTTGGTAGAGTCCTTGATATCTCTATAAGAGTTTAAAAATATTAATAAAGTGGATGCAAATTTGCCCATTGAGGAACCAATATGGGCTAAATTTGTACTATTGTCCTATTCATAGAAAATTTAACCCCCAAGATTTTCAAAGGAGTTATACCTTTACATTCAAATGCCAACATATATGCTATCTCCTCAGAAAGAATTTAGTTAACTCTTTAGTATATTAGCCTCTCCAATGTTACTCTCTCTCATATAGCTCTTCTATTTTCTAGCAAATATTATCTTAATTATTTTTTCTCATTTCAATGGAAATTAAGCTCTAGAAGATCACAGAGGCAACATTGGCCACTTGCCTTCCCATAGATTTTTAGTGATTAATTGAATGAATGAACTAATGATGCTTGAAAGAAGTCTCCTAGGAGAAATTTTTAATAAAATTTCCAGTTGCATTGCCATCTTATAAAAATCAACCTGACTTTTTAACTGGATATGGCATTGCTCATTTGTATGCATAATCCATTGTGCCCTCATAAAATTGTCATCAGATTATTCCTTATATTACCAATCAGTTTTGTATTTAGAATTGTATTAATTTAAGCACTTCAACTAAATTTTTTGTATCTGTTTATTTAGTTTCTGTGTACTATTTCTCATACAACTTTCTCAAAGATGAATCATAGACACTGTTTTTTTTTTTTTCTTCTACCTAAATTCATGAAAATTATCCATTATGGTCCCTTTAGGAGCTAATCACTTATATACTCCAAAAATAATAGTATCACAGATCCCCTAAGGATCTCTCTGTCTTAGCCACAAAATTCTTCTGGATTACATTTCAAGATATATACAATGATAAATAAAGATCTGAATTCACATCAGAAAAACAAATAGCACTATATACTGGAGGTTTAAATGTTATTCTTTTTCTATTATTGCTGAAGAGAACAATTTACCTGTTTCTAACATTTCACTACAGACATTGCCCAATATTGGACTTCTGTAATATTCCATCCTGAGTCTCTCTGACTTTAGAGATCATGGCCATTACAATCAACCTCTCTTTCTCTCTCCTCTCATTCTCTCTCTCTCTAGCTACCCTCATCTCCACTCCTCACCTTCTCTCTCCATCTGTTGCCTTTCTCTCTTCTCTCATAGTTTTGGTTCTAATACAGTCTCTCATCAAGTTCTACTGATGATCAGTATATTCTAATAGTATTAATACATCAGATATCCTATATAACTGAATTTTAAATAGCAATCTTGAAAACTAAACACTTGAATTAAGGCAAAAATTGAATCTAAGTGTTTAGAAGTGAACAATTCAGAAAAAGTAGGATGGGCATTTTTCCTCCCTCTTTTTGTTTTAGCCTGAAAAGTTCTTTTCCAATGCTATGTTTTCTTGAGGTATCAAAAGTCATCTTTTTTAATGAGGTATTTAAAACTATTTGATCTATGTATATTGTACTTATTTATTATGATTGTCTACTCCGTTAGATAGAATATAAGATAAAAGAGATACTATTATTTTACTATGTATTATACTATATTTTCACTATTAATCTTTTCTTATGTACTTTTCTATGTTCCCAGGACTCTCTTTTTACACTTCTGTAGCTTCGGTGCTTGCAATATTGTTTTCCACATCATAGGTGCTCAATAAATCTTTGTGGGACTATAAATATGAATATAGTGCTAAATAATGCTCTCAAATAAGTGAAGCTGAATTTGTATAATTGATCATATTAGCATGCTGTTAAATTAAAAATAAAATCTCTACATAAACACAAAAATGGGGCTAGCTTAGAATTATATATCCAAACTGTAAGTCAATTTAATTGTGTGCTTCAAGTTGTTTTACATATATTTGACCATTTGATGTCAATTTCATATATTTGATCATATATCAACCATTTGTTTCCAATTTCTAAGAACACACGGAAGGATAATATCCAAAAACTACCTTCTAAAGACCTTATTAGACTTGAAAAAGATGATAATGTCTTCTAAATACTTCCTACACTCTTATGAAAAAATAAATACTATACCAAAAACATGAACCTGGAAGCTGTATGTTTAGAAAAACTAAGAGAACAACATTTATGTGAAAAAAATACATTTTTGCACTGATTTTGCTTTCATCTAAAAATGCAACTCATTTTATAAATTATAATGCAAGAAGATTTTTTTTAAAACAGCAAAAGAAAAACACCTTCAGGCAGACAGAATAGTTGCTATACAAACATGTACTAAATCCTATACACTCAATAGGAAGATATGTAGTTATACACATTTTCCTTTTAATTTTACTAAATTTGTAGGAGTTTAAATATGTGTGTTCCCTGCTCACTGATTAGAAGCAACATCTAGAAAGGGAAAGATACTGATATAGATCATCTCATTGACTGCTGCTTATAGGGTCAAATTGGAAGACAATTAGAAAACACAAGAAATCAAAAAAGAACAAAGATAAGTATCAATAACCTTGGCAATACAATGAGAAGACATCCAGACACATCACTGTATTTTTTAAGAGTTTATTTACACATTACTAATAACTGAATTATCAAGAAAAGTAAAATTATATTGATTTCATTTTTTAGTTGTGGAAGACTGCAGTGTGCTTTAACTGATTTGTGTCAAAATTAGTAAAATGTTTTGTATTCAAAAATATACTTTTAAGTTTTATTTTTATTATTCAAGAACAACATATTAAGTAAAATTGGTGCAATAGGCACTATAGCTGCTTCATAGAAGAAAAGTTATCACAGTTTTTGTTATTCACAAGAGAATTTTCAGAAATAAATGTTATCTGAGGCTTAATTAGATTCACAGATATTTATAGTTTTTGTTATTTAAGAACTATTAAATAGATATAAATAAGTATTGCAAAATAACCCTAAGAACTGAAAAATCATATTTCCATAGCAGTTTACTGAAAAAATCCTGTACTATATTTAAAAATCTGGATTTAAACATAAGCAAAAGAAATTCTCTGCAAATTTTATTCAAAACCTCTGAATTAGGAAATGATATTTTATTTTCATAAATTCTACATTTGTGTAATTTATTATTTAAAAAAGAATATGACTCAGTTGATAGTATAATGAAGATTAACAGTTATAAATGTTTCCAAAAAGATATAGTAAAGAAATCAGTACACAATTTATTAATAATTTAAAGCTATTCCAAGCATTTTTCTAAGTAATATTTTATGTATAAATGTTTAATTTCCCTATTTATTCATAAATCTCTCATATAATTTGTAGCAATTATGGAAAATCAAGAAAAGTAATATATGTGTGTGTGTATATATATATATATATATATATATCCTTCAGGTTATATTTGGTTGGTCTTCCCGGCAAATAGCTTTAATTTAAATCATTGAAATGTACATTAGTCAAAATGCTACATTAATGCTTAATCAGCATGTATGAAAGAAATATCCTCTATATTTATTTGCAATATCTTCTAGTGTTATATAATTTATTGCTATCACTCCCAGATTATAGCTAACTAGATATTGGATTATAGACTTTTTTCAGAACAATGGTAAAGATTTTCTGTTTGCCTAATATAAAATCTCTATTCAAGAGCAAACTAAGACATAATGGTTTGAAAGTCAATGGCCTCTCACTCACATACAAAGAGGAGAAGTTAACTCCCCCAACACCAGGAATGACTAATAGGAGCTTTCTCCCCAAGGGGTTTTGGAGTATCATTCTGCACATAAGATAACTGAAAGAAGTGAAATGACTGTATCTTTATATAGAAGTCAGTCACAACAAGTGAACAAATATTCCTATTATATTAAACATTCACACACTTCTTGTCTCCTAGGACTTGTTCGGTTTAAGCAGGGTAGACAGACTACTGCCATGGATAGAGAATGAGCCCACACTGTCTCATACATACTTGTCTTTCCTCAGCCAAACTTCAAGTGGCCACAGATTAATGCCTACAGAAATTGATTAATGGGCAGTCAGCCTTTGGTTTTAAAAACACACATATCACACTTATTTTTAACATCAAAGATAGCTGTTAAGTTTTGCTTCTCTATGTGAGGGTGCATTCATCACTTCATATTCATTTGGCCTCAGAAACTCAAGCCCTGCCAACTCTAGTGTTATATGTGTATCTAAAGTAAAAAATAATTTTTCCAGCTTTATCTTTTGTGATAGTTTCATCAAACAGATATCAAAAGCCTACAGACATTAGTCAGGGACAGGGTGATTAGTTTCTCTCTTTATGGATGGGTAATTAATATAAAAAGGATGGAAAAAAATCCTTAATCCCATTACACTTGATCCATCATTTAGCAATGCTTTTTGACTCTTCAAGGTAAAATCTGCATGTGAATTTCCCCAAAGCAATCAAGTCGTCAGTTTCAGAAAATTATAAAATCCCACAGCAAACTGCACATCACTGATAGAAAAAAGTGAGGTTTGTGACATTCATCTAAGAGTATCTCATTGAATAAAACTGTTTCAAAGATATCACTTCTAAAATTATTCCTAATAGAACTGGCCTAATTTTACTTTAGCTTATGCAATCCAGGATAAAGGCAATACCTGCATAGCAGAAAACATGATATATCAAGAGGGCTAGAAATAAATCTATACATAATCCTTATGAGTTGGCAAAGGGGTTGTGGCTCATAGACGGGCATGCAGTGTTGCAAAATGACAGTCAACTGCATCTTAAAGACAGGTGTTTCTCAGAATGCTCAAGATAACCTTTCAAAACCTATGAATTGGATCTATCAAGATTGTATTGACTTGATTCACATTTTAAAATATTACTGTTTTGTCTTCTTGCTTATTTCCATCTTCTAATGCACCATGTATCACATGATCAGGATATGACTCAGATGGACTATTCTAAAATGCATACAAATTGTTGGATGTGGCACATTATATACACACATGCACACATATTAATACATGCTTTTGTTGGAATTTTCTTTACTCTCATTACTCCCCTTTTCATATTACTTCATTTTATTAGAATAAGCAACTACATCTGTTATAAACTATGGTGATATATATATATATATATAAACAAACATAAAATTTACCATCTTAATTGTTCAATTCTGTGAGATTAAGTATGTCAACATTATTGTGCAACCTTCACCACCTATCTCTAGGAAGTTTTCATATTCTGTACTGAAGTCTGTACCATTAACCATCTATATATCAGGTTTTGTTTCCTTTATAAGGCTAAATAATATTTACTGTATTTATACATCACATCTTGTTTAAAAATGCACCTGTAGATGAACACTTGGGTTGCTTTTATCTTTCAGCTTTTGGTAAACAATGCACTATCAACATGGCTATACAGATATTTTTGATTCTCTGCTTTCACTTCTGTTGGTACATTCCCTGAAATGGAGTTGCTGGATCATGTGATAAGTTTGTATTGATTCTTTTAAGGTATTGCAATAATATTTTCCATAGGTAAATGTGGAAAATATTTTCATCTTACATCCCCATCAGCAATGCACACAGTTGCAATTTCTTCACAAATTAACCAACACTTATTTTCTGCTAGCTTGTTTGCTGGTTTTTTGATAATAGCTATGTTAATGGACACCACCCTTTATGGCAGAAAGCAAAGAACCAAAGAGCTTCTTGATGAAAGTGAAAGAGGAGAGTGAAAAAGTTGGCTTAAAGCTCAACATTCAGAAAACTAAGATCACAGCATCTGGTCCCATCACTTCATGGCAAATAGATGGGGAAGCAGTGGACACAGTAAGAGACTTTATTTTTTGGGCTTCAAAATCACTGCAGATGGTGACAGCAGCCATGAAATTAAAAGACATTTGCTCCTTGGAAGAAAAGTTTTGACCAACCTAGACAGCATATTAAAAAGCAGAGACATTATTTTGCTAAAGAAGGTCCATCTAGTCAAGGCTACGGTTTTTCCAGTAGTCATGTATGGATATGAGAGTTGAACTATAAAGAAAGATGAGCACTGAACAATTGATGCTTTTGAACTGTGGTGTTGGAGAAGACTCTTGAGAGTCCCTTGGCCTGCAAGGAGATCCAACCAGTTCATCCTAAAGAAAATCAGTCCTGAATATTCATTGGAAGGACTGATGCTGAAGCTGAAACTCCAATACTTTGGCCACCTGATGCAAAGAACTGACTCATTTGAAAAGACCTTAATGCTGAGAAAGATTGGAGGCAGAAAAAGGCAATGACAGAGGGCGGATGAGATGGTTGGATGGCATCACTGATTCAATGGACATAGTTCGAGTAAACTCTGGGAGTTGGTGACAGACAGCGAGGCCTGGCGTGCTGCAGTCCACGAAGTCACAAAGAGTCGGACATAGCTGAGTGACTGAACCGAAATGGATACAAAGCAGTATATATTTATGGTTTTATTTTTCATCTCCCTAATGACCAGTGATAATGAGCATCTTTTCATGTGTTTACTGGCCATTTGTATACCTTCTTTAGAGAAATGTATATTCAAATTATTTGCCCATTTTTATTTGAGCTTTTTTGTTTTGTTTTTCTTCTCAAGTTGTAACAGCAATCTTTTGAGTACAGAATAATAGGGCATAAATGATGTACTCCTGCCCCACTTTCTAATTTTTATACATCATCATCTTATTAGATTAAGGCAATCTTCTATTTTCCCTTTTCCTTCACATCACATTTAAACACAATTAATGCATGTATGCTAAATTGCTTCAGTTTGTCCCACTCTTTGTGATCCTTTGAACTGTAGCCCGCCAGGCTCTTCTGTCCATGGGATTCTCCAGGCAAGAATACTTGAGTGGGTTGACATCTCCAGGGGATCTTCCCAACCCAGGGATAAAAACCAAGTATCTAATGTCTCCTTAATTGGCAGGTGGATTCTTAGTGCTAGCACTACCTGGGAATCCCAAACATAGTTAATAATGACTGGGAAATACATTTTTAAATCTTATAATGTCAACACTGAAATTTTAGTAAATTTAGGAGAAAAGATAGATTTTTATTATTAATTAATTTTGTAATACAGAAGAATTTAAAAAACAAGTTCTGAATATTAGTTGAATTTAATTCCACTATTTGGTTCTCTTAAGTTCATCCTTACGCTTTTCTTTGACTGCTTTAAAAATCAGACAACTAGGGATGTGCTGTGTTGTGCTTAGTCGCTCAGTCATATTCGACTCTTTGTGACCCCATGGACTGTAGTCCACCAGGTTCCTCTGTCCATGAGGATTCTCCAGGCATGGATACCAGAATGGATTGCCATGCCCTCCTCCAAGGGATCTTCCCACCCTGGAATCACACCCAGGTCTCCTTCATTGCAGGCAGATTCTGAGCCACCAGGGAAGCCCTCCTAGTTATAAGAAACTACAAACAAATTTTTTTTTCTTATGGGGAAAAACCAACCCAGATTAATGCAGCAGGACATGATAAATCATTCTCAGCCTCTGAGCAAATAAATAAACAAAAGAACATATACAACAAATCGAAGAACTTATCCCACTTACAGGTACGCTCATGTTCTTACAGGGCACAACAGCAGTCCTTGATATTTGAAAGTCTATTATGTTAAAGAAAAATTAACTCCTATTTTTCCCGAGAAAGCAAACAGCCATGTTTAGGAATTAAAATGAGGCAAATTCCATCTCAATTTAATAATGAAATTTCTAATCCCAAGAACTGCACAACAATGAAGTAGACGCTTTGGAAAGGAGTTTAGCTCTCCATTCATTTTCAAGGATAAACAAGAGAATCAGAAGTCAGGAGTATTACAAAAGCTTTTTTTTTTTTTTTAATTATTTCTTTTGCTTGTTTTGTTTTTTAACCAGGAGTTTAGACTATATGACCTCCTAAGTTCCTTAAAATTCCCATGTTTCTTGATCCCAAGACTCATCTAAACAGTGTATGGAAAATAAAAAGACAAAGTTTTACCCTAAGGACTGAATAAAGAAATTCAGATGTAAACAAAATAATGATTAACAACAATACAACTATGATATGTAGGTATGAAAGCTCTATACAAAATAATCAGGCATTATTTGGAAAGTAATTGGTTTTAAAAACAGATTTTGCCTGTAGTACAGCCTTAAAACTGAATTGCTTGTATTGTGGCTGGGCTCAAACGCCTCATTCTCTTGTGCTTCAGTGGATTTTCTTTATATAAAATGAAATTTTTATTCTTCAAAATGTCACCCTATAATTTCTTGTTTGTCGATTGCCAAATATATGTGTGGGCTTCCCGAGTGGCTTACCAAGCAGGAGAAGTAGGCAATGCAGGAGACGTGGGTTCGATAACCTGAGTTGGGAAGATCCCTGGAGGAGGAAATGACAACCCAATCCAGCATTCTTGTCTGGAGAATTCCATAAAGAGAGGAGCCTGGCAGCCTACAGTCCATGGTGTCACAAAGAGTCGTACACAACTGAGTGACTGAGCATGCCCACAAATACATATGGACATAAACATATATATATGTACACATTTATCAGAAATGTTTCCTATTATCCAACATTCAATAAAAACTTAGTGATTGAACATCCTAAATTTTCAGAGATACATATTATACTTGGTCAACAGAAAATTCAAGTATCTTTAGAAAAAATGGTTGAATTAAAGAATAAGTAATATTTGAATTAAAAAAAAGTCTTGTTTAAAAATAAAAGTCCATATTGTTACATGAATAAGTTAAATTCATCATTCATGATTTACAGTTACATGAAATCCTATATTTTGAAGAGTTTTTTAATTGATTTACCAAATGGCCTTAGAAATATACACAAATGGTGAAATAACATTGTCTCCTCTTTATTTTATTTTTCTTCTAGAATCTTTCAATTCCTGTCAGTTCAATTTTTAAAATATAAGTACATATATCTATGAGTTTGCGAGTTTCAGAGGCTGAGTGATTCATCCTCTGATGTTTCAGAGGTTTATATACATATATATTTATTTCTCACTGCCATTGTTTTAGCTCAGACTTTTCTATCTTAAGGCATCTTTCAATAGCAGCAACCATAAGTCGTGTGATTACCTACACCCACATTTTAAAACAGTCAATGTATGGCCATTTCCTAGGGAAAAAAAAAAAAGACATTCAATCTTCTTAAGACTTGTCATCAAAGACTTTCACAATTAGTTCTGGCAGGTAGGTAGAATAGGAAAAAGGAGTCCAGAATGGTGATGGCTAAAAGACAGAGAAGGGAAAAGCCCATGAAAACAGAACAGAACAAAGGAAGGTCTGAAGACTGGAATGAAAACTGGGCCCTGGGCTTCTCTTCTCTTCACATCCTTTGGGTCAGCCCACCCTCACACCTGGAGGATGTATTTTCCTTTGCTTCCAAATTAAAAAAAAAAAAAAAAAAGATGTTTTTGAGTTGCAACATGGAGCTGTCACACTGGTCCATCCAAGGAAATTACATGGGGCTGTAACACTGATCCATCCTTCACTTCAGATTTTTGTTGCAAAGAAACAGAACTGAGGAAGTTACAAACACCCCCAACTGTTCCAGAATATTTCTCTTTACTCCATATGAAGCCATCACTACCATTACACGTCTTACACTTGTCAGAGTGTTTGATCATACTTTCTCTTCCACCTATAGTCCTGCCTGCTCTCTTCTATTGATGTTCTATCACTTTCAAGTTCTTCTAAATGTCACCTCAACCACATTTCATTCAAACACATTATCTCTGAGTTAACTATCTGAAAGTAATCAATTGCACTTTAAATTGTATAAATTATATGAATTTTATTAGAATAGTTACATTTATAATGCCTTTCCCACTAGAAATTTAGTCTCTTAAGAGACTAAGTCTCTTAAGACTACAACCTTTCATTAGTTTTTGTTCCCTCTTTTTTTTTTTTTTTAAATTTCTTTGCTAGTAGGTGATCAAAAATATGTGTTGAATTGAACTCTCTTTTTATAACTGTGAAAATAAAAGTGAAGACTGTTAAAAAGTATTGCAGATTAGACTGGGCATTATTGGGTGATTCTAAGAATAGAATCTGAGCTCACCAATGACTGCAGTCTGGTGATCTTACCATTAGAGAACATTCATCCCCAGGTAACCTAATTTTTTTTGACAGTAGGCAATGCTTTGCAACTCTAATACAAAAATAATTACTTAAAGAAATCATAATGTGAGACTGATTTATTAGAATTATACACTTAACTTTAGTTTTTAAAGTTAGATTTTTGAAAATTTCACAGGAAGGTAAAAGCTAATTATTCCTAATTTAAAGCTGAAGTTTAATACAATATTAGTTTAATTATATATTCTTCTTGGACTATAAATTCAGACGAATCTATATTTTAGACACACAAAAGTAAGTTACTGTTTATAATGCTACATGAAATTCTGCTTGAGACTAACTCACACCATGAGACTGCCATATATTGTTTGATTTGAAATTATATTCAATGATTAAGTAAAATATTCATATTTGTATTGTTAGATTTAAAATGCCTATTTTTATGTGAGATTATGGAAGAATGAATAAGAGCCAAATATAGATGACTAATCTGAGAACCATCTCTACATATCTGTGTCAATAAACAAGAAGATAAAACATTGTGTCTCATCTCTATAATAAGGATTATGATGCTTACTTCAGTGGAAGGTCATAAGGATTAATTAGTATGTATAAAAGATTTTGAATGTGAAAAGCTATTTTTGATTCCATATATGTTTAGATATGCATTATTCCATCCCTAAGAATAATTTATCAAGTGGTATTAGTCAATGAAAAACTCTTAAAATACAACACATATAAAGGAATGATGGTTCTTTTCTTTTACTGGAAATATGTCAAGATACTTTAAGCTCGTAATTATCACAAAGCCAGTAGTTACTCTTAAAACTCTTCCTAGACTTGATATTTTCAATGATGTTCACTAGTTTATGGTGACCACATTACAATAGTTATTCAAATTAAAAATTCTAAGGTATAAGTGACCTAATATATCCATATGTGCATGTGCTCAGTTTTGCTCAGTCTTGTCTGATGCTTTGTGACCCCATGGACTGTAGCCTACAAGGTTCTTCTGTCCATGGCATTTTCTAGGCAAGAATAGTGGAGTGGGTTGCCATTTCCTACTCCAGGGGATCTTCCCAACCCAGGGATTGAACCCTTGTCTCTTGCATCTCCTGCATTACCAGGCAGACTCCCTACCACTATGCTGTATATACACAAGGTTAATCATTTAACAATACAGTTTAATGGGAAATGACAGTAGAGATGTCAAGCACAGTTTTACAAACACATGTAAGTAACTTCAGGTTATTAACTGTAGAAAAGCCCCTCTGCTTTCCAATATGATTAATATACATATCTTTAAAAATTCCTGAAAACAGTTGTTTCAGGGACTAAAACTTTGTCACTTAGGTCACTGCTCCAAAGTTTTGGCTTGGTGTAGGTATAAAATTTTAATTAGCTAAGGAAATGAATTGGCTGCACAAAAATTTCAGGCTTTAGATACTTGAGTAAAACAATCATGTTGTTTACTAAATCACCA
Organism: Aepyceros melampus; assembly: GCA_006408695.1. Classification (NCBI taxonomy): domain Eukaryota; kingdom Metazoa; phylum Chordata; class Mammalia; order Artiodactyla; family Bovidae; genus Aepyceros; species Aepyceros melampus. Next base: position 97,168 of record SJXQ01003622.1, on the reverse strand, counting down.
CACATTAACATACTTTGTGATGTTGGTAGCTGAAGATAGCATTAAAGTACAACTTTGCTATGTAAAGAAACTTAACCAAGACGCTTGATTGAACACTCAACTTATTCAGGTAAATGGACTTAGTGAGAGCTGTCTGAGCCAAGAATTCTTTTCCTGTAAAAGTAGATCTAGGTCATCTTCATATAACATAAGGAAAAGCAAGCATACACAGCCTACAAGTTTAACACTGCAGAGAAAGGGCACATAAATTCCCCTTGGAAAATTTTAAAAACAGATATTATATCTACCATCATACTCATTGAAAAAATTCTTAATATTTTATCCAGGATACATCTAATTTTTCTTCAGCATAACTTAAAAGTCTCCAGGGTAAAGTAATAGCAAAATGTATTCCCAGGTAAATAAATAATTTGACCCAGTCAGAGTGATATTGGATATATGCCAATTCAACATCAGAGAAGAGATTTTAAAAATGTTGTTGTTTTATTTTAAAGTAGTTAATCTCAAACTATTATTTCTGATAGTAGGGTCATTTTTTCTGTTGAGGGTTCTTAATTTGACAATAATACCATATTATTAACACAGGAAAAAGAACACTCTTTGAATTGTCTATGGGAAAGAAATGTAATTTGCTAGATATTTTCGTGCATAAATAATTTTTTCAAAGCAAAATGTTTCCACAGTAAAATAGTACTATCATAGCCTTATTTGATGAACTGTTTTCTCAATACACTTAAAATCTTTATATGATTTTAGCAATCTCATTTCAAATTTAATTTGATGGTTTAGGAAAAAATATGAATATGGAGACTTTTTGCCTCCTATATGGAAATCATCTTTCATCATTTTACTTTATAATTGTTATGAAGAGTTATATGAGATTGTTTTTTTTCAAGTTTTACTATTATTTGGCTTACCTAAAATTTGCTTTATACATAATACATTGGAGGTGGTGGACAAGATAGGTAAAAGAATTAATAAGTACAAACTTTCAGCTATAGAGAAAAAAGTCAAAGTTATGTCATATAACATAAGGAATGTAGTAAATAATATTGTAACAACACTATAAGGTAATGGATGGTATCTGAACTTGTTGTGGTGATTATTTCATAACATGTAAAATATCAAAACTCTTTTTGGTACATCTGAAACTGATTCCTCAAAGACTAAAGTATTTATTATTATTCTAATACTGAGAATAAAACAATTATGTTTCAATATTTTTATTCTAGAATCTAGAGATACTCATACTTTATGCTTTCTATCTTATTACAGAATAATTGGATTTCCATACTATATACACTTTTAAAATATGTTTTTTAATATTGTTTAATATATAACATCACACTGAATTAAATTTTCCAAAAATTATAATACTTGGGATAGTGTGGGCATGGGGTGTTTTAAATCTTTGTTTTCTAAAGATTAATGCATTTCATTTATATTGTTTTGCTACATAATTTACCAAATACAAAGGCAGATTCAATATAACAGAGTAGAGCTCCACTGAGTTATCAACTCTAATTTTACTCCCAGCTTTATAAATGATATTATGATTGCAGGCCTACATTTCAAACCTTTAGTGCCTTAAAGAAATATATCTGGGTTATCGGAATTGACTCTGTGAGACTGTTGGGAAAGAAAAATAAAGAGTGCCTTTATAGATAGATACTAGACAAATGTAAGATATAATCTATCAGAACGTAATTTTCTTTATTTTACAATGAAGCTACATGGCTACATCTCATGTGCCAAAATGCCCCAAGATAGTTCATATATCCACTGAGAATATTACATTTAGAGAACTATAATTACTAGTTAGTAATTTAATTTTCCTAAGAGGCAAATACTCTATCACTCACTTTCTGAGGAAAATAGTAACCAATTTTAAATACAACTTGGACATTATTAGACTGTTGCCTGCATTTTTTGAAATTATAGCTTAAGCTGGTAAATTCTGTATCTTAAAGAATAATTTTAATAACATATTTATCACATTTATTCATTACCTAAGATATGCAAAAGCAAAGGAATCCCTAGATATTCTGTTTTGTTCTTTTTTTCCTTCCTTAGAAGTATATATCACAATGGAAAGAAAAACACATATTAAAATTGTATACATTTAAGCATATATTACATTATATGAAAAACATTTATTTCCTCTTTTAAATTTATTAAGTGAAGCCTAAAACAATATAGTTTTAAAAATAGAAATAGTTTTAAATAGTAGAAATAGTTTTTAAATAGTTTGAAAATAGAAATAGTTTTTAAAATAGTTTGGGACTTCCTTTTAAAGTTCATTCCTAAGTTCTTAAAAATTTCTTAGATCATTGAGTAAACTTTCTTATAGATCTGTGAACATATTTCACTTTATTTACATGATAAATAAATGTTGTGGGAACAATATTGTTTCATGGAGGGATGGAGAATTTTAACATCTGTGCTTTGTGATATGTTCTGTGCTTTGTGATATGTTCTGCATATTTGCAAGGATAAATGTAATTCAGGAGCTCTGATTATATGAACTAGAAATAAATATATGAAATTGGTGAGATAGCTTATTACATTTCTCTGTTAGCAGATTTAACTTAAAATAGTTTTCATGTAGATTTATCTTCTTTATCATGTAGATTTATTTCTTTTTCATGTAGATTTATCTTCTTTATCATATCTATTTACCTTTGGACTTTTAGGTATTTTTTTCAACATTTTTCATTCCATGTGATGTACAGATTGATATTAAATGTGAATGTGTGTATTAAAAATATTTTTAATAAGGAAGTATTTGTCTAATTCTATGCAATATTTTGTTGAAAAAATATCACATGGTCTTAAGCTTGAAAACAAGTTTGTTGTTTAAAAATGGAAATAAATTTTTCATATAAAATGCACTATGCTACAAAACTAATGTATAAATATCATCATGTTTAACATGTGAAACATAAATCTCCAAGTAAGGGCACATCCTAGTGTGTCTATTCATTTGGGGCAGATTCTCATTCTAAAAGAAATAATAAAGCAATTGCAGAGATTTGCCTATACAGATCAAGGCATGCCTGATTGCATTTTGAACAAGTCTCAGGAGATGTATGCCTACAGCATCCTTTATCAGAAAATGAAGAAAAAATTTAACTTTAAATACTGGATTTCAGTGGGGCCAGGCATTCCCCTGATGGACTGCTATTTGGGTATTTAGGATTCTGAAAATAAGATCCATGCCAGAGAGCTGATTGGAGGCAAAGTCTAGAGTTAGAATTAGGCCCAACAGGAACAAAGATTTACCTAGACATCTCTCAATATTGTCTATATCTCTTCTCTCCTTAAGGGAGAAAGTATGCTTTATATCTTGATAGTGTCTATAATGTCATATCCTTAAACCATTGTCAAAATACACCACTAGGAAGAAACTAAATATTTCATGATACTTGCCAGTATTTGCTAGTCATCTTTTTTGTCCACCATAAGCCGGCTCACCTTCACACAGCTATCTTAGTATTGCACATGAAAAGTATATAAGATAAGCAAAGATGGCAAAGAAATCCAAGGACAGAAGTGAATCTGGTGACTATTGATTAAACAGTAGCCGTTTCTTCAAATATAATACATATACAATTAATGGTACCAATTTTAAGTAGTGAAATTAATACTAAATTTTATGACATATAATAACTACTTCTAAGATATTACGTGATACAGGTATAGATTAAAAAAAAAAACTAAGTGAAATAATTTAAAGTAAAAAGGCAAACAAATAAGGATTGTTCTAGTCTTTATGTTTTAACACACACTGATTCTCATGGTGGGGGCAGTAGTATGTAGATGTGTTACATACGTATTTTTTATAACCTAAATACATTTCTTTATGTTATGAAGGTACAAAGACTTAAGGGTCTCTTTTGCTCTTCAAATAGATTATAAATTCTATATCATTCAATCCATTTACAGCTTGACAGCACTGACATATCAATTTATCTTTTGTGTAGCTAAGAGGTACTACTCAGTGTTCATTGAACTTTTTCCCTTTTGTTCACTTCAGTTTATGTGGTTCCCAATGCCCAAAATGTTTTTCAACCCCCTTTCTCTACTTGTTATATGAAAGTTTTAATAGAGTTTTAAGATCTATCTCAAATGTTATCTGGTAAATATCTACTTAATTAGCTATGAATCCCAATAAGTAAACCGCTTGTAATACATTCAACCTACAAAGCCTTTCAAAGACTTTTACAGTCTTTTTAACATGAACTAGAGAGCTGCAACTCACAGAAATGCAATGCTATATTACTGTTTTTTGCTAATGAAATGATCATTCTAATTACAAATTTCATAATGTGATGATTGAATATGACATGTAATAACATGACCATATTGCATTGAATCACCATTATGTATAAATATTTGAAATTTTTATAGCAACTTTGAAGTTACTTAAATTGTATTAGAAAGCTATTTATTTCAAGTGACCTACATATATATGTTTATTTTCTTTAAAATATTTCTCTCTCCATTCACATAATATATACAGCTATTTGATATTATAGTGACACTATTTAACTTACAAATATGTTGTTGATAAGGATCAACAATCAATACATGATTTATATAAGAATAAATCTTTATGACTTACAGGTAAATATATTTGCTGTGTAATTTGAATCTATAAGTAAAAGCTGAAATCCTAAGATTGAATCCCAAGTAAAATTATAATATGTAAACTCTAGAGATATGACTATTTTAAAATATTACTAATAAATATGTAACTCATGGAAATTAAGTTATTGGCAGACAAGTTTTTCTTTTTATAAACCCTAGAAATACAGACCTCAACCATATTTTTTTTAATAGCGGGTATCTATTAAATAACCTTGACTCAGCTTTTGAAACTTCAAAATAATGGTCCTTCTAGTTAAGTCTAATGCTACCAGAATCGTTAAATTAACAGGTAAAATGAGCAAAATTATTTGGAAGTGTAATCCTAGCAAACATTAAGAAATTTTCTGATACATTTGTAGGTATAAAAAGTCATCATTTATTTCATGGTGATCAAGAATATTTGGTAAACACTCTATATAAATCCCTTCAATTAGGATTATTTGCATGTAGCAGAATTCTTATTACAATATTCGTATTTTTCCTGTTGAAGCACTTCTTTGATCACATATGCATTCTTTCCCTCATAGTGACACAGATTTTCAGATGTACTTAAATACTAAATTTTAAGAACTCACTCACACTTCAGAATAATCACAGGAACTTCACTTATTGTGTCAACTGTTAAATGCCTATCAGTTAGAACATACCAGGTCTGTCTAGTGAGCTCAGAAAATATTTGTACAACAAATATAAAAAAAGAAACTACTTTGTTTTCCTATTTATATCCTGATTTAATGTATCCTTATCTTCCTACTTGTGTCAACACTAAGTCTGTCTATATCTATATATATGTCTTATGTCTATGACTTAGACATCTTATCTTTCAGCAAACAAATATATCCCATCCCCAGGTTTCTGCATTCACACTTTGTTGTTGTTGATTAAACTCAGAATAACTGACGGGGTGTTCTATATACTTGACCTAGAATGTAATAGACTGTGTCCCCAAGCCCTGAAACTGTAGATGTCCCGTGCATAGAAGGATAGCATGCTAACCAAGCTCTTTCAGTGGGAACCTCAAAGCTGGCACAAGGTTTTAAGAAAATGGAAGCCCCAGGACCACCTTTGGAATACAGAATCAGAAGAGAAACTCTCTGCTGACCTCCTTCCACATTCCACATAGCATAAGCACTCACCCAGGGAAAATGAGCTGTTTGACACCTGCCCCTTCAATTTTCCAACTAAATCCTTGAAAATGTTTGTTTATTTTTTTTCCACAGCACTAAAGTAAATGTTTAAAACTTGAATATACTGACATTCATTTCAGCAAAACCAATCAATAAATGCTATGATATAAAATGTTTTCTGGTTCAGCTAAAGTGATCAATAATAGAAAACAGCAGAGCAAGTTTTTTTTTAATAACAGAATGAGACAAATAGAATTAGTATTTCATCTATATTATATTTAATAGAATCAAGACAAAAAATGGCTTTACCAAGAGACACATCTGTCCTGCAGCTTTCCAAACTCCCTTTGGCTTTGAGACAGTCCACAGAAAAAGGAAACTGGCTACTAATTTAGAGTTCATGTCAAAGTCATGATACAAATTATTCCATCACTTTCATTTTACATTCAGGACAGGAGTACTGTTTATTTCCTCTTTCTCCCATTAGATATGAAACTCTTCCAATTATTAAATTCCTTAGCTAATTATACAATTCCTTAGAGCCTTATTTCTACATGGGAACACTAATTATTGCATAAATGTCAATTCCTTAAGGATTTATGCAAACTTAAACAAAATAACAACTTGAAATAGTGATTTAAATTTTATCTGAAAGCATAAATAGAAGAAAATATCCGCAAAAAATTTCACTAAAGATCATGAATGAGAGGGCTTCTCCATTAGATATTTAAATATCTTTTTAAAAAGTCTACATATTGAGCAGTAAATAGACCAGTCTTCAAGATAATTCCGACATAGATGTAGATGCCTACATGTGTGAGTGTGTGTGTATTTGCAACAGTTCATGTGAACTGTGTAAAGGCAGTTTATAAAACAATGAGAAACTTATAGTTTTGTTTTTCATAAGAAACAGCTTTATTTGAAGAAATAAAATTAGGATTCTTATTTTGTATTCATCACAATGAATTCCAGATGCATAAAAGGGTTAAATGAGGATTAAAATTATAGAAATGAAAATATAAGAAGATGTGAATAACCAATTTTAAGACTGAGAAGAAATTTATAAGGACAAATGGAGAAATATTTACATGGATTTATTGTATAACAGTATAAATATTGATAATAAAACATGGGAAGTGTTGAAAACTCTCATTCAGAAGAAAGAAGAAATTTATAACATAAATAATATTCCATCTCAATATAATAAAAAAATCAACATTTTGATGCCATTTTCAGCTACCACCTTCCCCTGTATATGTATGCATATATGTATAGATAGACAGATATCTACATCTATCTATATATAATCATATTAATGATTATTTTAAAAAGTGAAGTTAAATCGCTGAAAACAATTTCAAAGAATAAAACTTTGTGAAAAGTAAATTGTCAAAATTATAATGTGTGTGTGTGGTTTTTGTTAATAGACAACAGACTGGTTCCAAATAGGAAAGGGAGTACATCAAGGCTGTATATTGTAACCCTGCTTATTTAACTCATATGCAGAATACATCATGAGAAACGCTGGACTGGAAGAAACACAAGCTGGAATCAAGATTGCCAGGAGAAATATCAATAATCTCAGATATGCAGATGACACCACCCTTATGGCAGAAAGTGAAGAGGAACTAAACAGCCTCTTGATGAAAGTGAAAGAGGAGAGTGAAAAAGTTGGCTTAAAGCTCAACATTCAGAAAATGAAGATCATGGCATCCAGTCCCATCACTTCATGGAAAATAGACAAGGAAACAGTGGAAACAGTGTCAGAGTTTATTTTTCTGGGCTCCAAAATCACTGCAGATGGTGATTGCAGCCATGAAATTAAAAGATGCTTACTCCTTGGAAGAAAAGTTATGACCAACCTAGATAGCATATTCAAAAGCAGAGATATTACTTTGCCAACTAAGGTCCATCTAGTCAAGGCTATGGTTTTTCCAGTGGTCATGTATGGATGTGAGAGTTGGACTGTAAAGAAGGCTGAGGGCCAAAGAATTGATGCTTTTGAACTGTGGTGTTGGAGAAAACTCTTGAGTGTCCCTTAGACTGCAAGGAGATCCAACCAGTCCATTCTGAAGGAGATCAGCCCTGGGATTTCTTTGATGCTGAAGCTGAAGCTCCAGTACTTTGGCCACCTCATGCGAAGAGTTGACTTATTGGAAAAGACTCTGATGCTGGGAAGAATTGGGGGCAGGAGGAGAAGGGGACGACCGAGGATGAGATGGCTAGATGGCGTCACTGACTCCATGGGCGTGGGTCTGAGTGAACTCCGGGAGTTGGTGATGGACAGGGAGTCCTGGGGTGCTGCGATTCATGGGGTCGCAAAGAGTCGGACACGACTGAGCAACTGAACTGATACTTTTAATTCCTGAAAATCCCTCTCTAATATGACATGATTTCTAATTAAACATTTGTATAAAATGTATATTATAAAACTTTAAATAGTATGAACTGTAAACAATACTAGAATAGTTAATAACATATGTCCTATTGCTTAATTAGACTCTGATGCAGTTACTACAAAATTATTTTTGAAATCTATTGATATGGAAGAAAGGTAGAAATACAAATGGTTAAATTAAAAAAGCATGAAATACATTCATGGTCAGTTGGTGAGATATATATAGACACATATGCTACTAGTTTGAATGTAAACTATTTTGTTTAAATAGGTCTCAGATCTCACTCTCAGTTACTCTCACAATATCCCTCTCCTCCTCCTTGCCACACAAAAATATCATTCCCTCACAAACACACCTGCCTGGTCACAATAGAACACCAAAATTAAAAAGTCAGTCTCCAGTACGATTAATTTTTATTCCCATTGTCAGAATTTTCTTCTCCAAATTATCAAGGAATATTTTTTAATATTCCTTTCTGAATGCAACTATATTAGAAAGAATGTATCACAGAAGGTTATCTGTGTAGTCACATTTGGTAGCTAAAAAAGAATTTAGAAGGAAATTTGGTGGGAGGAGATATATAACCTCAAAACTGCACAGTCATTCAGTGTTAAGGAACAACAGAAAAACCTGCCCTGATGAACAAGATAAAGCGCTGTTAAGTAAATGCAGCATAATAGCCCCAGTCACCACTGCTGCTACTGCTGCTAAGTCATTTCAGTCGTGTCCGACTCTGTGCGACCCCACAGACGGCAGCCCACCAGGCTCCCCCGGGATCCTCAGAATCCCCTGGGATTCTCCAGGCAAGAACACTGGAGTGGGTTGCCATTTCCTTCTCCAATGCATGAAAGAGAAAAGTGAAAGTGAAGTCTCTCTGTCGTGTCGGAGTTTTGCGACCCCATGGACTGCAGCCCACCAGGCTCCTCCCGTCCATGGCATTTTCCAGGCAAGAGTACTGGAGTGGGTTGCCATTGCCTTCTCTGCCAGTCACCACAGATTCAATCAAAGGCAGGGTAATGGAGCAGGCAATGGGTCCACATGCAAGTTACCATAACTACAGTGTCCTTCAGGCATACACTTTTGCAAATGCATGGTATACCCACCAGCTTAACATACTCATCGTGTACACAGGCACAGCCTCCAGTTAAGAGTAATCACAGATACAGAAAATATGCACAAAAGTAGACTAGCATTAAATAGTATCATACAGACTAGTATTAAATAATATGAAATAGGTTTAGACTACACTAGTATTAAAAAGTTGAAAGATGAATTAATAATACATGAAATAATCACTAGGTCTTCTGACCTCAAAGGAAGAGAGAAAATAAGAAATGAAACAATTTGAGATTTATAACATATATAATTTAGATTGCAAGGGATTTTAAAAATACTCTAATTAGCAACAACAGATATTTGAAACCAAATTAACCTTTTCCTAATGCATATAATATTTGATAACTTAAAAGCTCTTTAATATACTAAATTTATCAATCCAGAGTAATAAAATATTGCTTTAAGCTCTATGCTAATATGTCTCAAATCGATGTGCTCTGAGGTATAAGCCCGTAATAACATAGGCCAATATAGTTGCTGGCTTACCCTAAGTGTATTAGAATGCAGTACACATTGTGTTAGGAAGATTGGATGATGAAGGGCAAGCACTTGTTAAATTTATGAGAAAAAGAATACAGGCAGTTTCAAATGAAACTATACTTTTCCAAAGTTTCTTCATAAGTTATCTCAAACTAGAAACACATACCTCCAAATAAGAAATATGTGTGATAAAAAGCTAATTTTCTAGCTTATCCTCCCCAACCTCTTCCCCACAAGGACCACCAAAATATTGATACAAATATTAATGTGTACTGTCTCAAGCATCTTAATCTTTTACATGATTAAAAGAGCACAAGTAAAATACTTAACATCTTTCAGTGACTATTAGGATCACCTACAGAGTTTAAAAAAAAAAAAAAATTATTGCTGGGGTCCCAAACACAGAGATTCTGATTTCACTGGCTAGGATGAGTGAATTGCTATTTCAGTGGTATGCAAAGGTAAAATCATTTACCCGATTTTAAAATCAATCGTGATTTCAGGATCTCTCAAGTTGATTTTGACGTTCAGATTGGGTCAGAGTTCATTGGGCCATGGAATCCAATAGACACTATTTTGTAACTTGGGCAATTTTTTAAATCTCTCTCAGACTCCCAGTTCTGCTGTTACAAAACTGAGATTTTAGTAGATTCTAACCAAGTGTATCTGTTTTTATAACATACCACATACAGGTAAATAAAGATACAGAACTAACCAGTGTCATAACTTATGCCTATACTAAATCCATTCAGAGTTTTACTTACCAGCAATAACAGCTATTTGCTTTAGTAAGAGTAATGAGAAACCCTGAGGACTTCAAATTTCTACAAAAGGTCAACTGTACTAGGGATGCATGCCACAAGAAGGCTATCCAGGATGAATAAAGAACCTTGACAGGGAAAATGGTGAGGGAACCTCCATGGCTTTTGTTTTTAGGAGTGGAGTGAGGAGTTGATGTGTGCAGCTTCCCAGTGACTAGCAACTCTTAGGCAATGTGCTGAGAAGATCAATGTCTTTATTTGAACGAATAGCCCATTATATCTACTACTGTGGGCAGGAATCCCTTAGAAGAAATGAAGTACCCATCATAGTCAATGAAAGAGTCCAAAATGCAGTGCTTGGATGCAGTCTCAAAAATGACAGAATGATCTCTGTTCATTTCCAAAGCAAACCATTCAATATCATGGTAATCCAAGTCTATGCCCCAACCAGTAACACTGAAGAAGCTGAAGTTGAATGGTTCTATGAAGACCTACAAGACCTTCTAGAGCTAACACCCAAATAGATGTCTTTTCCTTTATAGGGGACTGGAATGCAAAAGTAAGAAGTCAAGAAACACTGGAATAACAGGCAAATTTGGCCTAGGAGTGCAGTATGAAGCAGGACAAAGGCTAATAGAGTTTTGCCAAGAGAACACCCTGGTCATAGCAAACACCCTCTTCCAACAACACAAGAGAAGACTCTACACATGGACATCACCAGATGATCAACACTGAAATCAGAATGATTATATTCTTTGTAGCCAAATATGGAGAATCTCTATACAGTCAGCAAAAAGAAGACTGGGAGCTGACTGTAGCTCAGATCATGAACACGTTATTGCCAAATTCAGACTTAAATTGAAGAAAGTAGGGAAAACCACTAGACCATTCAAGTATGACCTAAATCAAATCCCTTACAACTATACAGTGGAAGTGAAAAATAGATTTAAGGGAATAGATCTGATAGAGTGCCTGATGAACTATGGATGGAGGTTTGTGACACTGTACGGAAAACAGGAATCAAGACCAGTCTCAAGAAAAAGAAATGCATAAAAGCAAAATGGCTGTCTGAGGAGGCCTTACAAATAGCTGTAAAAAGAGAAGGGAAAAGGAAATGAGAAAAGGAAAGATATATACATTTGAATGCAGAATTCCAAAGAATAGCAAGGACGGATAAGAAAGCCTTCCTCAGTGAACAATGCAAAGAAATACAGGAAAATAATAGGATGGGAAAGACTAGAGATCTCTTCAAGAAAATTAGTGGTAATTTTCTAGGGAAAGATTTCATGCAAAGATGGGCTCAATAATGGATAGAAATGGTAGGGTCCTAAGAGAAGCAGAAGATATTAAAAAGAGGTGGCAAGAATACACAGAAGAACTGTACAAAAAAGATCTTCACGACCCGGATAATCACAATGGTGTGATCACTCATCTAGAGCCAGACATCCTGGAATGTGAAGTCAAGAGGGTCTTAGGAAGCATCACTTTGAACAAAGCTAGTGAAGGTGATGGAATTCTAGTTGAGCTATTTCAAATCTTGAAAGATGATACTGTGAAAATGCTGCACTCAATATGTCAGCAAATTTGGAAAACTCATCAGGGCCACACAACTGGAAAAGGTCAGTTTTCTTTCCAATCCCAAAGAAAGGCAATGCCAAAGAATGCTCAAACTACTGCACAATTGCACTCATCTCACACGCTAGCAAAGTAACGCGTGTGACAATTCAAAATTCTCCAAACCAGGCTTCAGCAATACTTGAACCATGAACTTCCAGATGTTCAAGCTGGTTTTAGAAAAGGCAGAGGAATCAGAGATTAAATTGTCAACATCCACTGGATCATAAAAAAAGAAAGAGAATTCCAGAAAAACATCTATTTCTGCTTTATTGACTATGCCAAAGGCTTTGACTGTGTGGATCACAATAAACTATGGAAAATTCTGAAAGAGATTGTAATACCAGACCACCTGACCTACCTCTTGAGAAATCTGTATGCAGGTCAGGAAGCAACAGTTAGAACTGGACATGGAACAACAGACTGGTTCTGAACAGGAAAAGGAGTACATCAAGGCTGTATATTGTCACCCTGCTTATTTAACTTATATGCAGAGTACATCATGAGAAACGCTGGGCTGGATGAAGCACAAGCTGGAATCAAGATTGCAGGGAGAAATATCAGTAACCTCAGATATGCAGATGACACCACTCTTATGTCAGAAAGTGAAGATGAACTAAAGAGTCTCTTGATGAAAGTGAAAGTGGAAAGTGAGAAAGTTGGCTCAAATCTCAACATTCATAAAACTAAGATCATGGTATCCGGTCCCATCACTTCATGGCAAAGAAATAGGGAAACAATGGAAACAGTGACTGACTTTATTTTTCTGGGCTCCAAAGTAACTGCAGATGGTGATTGCAGCCATGAAATTAAAAGATGCAATTACTTTATAACAAATGTCCGTCTAGTCAAGGCTGTGGTTTCTCCAGTAGTCATGTATGGATGTGAGAAGTGAATGAAGTGAGTCGCTCAGTCGTGTCTGACTCTTTGCAACCCCATGGACTGTAGCCCACCAGGTTCCTCTGTCCATGGGATTCTCCAGGCAAGAATACTGGAATGGGTTGCCATTACTGTAAAGAATGCTGAGAGCTGAAGAATTGATGCTTTTGAACTGTGATATTGGAGAAGACTCTTGAGGGTCCCTTGGACTGCAAGGAGATCCAGCCAGTCCATCCTAAAGGAGATAAGTCCTGGTGTTCATTGGAATGACTGATGTTGAAGCTGAAACTCTAATACTTTGGCCACCTGATGCAAACAGTTGACTTATTTGAAAAGACCCTGATGCTGGGAAAGATTGAGGGCAAGAGGAGCAGGGGACCGCAGAGGATGAGATGGTTGGATGGCATCACTGACTCAGTGGACATGGGTTTGGGTGGACTTTGGAAGTTCTGATGGACAAGGAGGTCTGGCGTCCTGTGGTTCATGGGGTCACAAAGAGTTGGACATGACTGAGCTACTGAACAGAACTGAACTGAACCCATAAGTATATTAACATTTGAGAGAAAGTGTTTTCATCTTCTACTTTGGACTGAAATAACAAAGGACTCCTAAACTGGATGAACATTTTTAAGTTTTCAGCACACACACAAAATATATTTATAGCGAGAGTAAATAAAAGGGCAAAGCGAACAGTGAGTGGGCTTCCCTGGTAATTCAGCTGGTAAAGAATCCGCCTGCATTGCAGGCGACCCGATTTTGATGTCTGGGTCGGAAGACCCGTGGAGAAAAGATAGGCTATCCTCTCCAGTCTTCATGGGCTTCCCTGGTGCCTCAGACAATAATGAATCTGCCTGCAATGTGGGAGACCTGAGTCTGATCCCTGTGTTGGGAAGATTCCACTGGTGGAAGGTATGGCAACCCAGTCCAATGTTCTTGCCTGGAGAATCCCTATGGAAAGAGGAGTTTGGTGGGCCTACCATCCATGGGTTTCAAAGAATCAGACACGACTGAATGACTTACCAACAAGGACACTTTTGGAGGGAACACTTCAAAGTAGAGGAGTGAGGCCAGGGTTACAGTGATGTATGAGTTTAAAAAAAAAGCTCAAAATTAAATAAAGAGAGGAATCTGACCAGTCTCTCTCTCACCCCGCTTTTTTTTTTTTTAAGTCTCTCAGTCGTGTCCGACTCTGAAATCCCACGGACTGTAGCCTATTGGACTCCTCCATTCGTGGGATTTTCCAGGCAAGAATGCTGGAATGGATTGCCATTTCCTTTTCCAGCAGTCTCTATGGCATGACTCAAAACAGGGACAATAACAACTTGGAGACTAAGCTGGAGATATGTGTATAATTTCACACCCATGCTCATTTGCTCTCTGTTACATCTTTGTGTTCCAGTCTATCATTGCTCTGCTCATGGAACCTGAAGGCAAATTCCAAGATGTGAGACTCAACAAATGAAAGAAAACTTTGCCCTTTCATATAATTAGATGGTGTACCTGCATTACATTCTGCAAAACATGCTTGCCATCTGATTTATTTTCTTAATGGATTGCATTTCAGCAAACAAACTTAAAATCCTAGCTCAGTATATTGGTAAGGACAATTATCACACCTATATGCTAACTGTTTTATAATGCAATAAGAAAAATATTTTCTCTTTGAAAGGAAGTTTCTGGCTTCTCAGAAATATTATCACATAAAAATAAGGGATTATTTTGTTACTGACACCTATAGTTTAAATGTCTTTTAAAAGTGCATTATCTCTATCTGTGTGAGTGTAGTAATGCCTTTTGTACATCATTTCCCAGTAGCAGTAAGACCATATACACCATCTTCCTCCTCTGACTGCCCTTTATAGCAAAGGGCCCTTATGAAAAACCCCTTAGTTCTCCAGGGTCACTACTTATTATGGTAAACACAGACAAAAAGGTCCTGTCATCCTATAAAATCTTTCAGTTTCTGAAAGCTAAAATTTAATTCCCTGTGCAAATTCAAATATAACTCAAGAATAGAACAGCTTCTCTATGTAGTTGATAGGATTATGACAAAAGGGTAAAAGAATTGATTTTCAACTGTAGTGAGAAATTAAGTTAACCTTAACCTTCACTCGGATATACATGCTGGTGTACCAGAAAAGATCATGTAGCTTCTTTCTAGTTATCAGAAAATCAACCTACCAATATCCATTGTTAAGACACTGTGAAAATAGACAGGGGGATAGTCTGTGCTTGAGAGAATTGTGATGCTCTGATAGTCTGAATACAAGTGTCAATTTGCTATTTAACAGATTCAGACAATAAATACAAAGAATTTTATGCAGATTATTTAAACTAGGTGGGCTAAATGGATGCTTTTAAAAATTAAAAGCAAACAATTATAATGTCAATGCTTATTAATTCATCTTATTTTAAAATGTTGTGATAAAATGACACTTGTCCAAAAGAATTGGACAATTCTTTTCAGCATTACGGTTTATTATGTGTTCCAACTACAGAATACCTTCATGGAACACGTTTTGAGGCATTGCTGGTCTCGCAGAGTCTAGGGAGTCTCTGAGGATATCATCATCCTCTCTCCACCCTGCTTTCTCACACAACTGGAGAGGAGTGGGTGAGAAATGGAGCATAAACTTCTCAAAGAATAGTTAAGCACTCCAGAGTAAGAAATGCTCCTTAATCTGCAAGAGAATGACTTTTATTCTTGCAGTGTTACTACTTTGCAAGGTATCAAGACTTCCTAAGAATCTACAGTGATATAATTCGTGATATTCAAGAAGAGACAGAGTAGAGCACAGAGAGAAACCAATACATGAATGCAATTGGAGTATATTACAGAATTTGCACTTCAGCTTTATGGAGAAAGAGAAACTATTCACAAGTACAGTCTGGGACAAGTAGTTACCCATGTGTTAAGGACTAAAATTAGTCTTACTTCCCATCATATGCAAAATATCAGTTAAAGGGGAGCTAAAGTGTTAATTTTGCAAAGCAAAATAGTGGAGTGACTATAAGAGAAAAATACATTTCTCTTAATTGAAACTTCTTAAACAAGTCACAAAATAGCACTAGCCATACAAAATTCAAATTTGACTATACTACAGTCAAGAACTTGTGCTCATCACAGGAACCATAAAGAAATTCAAAATACAGCCACAGATTGGGAGAAAATATTTGTCTCAAAATTGTTTTCTAGAGTTCTTTAAAATTCAGGAAATTAAAATTTTGTTATGTATGTCATTACTAAAACTAAATAAAATGCTATACCCTTTTAAAATATTATGAACTTGTATACAATTATAATTTTTGTGTGACACATGCACCATATGCAGTATACAAAACCAATACACATTTATCTGGAAGTTGAAAATTTATTAGTTTTTAAAAAAAATTTTTCTTTAGCCATGTTTTCATTGATCTTGAGATAAGCAACATGCTGCCCCTCTTCCCAAGCAGTGCTGAGAGGGAAATTGCCTAGGTACTGCCTAGCTGTTCCTTTTATAGCAGCCTAAGCCACTCCTCTATCTGTTGGACTAGCTTTGGAATTTAGAAAGAGCTCAGCTGCCCGTAAAGCTCAGAGAATCAACCTATGCTGACCTCATTTTAGGCTAATGCTTTTTCGAACCTTACATGTCTGTTTACACAGTTATGATATTCATTAAATGACCTGTCTAGGTGATAGTGGGTCAATATCATGCCTAACAATAAAATTGTGAGTGCTGCAACATATGATGTATTAAGTTTGCTACTTTAACTGTGATCATCGCTCAAATGACAGCAACTTGGTATAAATATATATTCTAAGTTCATTACAGCAGTGGGCACAGGACTGGAAAAGGTCAATCTTCATTTCAATCCCCAAGAAAGGCAATTCCAAAGAATGTTCAAACTACCAGACAGTTGCGCTCATCTCACATGCTAGTAAAGTAATACTCAAAATTCTCCCAGCCAGGTTTCAGCAGTATGCAAACCATGAGTTTCCAGATGTTCAAGCTGGTTTTAGAAAAGACAGAGGAACCAGAGATCAAATTACCAACCGCTGGATCATCGAAAAAGCAAGAGTTCCAGAAAAACATCTATTTCTGCTTTATTGACTATGCCAAAGCCTTTGACTGTGTGAATCACAATAAACTGTGGAAAATTCTGAAAGAGATGGCAATACCAGACCACCTGACCTGCCTCTTGAGAAACCTGTATGCAGGTCAGGAAGCAACAGTAGAACTGGACATGGCACAACAGACTGGTTCCAAATAGGGAAAGGAGTACATCAAGGATATATTGTCACCATGTTTATTTAATTTATATGCAGAGTACATCATGAGAAATGCTGGGCTGGATGAAGCACAAGCTGGAATCAAGATTGTAGGGAGAGCTATCAATAACCTTACATATGCAGATGACACCACCCTTATGGCAGAAAGTGAAGAACTAAAGAGCCTCTTGGTGAAAGTGAAAGAGGAGAGTGAAAAACTTGGCTTAAAGCTTAACATTCAGAAAACAAAGATCTTGGCATCTGGTCCCATAACTTCAAGGCAAATAGATGGAGAAACAGTGGAAACAGTGGCAGACTTTAATTTTGGGGGGCTCCAAAATCACTGCAGATCATGGCTGCAGTCATGAAATAAAAAGAGGCTTATTCTTCAGAAAAAAAAAATTATGACCAACCTAGATAGCATATTAAAAAGCAGAGACATTGTAATGCCAACAAAGGTCTGTCTAGTCAAAGCTATGGTTTTTCCAGTAGTCATGTGTGGATGTGAGAGTTGGACTATAAAGAAAGCTGACCATCAAAAACTTAGTGCTTTTGAGCTATGGTGTTGGAGAAGACTCTTGATAGTCCCTTAAACTGCAAGGAGATCCAACCTGTCAATCCTAGAAGAAATCAGTCCTGAATATTCATTGAAAGGACTGATGCTGAAGCTGAAACTCCAGTACTTTGGCCACCTGATGTGAAGAACTGACTCATTTGAAGAGATCCTGAAGCTGGGAAATATTAAGGTGGGAGGAGAAAGGGACAACAGAGGATGAGATGGTTGGATGGTATCATAGACTCAATGGACATGAGTTTGAGTCAGCTCTGGGTGTTGGTGATGGACAGGGAAGCCTGGGGTCCTGCAGTTCATTGGGTCACAAAGAGTCAGACAGGACTGAGTGACTGAACTGAACTGAACTTATGATGTTAGGGCAATATTCCAGAATATAATTTGAGACAGAAGTTAAAAACTGGCTTTTGGACTTTCTTGAAAGAGAAATGATAGTTTGGGAATTAATGAACATGGTGTTAGTCATTCACAGAAGTGTTTTTTGGTACACCATTAGAAATTAGATTTTAAAATCATTGAAAAATATTTTAAATGTATGTTTATTGTCACAATGGGATTATTTTTCTTCATTTTATCTTATTTAAAATTATTTTAAAAACCTAAAACTAAAATGCTTTTTTTAGCATTTAAGTTGTAAACCCTTGCCTGGATTTGTTCTTTTGCTTTCCTTACCATTATCCACAAGTTCTTGAATTGTAATTGCAATCTCTTCCCTAAGAAAATTTACAACATGCTTGCAAGAAACTTTACAATATATCTTTACTTTACCAAATGAGATAATGAGATAAATTATAAAAAATAATTACTTTCTAAACACACAAAATGAAATCTTTGCCTTTACACTTCAGCAAACCCCACTAAGTGGTGGGCAATCTGTTCATTAAGGTCATCGCCCTGATTTATATTGACTCTGAGAGACTGTGTAGGAATTATCATGGCTGGTTAATATAGCTGAAATTAACAGATTGACTCTGCCATGCCCTATTCATTTTCCATGAAGGGATTCAGTTAAAAGGTGCCTAGCTTATGATTCTTCATTTTACAGGGATGAAAGGTAGATCATCACCTAAATTTGATGCAATTTATCCTCACTTTAACTCATTGGGAATAATTAGTTCATTTTCTTCTTCATAATAACTGTAAGTCTATAACCATTTAAACTATTTCAATAAAAATAATCCAGAAATATTCATGGCAATTATAGACATATTATAAGCAATGGAAGTGGGGAAATTTTTCCCGTATGCATTCACAGTCCTAAGAGGCTCTCTGCCAGCAACAAAACCTTTTGGACAACTTCCATTTTTCATTCATATTTTCATATCCTCAAACAAAAAGTATGCTTAGTAAAGCAACTGAATCTTAAGAAAAATTCCACATTCAGATCAAGAGTTGGTATATTTTTAACTCTTTCATGGTATATATTAATTTTATTGGAAACTCAATTTAAAAGCCAGTGGCTATGCAACTAAGATCACAGTGCCAAAGAGAAGATAAGCTAGCTCCCAGTGTGAAGATCATGAGAGCCCTTTCCAAGAAGTCTTCCTACACAGAAAGAATTGCAACTATTTTTCTTCCTTTGAAGTGAGGTGTAACTGTGCAATTTGCTTTGGCTGAAAAAACATGGGCAGGAGTGATATGAGCTGCTTCTTGTCAGTAGCTTTAGAACCTCTCCTACTTCACCATCTCCTTGCCTCATGACAGGGAGCATAGAGACGTATGCTGATTTGGGGTCTTAGGAGCCTGGATTCCTGAATGGGGAAAATAAATAGCTTCTTCTTCTAACCCATGTTGGATGATCTAACTTGATCACAAACAAACCTCCATTAAGGGAAGCCACTGAGATTTAGGGTTTGTTAATTGATTTAAGGATTATATTGTAGCTGAACAGACAAAACAACTAATCTTACTACCTACCAAAGGAAGCAGCTGGTAACAGGACTAGAGAGAGTAGCTAAACTGAGCTGTGAAAACCTGCTAAATTGCTCAAAACTCAAGAGACTATGAGGCCAAGGGGAGTTTCAGATAATTATGTTTTATCTAAAAAAATTTTAAACTATTTTTATTAGCATATCTCCCTCTGTCTATATTTCTAGAGAATATGTTGGAATAAAAAAGGGTTGGAAGTCACTTAGAGTTGTCATTAAAATCTTGTGGACAAAAGTATGTTTTTATGTTTGAAATATGCTATGTAATCGGGTTTACCTTTGAGAAGCAAAAGGTTTTGGTAGAATCATATCAGTAGTTTCCCCAAGTATTTTTCCAGTGTGAAACAACCACTATTATTGTCACTACTATTACTCAAGTATGAGTAACAGAACAAATATTTTACAATGCTTTCTGCAAGACACATCCTGTTAAAGCATGTGTTAAATATTTAATTCTCACAAATAGTATCCTACCAGTAAGGTACTGTTCTTTTCTCTTTAGAGATTTGAGGAAACTGAGTCACTATCAGTTAATAGGTTTGCCCAGTGATATACAGTTAGTAGGGCTTCCTAGGAGGCGCTAGTGGTAAAGAACCCACCTGCCAATCCAGGAGACATGAGAGATGGAGACTCAATCCTTGGGTCCAGAAGATCCCCTGGAGGAGGGCACAGCAACCCACTCCAGTATTCTTTCCTATAGAATCCTATGGACAGAGGGCCTGGTGGGCTACAGTCATTAGGGGTGCACAGAATCGGACATGACTGAAGTGATTTAGCAATGGTGCAGACACGCATACAGGTAATAACTGGCAGAACGAGATTTCAACCCAAGCATTCTAACTCCAGAGTCTGTGCTTTGAAAACTGTAATCTACTGATGTTCAGTAAAGATTGATAGTTAATTTATTTCAATGTATTAAATAAAAAAGACTAGTTCTTAAATTAAATCCAGGGTTTTGCATAACATGAAGCCAGACAGAGGAAAACGACTGAGTACTATGGAATCCACATATCTAGTTCCTGACTAAACTTCCTTTCATGATCACAAATTCAAGGATGAAGGACCTGGATTGGACATCATGGGTTTTATGTAAGTTGGTTTCAGTAAGGACCAGGGTGCTCCCAAGAGCAGAGTCTCTTGGTTCCCATACCTATAAGGAGTAAGAACAGCTAATTTAGATAACCAAAGTTTATAATTAGCTAATTAAAAGCAAGTCTGTGAATCCTGTCAGGTTAAAGACATGCTGTGATATTCTGCCAAGCAGCTGAGAAGCAGCAGCAATTTTAAAAGGACATATGACCCAGAGAAACTGCTTAGTTCTAAGTCCAAACTGTCTGAATAACTTTCTAATCACTCAGTGTGTGAATTTTAGTAAGTTACTTAACCTTTTTTAGCCACCAAAACCTCAAGATAATAATGCTACCTCAGGATCAATGCAGAATTAAGTGAGATAATGTTTGCAAAGCACTTGGAACATCTCCAGGCATGTTTCTACATATGACAGTGTTTATAAGGACAGTGTTAAATGGGTTCCTGAGAATGCAGCTGTATTTTAGTCCTAACATATTTATCAATTTATATTTTTAGGTTCTATTTGGAATGTAATTTGTCCTATAACTTCCATTTCATCCATAACCTTCTTACTTTCCTCTTGATTTACTAAATGCATATTAAAGAAACTACATCTGCTACATCTGCTATGCCCTTAGAAATTTCTTACAAAAAAAGTTATTGTTTCCTAAAAAAAATAATTTAATTTGTATTAACTTGTATTAACATTAACCAGTCAATCCTAAAGGAAATCAGTCCTGAGTGTTCATTGGAAGGACTGATGCTGAAGCTGAAGCTCCAATACTTTGGCCACCTGATGCAAATAACTGACTCATTGGAAAAGACCCTGATGCTGGAAAAAGATTGAAGGCAGGAAGAGAAGGAGACAACGGAGGATGAGATGGTTGGATGGCATCACCAACTCAATGGACATGAGTTTCAGCAAGCTCTGAGAGTTGGTGATGAGCAGGGAAGGCTGCTGGCACAGACCATGGGGTCGCAAAGAGTCAGACACAACTGAATGACTGAACTGAAATATATTAATTTGACTAACTACATTTTCTAATTTTTACATCTCAAAGATTAATGAATCCCAGTTGCACTGGATAAGATTAAATATGCTTTAAATGCTATATTATTGTCAGTTCAGTTCAGTTCAGTCACTCAGTCATGTCCAACTCTTTGCGACCCGATGAACTGCAACACGCCAGGACACCCTGTCCATCGTCATCTCCTGGAGTTGACTCAAACTCACATCCATCAAGGTGGTGATGCCATCCAGCCATCTCATCCTCTGTTGTTCCATTTTCCTCTGCCCTCAATCCCTCCCAGCATCAGGGTCTTTTCCAATGAGTCAACTCTTCGCATGAGGTGGCCAAAGTACTAAAGTTTCAGCTTTAGCATCATTCCTTCCAAAGAACACCCAGAGCTGATCTCCTTCAGAATGGACTGGTTGGATCTCCTTGCAGTCCAAGGGACTCTCAAGAGTCTTCTCTAACACCACAGTTCAAAGGCATCAGTTCTCCGCACTCAGCTTTCTTCACAGTCCAACTCTCACATCCATACATGACCACTGGAAAAAACCATAGCCTTCACTAAATGGACTTTTGTTGGCCAGGTAATGTCTCTGCTTTTGAATATGCTATCTAGGTTGGTCATAACTTTTCTTCCAAGGAGTAAGCATCTTTTAATTTCATGACTGCAGTCACCATCTTCAGTGATTTGGGAGCCCAAAAAGATAAAGTCTGACACTGTTTCCACTATTTCCCCATCTATTTCCCATGAAATGATGGGACCAGATGGCATGATCTTTGTTTTCTGAATGTTGAGCTTTAAGCCAACTTTTTCACTCTCCTCTTTCACTTTCATCAAGAGGCTTTTTAGTTCCTCTTCATGTTCTGCCATAAGGATGATGTCATCTGCATATCTGAGGTTATTGATATTTCTCCTGGCAATCTTGATTCCACCTTGTGCTTCTTCCAACCCAGCTTTACTCATGATATCCTCTGCAAATAAATTAAATAAGCAGGGTGACAATATACAGCCTTGATGTACTTCTTTTCCTATTTGGAACCAGTCCGTTGTTCCATGTCCAGTTCTAACTGTTGCTTCCTAACCTGCATACAATATATAATTTGATGTATGTGAATTACATAATTCTTATGTAATTTTATTAATGACTCAATGAAACCTGGTAGAGTGCAAGCCTTTTAAAAATATATGTATAGCTTTCTGAGGACTAAGCCCACATTTTTAAACTGATGGCTCGCTGGTTCCTGAATCTTAATGTAACACAGGTTTAAGGAATCTCATTAGGCAATTATGTATTTGTGACCATCTGCTAACAGCTCTCCCTCTCCACTGTCCTTGAAGTCCAGCCTGAATATAAACCTGTCATCTCTTCTGCAGAGCTGCCTTTCCCTGTCCTCTTTCATTTCCAGATACCACCTCATCTGTTCTTGTATTGATACTTCTATATCCCTCCACAGGTAAGATGTTCCTCCCTTGCAAGGTAATCCATCTTTGTAAAGCAAAAACCCTTATAATGCATCAATGTAATTATCTCTCATTTCAGAGAGAAAATTGAGTCCCTAGATTATCTCTCATTTTTGCTAAAATTACCAGATCCCATAGAAATAGACACAATTTGTCATTAGTTAACATCAGATATCATATTCCAACTTAACATTTTTACTTTTACTGACTATAATCTGATATTTTTGATGTTCTCTATAAGCTTCTTTGTAGCTTTTGTGCATAACCTATAACTCCCATAAATAAAATATACATATATATATATATGTGTGTGTGTGTGGATGATTTGGTCTACAAAGAAAAACCACAGCTTTAAAGACAAAATAAGTCCATAAAAGTCTATCAGTTGTATAGGCTGGTAAAGCACAAAGATTGAGATAAGAATTTGTCATGTGCCAACTATGTAATGTAATTACAAACAAATCGAAGAAAAGGAATAACTCAAAAGCCAAAATATGACCTTTAGATGAAACTTCTCATAAACATGAATGGTCTTGTTGTAAGTGGTATATTTGAGGATATGATTTTTGATAATTCAAAAAGCATCAAGGATCTTGCTCCTTATTCACAGGAAAAAATATATGTTATATGCTGTGTGTGTGTGTTGCCATTGTTAAAATGTGTATATAATACTATAACTTTATTCCCCCTTTTTAAGGATATTTCAAATTTTTAGAGGAGCTCAAGAGAGTAAAATTTCAAAAGACTAATAGAAACTCCAATATTATTTCAGAAGAGTTACTAGCAGGATTGGTTCTGTGTCTTATCCCCCATATTCCAGACAGAAAATTCTCAACATGCATACTGGACACCCATATTGGACACAGTACCTTCTCCTTGTAATGAGCTCAATTCGCCAAAGTCAAACTTGCTCTACCACTTCCACTTATCCTACCATTTCTCAAAGTTTCCTTTAGCTTCCCAATTTCAGATTAAAGAAACCACAGCTGTCTTTGAATTAATTCAATACTATAATTTACTATCTGACAAAACAACTAAAGCCAAGGGAATGCAAATTCAGTGCTCAGTGTGATGTACTAGGGTATATTCTAGTACCTAATATACTCCATCACATTGGGCTGTCTCCTCCAGGATGGTAAATCTAAGTGAATAATAAAATACCCTTATAAAGACAAAATAATTTTTGATGTTCACCATTTATTTTTTACAAATTGTATTTACCAGTTATTACTGATAAGATACTAAATTTTTGTCCTAGTGATTGAAATTACTAGTAGAGTAAAATATGCTAATAGCTGCAATCATAAATTACCTTTTATGTAAGTATTGAAAAATTATGAAGAAAAACACCTCATTAGATATTAAATTTTTGTTTAAAGTGATATTTTTGCACAATGATCTGTGGGTTATAAATCTTTACATCTGCATACCCAACACATTTTGGAAAATAAAGTGCAAGCAGTTTACTAATACCACAAAACAAAACAAAAAACCTAAAAGAACCCTATGGAGAACCACTGAGTCTTGCCTATATTTTCTAACACCTTGAGTGTTCTTTGCAATTTCCAAAAGCATTTCCTTTCCACTCTTAAAAGTCTTTGTAATCCATTACTGAGAGTACATAATAAGTATAAAAATCTATTTCATGATGCTGCAGATAAATATATTGGTGCAGTTTTCCCAAATGGGTTCAGAATACAGCTAAGAAAAGAACAGTTGAAAACAATGACATGACTCACTGAGTAATTCTGACTCTACCTGCTGAATTACCAGTAACCAGAATTTACTCCATCTTGAGAATTATGAAGATAAATTTATCCTGCTCTTTCTGATAAGGTAGAAGATAGTCAACATAGAAAATAAATGCCAATTATTTTAATATTGTATATAAATGCATATTCATAGAAATAAAACCTTTTAGCTGTCTGCTTCAAGATTAAAATCACTAATGATTCTGTATGTGAATATTATATAATGTGCATTAATTTTGAATATTTATATTTATTCAATATGTGTTTATGAATATATGTTTATGTTCATAAACATATTTTTGCAATTATGCAACTGAGATTCAAATTTTCTTGATATTCTAAAACATAACAAGTACCTTCCAATAATAAAATTATCTTTTAATATAAATGCCTCAAATCATTCTGTAAAATTACTTCTATCACTAATGACCATTTCTCATTTAAATCATGGAAGTTTAAACCTACAAAACTAAATCATCTCAAAGTTCATTGGTAAAAACACTGGAAACTCAGAAAGTTACATTATTAGTATTTATATTCTGGTATCATCTACATATCAAGGTTTATAATAAATCACCAGGATAGAAAACAAATATTTGTAAAATTATTCAAACACCAGAAACTACTAAATCAAAATATGTTTTACATTACTAAACTACAAAAACACCTGAATATTCAGTAAAAAGATGCTGTTGTATTTGATAATAAAACTAAGTACATATTTATGCTTTATTTTATCCACTAAATGCATTCTTCTAAACCACTGTGGATCTGGAATAATATTATTTGACAACAGTACAAATGACAGAGAGTGTGAAATGGTAGAGTGAGAGAGAGAGTGTGTGATGATATAAGAATTTTTGTATAATAAAGTTTTTTTATAATTGCTAAATTTAAAAATAAATACATTTTTTTCAGTTTGAGAAATTAAGGATTCCCAGTTCATTTCTTTCAGCACTTAGATTGAAAGAAATCTGCTTCACTATTTAATTGGTATCTTAATGATGTGTCATACCCTCAGGAAAATAGAATCAAAACAATTCTGAAGACATCCTGGGTAGATTACATTAATTATTTATACTTTCATGTTATGATACCCCAGTATAATCTACAACTGGGTTTTAAAGGAAACGATATTTATATTTTTTCTTAATTGCTGTTGGTACTTAATTGTGAGAAGTATCATATTTGTACAAACTTTAAAATATAAAAAATGGCCTATTACAAAATAACACGTTAATGTTGCTACAATGCAAACTGAACCTCACAATTCACATAATACAATATGTCAAAAAGGTGATGTAATTGGAATGTATTTTTGTATTCTATGAATTTGTGCTTAAAAAAAAAAGAGCAAATTCAGAATGCTACCTAAATGTAAAATTGCAATTTTGTGGGAATTATTTATTCAAATGCATATTGAAAACTAGTTAACTTATTATCTTTAAAGTTAGTTGATGCATTCCTAAATAATATACTCTAAGCTTTTTCTTTAACATGAAGATAACTTCTAGGATGAAATATTATTCATACTAAGGTATATCATCTTCCCTTGTGGCTCAGCTGGTAAAGAATCTGCCTGCAATGCGGAGACCTGGGTTCGATCCTTGGGTTGGGAAGATCCCCTGGAGAAGGAAAAGGCTACCCATTCCAGTATCCCGGCCTGGAGAATTCCGTGGACTCTATAGTCCTTGGGGGTCTCAAAGAGTCGGACACAACTGAGCTACTTTCGGTTCACTTCACTTCACTTTCTGGAGAAGAGAAAGGCTATCCACTTCAGTATTTTGGCCTGGAAAATTCCATGGACTATATATAGTCCATGGGGTCACAAAGAGTCGGATATGACTGAGCAACTTTCACTTCATACATCTTTAAAGTTTATCCTAAAGTATTTGAATTGTAATTCTAAAGTATCTGATTATTATTGTGTTTCTACTGATCAGGATTTTTAAGGAAGGCCCATTGCTAATATGAATATCCCAGTTATTGAGTAGAATTCAGTAGAAGGAAGGATCTGTGAATATTTCCTTCAGTAACAATACATAAATTCAGGACACTATCTGTGTCAAATAATAGACTAAAAGGAAATTTTTCATTATATCATTTAAAAAGAATATTATCATTTTTCAAATGGTCGTAATGGTATAAAACAGAATGTCATGCTTAGTTAAGTAAGTTACTTATATTCTTTGAAATATTGAGAATATTAATGGCTAAGTATTTAAAATGACTATTATAGAATCTGCACTCTAGTAGTAAATTATTTACCTGTAAAATATGTGTGAAAACATTTCACAGAGATATTACAAATATCCTTTGAAAGATATTTTAAAACTAGGAAGTCCTACATAAATTAATGAGATTTATTATTTTTTAACTGGTTTGACATAGTTGTTGAATGATGAGAATGTAGTTACCAAATATTTTGGATTTAAAAATAAACATGTTCTGTTTCAATATAAGAGAAACAGAGATATTTACATGTTCTTACATTTCTTCCATCTATCTACAAATCTATCTTGCTTCCTTCTCCTGCTGCTGCTAAGTCGATTCAGTCATGTCTGACTCTGTGTGACCTCATAGACGGCAGCCCACCAGGTTCCCCCATCCCTGGGATTCTCTGGAAAAGAACACTGGAGTGGGTTGCCATTTCCTTCTCCAATGCATGAAAGTGAAAAGTGAAAATGAAGTTGCTCAGTTGTGTCCAACTCCTGGCGACCCTATGGACTGCAGCCTACCAGGCTCTTCCGTCCATGGGATTTTCCAGGCAAGAGTACTGGAGTGGGTTGCCATTGTCTTGCTTCCTTAAACCATAATAATTTCTAAGAGCCAAGGGAATTTTCAACTTCTCTTAAAATCTTCATTGACTTTAGTCATTACCTCCTGTTGAAATTTTAATGGTGCAAAATTTATTTCTACAAGGAGTCCCTCGGACTGCATGGAGACCAAACCAGTCAATCTTAAAGGAAATCAGTTCTGAATATTCATTGGAAGGACTGATGCTGAAGCTAAAACTCCAGTACTTTGGCCACCTGATGAGAAGAACTGACTCATTGGAAAAGACCATGATGCTGGAAAAGGTTGAAGCAGGAGGAGAAGGGGACAACCAGAGATGAGACGGTCAGATGGCTTCACCAACTGGATGGACATGAGTTTGAGCAAGCTTCGGGGGTTGGTAATGGACAAGGAGGCCTGGCATGCTACAGTCCATGGGGTCGCAGAGAGTTGGGCACACTGAGTGACAGAACTGAACTTAATATTAGGACTAAAGTAAATTATTTCCATTCACATACTCCATATGACCAATTATTTTACACAGGGAATTGTCTTGCTTCCTTAAACCATAATAATTTCTAAGAGCCAAGGGAATTTTCAACTTCTCTTAAAATCTTCATTGACTTTAGTCATTACCTCCTGTTGAAATTTTAATGGTGCAAAATTTATTTCTACAAGGAGTCCCTCGGACTGCATGGAGACCAAACCAGTCAATCTTAAAGGAAATCAGTTCTGAATATTCATTGGAAGGACTGATGCTGAAGCTAAAACTCCAGTACTTTGGCCACCTGATGAGAAGAATTGACTCATTGGAAAAGACCATGATGCTGGAAAAGGTTGAAGCAGGAGGAGAAGGGGACAACCAGAGATGAGACGGTCAGATGGCTTCACCAACTGGATGGACATGAGTTTGAGCAAGCTTCGGGGGTTGGTAATGGACAAGGAGGCCTGGCATGCTACAGTCCATGGGGTCGCAGAGAGTTGGGCACACTGAGTGACAGAACTGAACTTAATATTAGGACTAAAGTAAATTATTTCCATTCACATACTCCATATGACCAATTATTTTACACAGGGACACAATCTCTTTATCTTGAAAACTTTGTAGAAGTACTGTATAATTAATCACTACGATGTATCCAACTTCATCAATATTAGATTGAATAAATTTGCACATTACTTAGGAACTGACCTTAATTAGAAACATTGGACATTTCACTAAAAAATATCCATTGGAGATTTATTTGCTTCTATATTTGCAAATTTTCCTGGATTTAGGAAATATATCTCTGTGATGTTCAGATTATATCTTTAACAATGATAAGACTACAATAAAAGTGTAGAGAAAACAATGCTAGTTGGCAGTTAAAGATAAACTTGTTTTAAATACATCTTAGGTGGTGATATATATTAAAATTAATTTTCTAGTAGTGCTGTATTGTAAATGGGGAGATTAAATCCCTATTACAGAATCTTTAAAGATCACTGAAAAGAGACATATAAATTCCACTGGACACATATGAAATTAAAGGATTTTTTTAAATTCATAGATTCTAAAGGAAGAGGGTATGGCATGCTATGCAGGGGAACAGATGAGAGGAGTTCCAAGTATCCTTTATCAGAGACTAGGGTAGAATACATAAGCGAAATGAAAGGATTTCATGGGAGTATTTGAATGTCAGTAGTTCACTGTGCGAGAACAAGAAAGGGAACCTGTGGCAGGTACTAACCTTATCACCCTGGAGTCTTTGGCCACTAGGGTAAGATGCTGATTCTGTTTCTGGGAATGTTGAGGCATCAGGAAAATACAAGTATTAAAATTTTACAAATGCCTACTTGGTTTTTATTCAAAAAATAATCTTGACTATGGCAATCAGCACATTTCTAGGGAAATAATATGCCAATATTGTGACAAAGAGAAGCCTGAAAGCACAATTAGAACAAAGGTGTTATAAAATAAGTCAGACTTGTTCTTGGATGTGTATATAAAGGGTTTAACTATACGTTTGTACATTCTTTCACCTTTGTGTTCAGATTGTTTTCATTTCAAGTGTGGATTCAAAGTGCATAAAACTATTGGTCTAATATGACACAAAGGTCTCAGAATATTTTTGGCATAGAGTAAATTATAGGAAAAGAAGGACAAATTAAAGTGATAAGGTAAGCTTTTCTTAAATAAGTAATTGCCTACGTACAGGACACAAAAGGAGAAGTTAAATAAAATTAAAAGCAGCAATTATAAAGTTTAGAGGATGCAAACAATTTGCACTGAATGAAAATCCAAAATAGAATTTAAGGATTATTGTGTAAGCAAGATCCATGGCTTATATTTTTTAAACTTTGGCTATACTGTAGGGGACCACCTTTTCCAGGAAAAATAAGGTTAAAGACTATTTCCAAGATGCTCTGTTGAGTTACCCTAACTTACTCTTCCTTGACCCAAACATTGATCTGACATAATGGCCCCAGGGCAGGTCCAAGTGTCACTATTGCAATACATATCACTCGAGGATTGTATATTTTGGTGTGTCAGCAAGAAAATGAACACAAACCTCAAAAAGGAGAGGATGATTAGAGTTGGAATCACATGAAAATTAAGGAGACCATATTTGCTAGTTGGTAAGTTTAGTTTTAAACTTTGGTATCTGATACAGATACTCTGAAAAATCATAATTGATTTTGGGAAAGGAACTACATAGGAAATGAATTAAATGGTATTAATAATTTCTGTCCCATTGTAAAAAAAAATAGATGTTATATAATGATCTTCTTTAAAATTCTGCTTGTATTTCTTATAACAATAGAAGTTATTTCTACTATACCTTCATGAAGAAGTACTAGATTAGTCTGTTTACCTAGTTTATAAGTAATCAGATCTTTTGGCAGCCTAATCCCAAAATTAACTCACAAGAGGGTTGGAAGAGGAATTAACTGGTATATATTTATGGCCTACAATTTATCTATCTTAATAACAATGTTCACCTGCTGAGAGTCATGAGCTTTATCAGACAAACTTAAGGTCTTTAAGATACAAATTCAACTTAGCTGAATTGTACACTCTACAATCTTACTGTGGACAGTGACTGCAGCTATGAAATTGAAAGATGCTTGCTCCTTAGATGAAAAGCTATGACAAACCTAGACAACGTGTTAAAAAGCATAGACATCACTTTGCCGACAAAGGTCCGTATAGTCAAGGCTATGGTTTTTCCAGTAGTCATGTATGGATGTGAGAGTTGGACTGTGAAGAAGGCTGAGCACTGAAGAATTGATGCTTTTGAACTGTGGTGTTGGAGAAGGCTCTTGAGAGTCCCTTGGACTGCAAGGAGATCCAACCAGTCCATCCTAAAGGAGATCAGTCCTGGGATTTCTTTGGAAGGAATTATGCTAAAACTGAAACTCCAGTACTTTGGCCACCTCATGCAAAGAGTTGATTCATTGGAAAAGACTCTGATGCTGGGAGGGATTGGGGGCAGAAGGAGAAGAGGATAACAGAGGATGAGATAGCTGGATGGCATCACTGACTCGATGGGCTGAGTCTGAGTGAACTCCGGGAGTTGGTGATGGACAGGGAGGCCTGGCGTGCTGCGATTCATGGGGTCGCAAAGAGTCGGACACGACTGAATGACTGAACTGAACTGACGATCTTTCTAGTAGTGAAGTATGACTGTGAGAGCTGGACCATAAAGAAGACTGAGCACCAAAGAACTGATGCTTTCTAACTGTGGTGTTGTAGAAGAGTCTTCAGAGTCCCTTGGACAGCAAGGAGACCAAACCAATCAATCTTAAAGATTCATTGGAAGGACTGATGATGAAACTGAAGCTCAAATACTTTGGCTACCTGATGCAAACAGCTGACTCATTAGAAATGACCCTGATACTGAGAAAGGTTGAAGGCAGGAGGAGAAGGAGAAGACAGAAGATGAGATGGTTGGATGGCATCATCAACTCAATGGACATGATGGTTCTGAGCAAACTATTGGACAGTGAAGGACAGGGAAGCCTGGCGTGCAGCAGTCCACGGGGTTGCAAAGAGTAAGACATGACTGAGCAACTGAACAACAACAAAAACTATTTCTCATAACTAAGCTTCTTGGAGATTTAAAAATATGAGATATTTTAAGGAAAACCATTAAATATTTAGGTCACATTGCAAAATCTATATACATTCATATATTTTAAAAAAAGAATTAAATATATTTTCTGAATATCCTAATAATTATTTTTATAAATGAACTTAACTGCAAAGTTTGTCTCATGTTGCAGGGTCAATGATGATAAGATTATAAAACTGAAAATATGGCATTATAAATTGCCCATGTTCTTGGGACCCTGAACTTTCAAAACACATCCTATTTGGTGTCAATAGATCTTGAGTCTAGTTTCAGCTTTGCTATTCCCTGGGCTGTAAGAACTTGCATAGACTTTTTAAATTTAAAATTAAGTTCTGTTATTAATCAGGAGGAAAAATATGAATTAGCCCTGTTCAATATAACTACCTGCAATAATGGAAATGTTCTGTATCTTTACTGTACCACTGTCATCTCTGGCTAATATATTGAAGAACTAAAATTTTAATATAATTAATTTAAAAAATAAGTAAATATAAACAAATAATCACAGGCAGCTAGTGGATATCATATTGGGCAGTGAAAACATACATAGTATCAATATTTGATCACATTTTTTGGAAAGAGTGATAAGAATCATGGGTTGTTATCATAAATGTATATGTTGTGAATGAATTTTTAAAAACAAACATATTTCATAAATATAGATGTCCAAGGAGAAATGTTTCATCTAAATCAATCCTTAAAGATATAGATAGTCCAGGCTGATACTTAAATGAAAATTCAGAAAAAACTTAATTGAAAGGATCAATTTGCAGAAGAAAATAAAAACCACATTATAGCAATGTCAAAGGGATTTTTAAAGGAAGAATTATGATTCAAATTTTCCAGGAAGAATTACTAATAAATTATTGAGTAAATATGGAATTCAGGACTTTTTAAAACAAGTCATTATAAGCCCCTTCTTTCCTAGCTAGTTCCCTGATATTGACTTCTGAGTCAATATCATATAATGTGGAGCCAATCAGAGTTGAGATTTGTCCTATGGGCCATATATAAGAGCACAGCTTCCAAAAATTCCATATAAACTTACAACTGATTTTACCCAAACATGGATTAGCTTTCTAATCCAATACAGAATTAGGACCATGTCTGTGGTTTCTATTTTTCAAAAGTCTCCTACTGTGGGTGTTCCATTGTAAGATACTTTTATTCAAATAAGTCTTAATAAATGTAAATATATTATAGTACATATATTTTCCATACATTAAAGAATAAAGGCTGATTTTCTCTCTAATTATGCTTAGAAAATGGATTGCATATGCTGAATACTGATAATTACATTTTAAAATAAAGGTTAACAAATAATACCATTCAGAATTCATCATAGCTCCACTAAAAAATGTCCTTAAAAATAATGTTCTCTAAATCTTCTTATTTATTGCATAATGAAATCATAATATTCCTGACAGATACTTAGTATCCAAATAATATGCAATTCATGCACATTTATATAGCTATTTGCATAATGAAATTAGTTTTTAAACTCTTGATCCAGGTGCTTTTCCTCTACACTAGAAAAAATAAATTAACAGAATAACTGACAGAAATAAAGTCCCCCATTCAAAATAACAATGAACCAAAGAGACAAAGCAATATATATAATAAACAAAAATGTAATAGCAACTGCTTTTTTGTGTTCTTAATTTGTCTAGAAATAATGCAAACTTGTAATAATATGTTACAATGTCACATCATATTTGACAGGTTATAAATTTAAGATTACTACAATCTTAGTAATTTTCTTAATTTCAACTATGTATGCCACATATGGTTAATACAAAAATAGATAATTCAATGAGAATGAAAACAATATATTTTATAACATGAAATACCTAAGCTAAGATTTTTAAAGGCAGTATTTTTTTAATAAACAAACAACTTTGTAACAGAAAATGCTTTATGTTATTTTTTTTAATTTCAATCCCTGAACCAACCTAATTTCTGATTTTTATTCCATTGTACTTACAATCTTAAAATATACTGTTTTTTTTTCCCCAGACTCTGCCCACTAGGAATGTGAGATTTGCCACTGCTTAATTTACTACTCTATTCCTAGCTCCTAAAACAAAGTCTTAAGCATAGTAAGAATAAAATAAATATTTTGAATTAAAAATTGAATTACAATTTATACTAATTGTATCTATTAAAATGTTAAAGAGAAAAACTGCCTATAAATAAATTCTTGGGACTCTTTTCAACAGTGGAGCTATCCTAATACAGTATTGAATGCTACTGAAAAGGTAATCCACACTATTCTTATTTATGTTTAAATGATAGCTTATGATAATGTATAATTATTATTACTATGGAATTAATTACTTTCTCTGCCATGATCTGAGGAATAAAAAAAATAGAAAGATACTGAAAATAGTGTACAATTCTTTTAAAATAAGAAAATGACATTTTAACCATGGTTTAATTTTGGATTTAAGAATAAACATTTTAAATTTAGGGCAATACGACATTTTTATTCAGAGTTCAGTTTTATTTATTACATTTATAACTAAATAATATATATTAAGTGTGTCCATGCTATGATTTTTATTCAAGATGCACATATGATACATAGAATTATATTTTTCAATTATGACTATAATCTTATTTCTTTATTTTCACAATGCATTAATCATTATGAAATAAATCAGTTTCAAAAACTGAAAAAATCCACGAATTATCTTCCCATTTCAGATAAAATAAAATTAATGTTTTCTCTATGTATTATTATATAATTTTAATTCCTAGAACAAAAACATTAATATCAAACTAATGAAATTTATTATGTACATAAACAGATGAAATCATACAGAACAAATTGCAAGTGTCAATTTATCATATTTTCAGTCTCTCAAAAGTTTTTAAAGGTTGTTTTAAATATTCCTGCCAAAGTATAATGTACTTGGTGACGGACAGGGAGGCCTGGTGTGCTGCAGTCCATGGGATCACAAAGAGCTGGACACGATTGAGTGACGGAACTGAAACTGAATATATTGTAAAGAAAAAAAGAGGTTTAAGGAAAGATAAAAATATTAGCCCCTAAACTAATCATTTTATTTTGGCTAAGTTATCTCTCCCTTTAGAATTTTAAGAGTTTTTAGAGAAGTTTTCTTTAAGGACTTACAAAAATGCAAAACACTTTTTTACAACTCTATAGTTTTCCTTATTAACCTAATGCTGTGTTTCTTTCACTTATTTTAATTAAGTTATGGAACACTGGAAAGGAGTGGATAAAACACAGAAGTTGTTTAAGTGACTTATGAGTTCCCAAGCATCTAAGATCATGTACATCTTACTTTTCCTCTGAGATTCTTTTTTTCTCTCTCTCTCTTCTTTTTTTAATTTGTAACATCTATTACAGTGTCACTTACATGAACTTTTTTAAAATATGCAAACTCACATGAAATGCTACACTCTGTTTCTTCATTAATGTAAATTGGTTCATCATGCTCCTTTCCCCCTAACTGATGTCTTCAGTTCTGTTACTCTGAGGCAGTTTCATATCAAAAAGGAACTACAGGCATATTCCTATACTTAACATGTATCTATAAAATTTTAATATTCTTAAAATTCCCATTAACCAAGATGGTTTAATGTTTCCCTCAGGTTGACTAGACTTTATACCTGACATCCCCCTACCATATATTTTTCTAGAAATTTCCTTTAGTTCTTTCTGTGCTCCTTTGTGATACATGTACATTTCTTTAAAAACCTCTTATCAGTTTTACTACCCAAAAATAATTTTTCAAGGTCCTGGAATCCATCCTCTGAAATGTGGTCATTTAGAAAAATAGCACCCATATCCTTAGTCTCTGTTGTAGGCTAGAAGCCTAACTTTCATAGATACTAGTTAGCAAATACAGATGGCCCAATCAGAGAGAAATGTTTACAAATGAAGGAAATAACTTACTGTTCTCCACACATCCCATTGGCCAATTTCTTCCATAACACACTCCAAATACTACCTTATGCCAGTTCACCTTTAAAAACCTGCCACCAGTCGTGCCATTAGAGTTGAATTTAGCCGTGGATGTGGCCTTTTTCCACTATTGCAAAAGCTTTGAGTAAAATTTTCCTTGTCTAGTTAATTTTGTGTTGTGCAATTTTTGCTTTGAAATCATCTCTTAAATATAAGATCTAAAACACCTATGACTTTGGATGACATTATGTGACTTTTACACATTCATGGGGCAAAACCCAAGAGTGTCAGAAAGAATTAACCAAAATAAATAAAACTAAGCTCAGAAGGGCAGAATACCTCACCATACATATGCACACACAGACAGAGAAAAAGAAGGAGAGAGAGAGGACTTTTAAGATTTGGGAGAATTTAGTCTTTAACACAAGTTAAGTGATATTCAATACTACTTATATTAGTGTTAGTCGCTCAACTGTGTCTTTTTTCAATCCCATGAAATCTAGCCCACCGGGCTCCTCTGTTCATTAAATTTCCTAAGCAAGAATAGGAGAAGGCAATGGCATCCCACTCCAGTATTCTTGCATGGAAAATCCCATGGAGGAGGAGCCTGGTGGGTTACAGTGCATGGGGTCGTTAAGAGTCGGATACGACTGAGCAACTTCACTTTCACGCATTGGAGAAGGCAATGGCATCCCACACCAGTGTTCTTGCCTTGAGAATCCCAGGGACGGAGGAGCCTGGTGGGCTGCCTTCTATGGGGTTGCACAGAGTCGGACACAACTGAAGCGACTTAGCAGCAGCAGTAGCAGGCAAGAATACTAGAGTGGGTAGCCATTTCCTTCTCCAGGGATCTTCCTGCCCGAGGGATTGAGCCTGGGTCTCCTGTATTGTAGGAAGATTCTTTACCATCTGAGCCGTGAGGGATGCTCTATACCAATAAAATAATAATGTAAAAGCATTTAAAGATAAATTTTATGATGATCCATTGAAGTGAGGAAATATCCTGAGTCAAAAAACAATGATTAATGAACTATTCAAGACATCTCCTTGCTTTGCTTTTTTCAAACTCTAAGGGCAGATAAAAGCACTATTTCTTCACTTCATTTTAGTAGTGATATCACTTTGAAGCTATTGACAAAGCAATAAATAAGGTCCAACAATACAATGTCAGTTAATTTGCCCAGAAGGTGTTTGTTTTTTTGTGGCTTTTTTCTCATTAAGAATGAAAAAGCCATGAGAATCTTAGTTTAAAACTGATGGACTAAATTCAGATAAATTCAGTAAACATTTGTTGATTATGAGAGATGTGTCAGCCACTGGTAAGTGCTAAGATAATGAATAAAGCATAACTTTTTGTCCTGAAAGACAAAAAATGCCATCACTGGTTTATAATCACATAAGAATATTGTGTTGCTATATTGTTGTAAATGAAATGTTAGATATCCATGAGATAATAGAGGAGAATACTTAGCTCAATCTGAGGTTTAATGGTAATTTTTTAAGACAGTAGCTCTCATAAATAGTTAAATGTGGATAAAATTGAAAAAGTTAGCCAAATGATGAATCTGGAGTTTTAACATGATATCAAATTTTTTTTTTTTGAGTGACTAGGTAGTACTATAAATGGGATTAGACAAGAATTGAAAAAAAGAAAGAAAGAAAAATGGAAATTGATGTGTTTTGGAGAGCTGTGGGACCTCCAAGTGAATATGTCCAGAATTAAGTGTAAGAATGAATATAAAGTCAGGAAACAGACCTGGATTGAAGACGTAGATTTGGGAATGATCAAAGCCATTCACGGTTCATGCATAAAACTTGAAAAAGAGATGACAGAGAAAGACAAAAATAATAAATTAATGACAGTACGGTGGGCAACCCTAATATATGAGTGATAGGCAGAGTAGGAGCCCATGCCTGAAGGCCACATAAAGTAAACAGTACAACAGAGTTCCAGAGAATAGAGAGCTCTGGAAAGTCAGGCCTGGCAAATGGTATACAACGGAGAGGTCCAGTAAATCAAATACAAAGTTCCTTCTGTATTTGGCAATACTGAGTCATCACTGAATTCCACTTTAGATGTTTAGTTGGAGTGGTGAAGTCTGAAACAAATTGCAGTGTGTTGGTGAGTTGATTAAATCTGAGAGATTACAGATGGAAAATATACTTAAGAGTGTATATAGTTAACAAAAAGCTTTTTTATTTGAAGAAGAACATGGAAAGGAGAGACAGAAAACTTTTATACAAAGGATGAGAAAAATGACTGTAAGAGTTAAGAGGTCAAAGAGAAATGAAATTGAGGAGATACCGATGGAACAAAGTCCATTAATTTATTACTGAATAAAGCCCTTTACTTGTTGACAAGAAAAGAGATGAGATCAAATAAAAATGCATAAGTATTTGGTCTTGATTAAAAGAAGAAGCACCTCATCTCCTGTGAATGAGATGAGAAAATAAAGATAAACTGCAGATCAATGATTATGTTGATATTTTTGAAAGAGGAAGGATAACACTATATTCAGTTCAGTTCAGTTCAGTTGCTCAGTTGTGTCCGACTCTTTGTGACCCCATGGACTACAGCACACCAAGCCTCCCTGTCCATCACCAACTCCTGGAATTTATTCAAACTCATGTCCATTGAGGCGGGATGCCATCCAGCCATCTCATCCTCTGTCGTCCCCTTCTTCTCCTGCCCCCAATCCCTCCCAGCATCAGAGTCTTTTCCAATGAGTCAACTCTTCATATGAGGTGGCCAAAGTATTGGAATTTCAGCTTCAACATCAGTCCTTCCAATGAACACCCACAACTGATTTCCTTTAGGATGGATTGATTGAATCTCGTCGCAGTCCTAGGGACTCTGAAGAGTCTTCTCCAATACCACAGTTCAAAGCATCAATTCTTTGGCACTCAGCTGTCTTCACAGTCCAACTCTCACATCCATACATGACCACTGGAAAAACCATAGCCTTGACTAGATGGACCTTTGTTGGCAAAGTAATGTCTCTGCTTTTGAATATGCTATCTAGGTTGCTTATAACTTTCCTTTCAAGGAGTAAGTGGCTTTTAATTTCATGGCTGCAATCACCATCTGCAGTGATTTTGGAGCCCCCCAAAAGAAAACACTATATTAGATTATGCTAAATAACGTTAATGATGAGTCTTAATTTATTGGTATGTCAGCAATAAGAAAAGTATGGGTGAGTAGGATAATTAAGGATATAACTAATGAGTGATTTAGTCAGATAAGGAAATGGAAGAACTGCCCAAAGACAGGTAATATTACAGATGGATAGTATTGAAGACTAATAGCACAGATTACCTCTGAATCAGTTACTGATTTCTCTCTTGTCCTTTGCATTACTTAGGTCATGCATGGGACTCTTTGAGTTATTATCTCAAGATCATATTCTTTGTCTGCTAAAGCTGAGACCTACATTTTGAGCCTCCCATATATTCCTATCTCTCCATCTCATTCAGATGTCTCTCTTCCCACTTCTTGGTTGTCACCACCCACCCACTTTCGATGTTCTGTATCCCCAAAGACTAGCAGATATGTGATTGTTTCTTCCTCTGTATTTCAAATTCTTCTTCAGTATCTCCTTCACTTCTTTGTCCAAAGACAGTAAATAAGCCCTCTTTTAAATTTTCAGTTTCACTACTAATGAGTATGGGAAAACAGGCAGCATATAACAAAAAGTATATTTTACACACATGTCAAAATGATAGTAAGTGGTTTAAAGTTACTGATGACCAGGAAGGAATTATGAATGGATACCACCTAGTATTTTCCCTCTTCCTTTATTACACTGAAGACAAGGCTCATGAAAATAACTCCTTCCTTCTGTTTTCTCATTTACTGAAAATGAAGCTTGACGGTGTAATCAAGGCAGAACAACAGGGCCCCCTTGTCTCAAGTGAATTGTTTGCATCTTGAAGTATCTCTGGATTCTAGGTGATGACTTTTCCAAGGGTTAAGCTTCTTCCTGTAAGATCACTTTTGGAATTTGCTTCACAGTATGTTTCACTAGAATTTCCTTTTATTACACTGAAGTATGTTAAGTGATTGTGCCCAGCTGAGATTTCCAGAGATGCAGGCCGATCTATCTTATATAGCTATGTGCCAGCCCTAGGGAACCTCTCAGCATAAATACATAAAGCCCAAGTAAACAATTAAATTAATTTAACCCTTCAAAAAAATGACAGTGAACTCCAAAAAGTAAAACAATGAAACATTATTATAGAGAGAAACAACTCTGCTCCAGATGAAAATATATTATTCTCATAGAGTCTAATAAGTTTCAGATTTAATTTATATTAAAAAAAAAAATCAAACGTTTAAACACATACACAACTATATATAAGATAGATAAACAACAAGGACCTACTATACAGCACAGGGAACTCTAGTCACTATTATTGGATAAGACAAATCTTTTTTCTCAGAAAAAAGAAACTAAAAAAGAATGAATATATGTATACATAAATATATATATAAATGTATAGCTGAATCATGTTGCTTTACATTTGAAACTAATAAAATAATGTAAGTAAATAATACTCCAATAAAAATAAAATATAAAAAAGTATACATATGAGAACATAACCATTTATTTAAAAAATCAGTAATATACTGTGATTTTAATAAATGAACTTTTAAATTAATATTATAAACTCCAGTGAATGTGTGTTGATTATATATCTTACAGCAGTCATTTCAGTCACTCACTTGTGTCTGAATCATTGTGATCCTATGGACTACAGCACGCCAGGCTTCATTGTTCCTCACCAACTCCTGGAGCTTGCCCAACTCATGTCCATTGAGTTGGTGATGCCATCCAACCATCTCATCCTCTGTCATTCCCTTCTCCTCCCACCTTCAATCTTTCCCAGCATCATGGTCTTTTCCAATGAGTCAGTTCTTCCCATCAGGGGGCCAAATTATTGGTGTTTCAACTTTAGCATCAGTCCTTCCAATGAACATTCAGGACTGATTTACTTTAGGATGGACTGGTTGGATCTCCTTGCAGTCCAAGGGACTCTCAAGAGTCTTCTCCAAGACCAAAGTTGAAAAGCATCAGTTCTTTAGCACTCAGCTTTCTTTATAGTCAAACTCTCACATCCATACACGACTACTGGAAAAACCATAGCCTTGACTAGATGGACCTTTGCTGGCAAAATAATGCCTCTGATTTTTAATATGCTGTTTAGGTTGGTCATGGAGAAGGCAATGGCAACCCACTCCAGTACTCTTGTCTGGAAAATCTCATGGATGGAGGAGCCTGGTAGGCTACAGTCCATGGAGTCACGAAGAGTCCGACACGACTGAGCAACTTCACTTTCACTTTTCACTTTCCTGCTCTGGAGAAGGAAATGGCAACCCACTCCAGTATTCTTGCCTGGAGAATCCAAGGGATGGGGGAGCCTGGTGGGCTGCCATCTATGGGGTCACACAGAGTCGGACAGGACTGATGTGACTTAGCAGCAGCAGCAGATTGGTCATAGCTTTCCTTTCAAGGAGCAAGCATGTTTTAATTTCTTGGCAGTTACCATCTGTGGTGATTTTGGAGTCCCCAAAAATAAAGTCTCTCACTGTTTCCACTGTTTGCCCATCTATGTGCCATGAAGTGATGGGACCAGATGCCATGATCTTAGTTTTCCAAATGTTGAGCTTTAAGCCAACTTTTTCACTCTCCTCTTTCACTTTCATCAAGAAGCTCTTAATTAAGTTCTTCTTAATTTTCTGCCATAAGGGTGGTGCCATCTGTATATGTGAGGTTACTGATA
Source organism: Aepyceros melampus (assembly GCA_006408695.1). NCBI lineage: Eukaryota > Metazoa > Chordata > Mammalia > Artiodactyla > Bovidae > Aepyceros > Aepyceros melampus. The sequence continues at coordinate 55,492 of SJXQ01003622.1, read as the reverse complement.
GTTCTGCAAGCAATCTTGATTTCAGCTTGCACATCATCCAGTCCATATTTCACATGATGTACTGTGCATGTAAGTTAAATAAGCAGTGTGACAATACACAGCCTTGACATTCTTTTTTCCTGATTTGGGAGCAGTCTGTTTTTCCATGTCCAGTTCTAACTGTTGCTTCTTGACCTGCATTCAGATTGCTCAAGAGGCATGTCAGGTGGTCTGTTATACCCATCTCTTGAAGAATTTCCACAGTTTGTGGTGATGTACACAGTCAATGTCTTTGGCATAGTCAATAAAGCAGAAGTAGATGTTTCTCTGGAATTCTCTTGCTTTTTCTCTCTCATCCATCTGATGATTCAATGGATGTTGGCAATTTGATCTCTGGTTCCTCTGACTTTTCTAAATCCAACTTGAACATCTGGAAGTTCACAGTTCATGTACTGTTGAAGCCTGGCCTGGAGAATTTTGAGCATTACTTTGATAGCATATGAGATGAGTGCAACTGTCTGGTAGTTTGAACATTTTTTGGCATTGCCTTTCTTAGGGGTTGGAATGAAAACTGACCTTTTCCAGTCCTGTGGCCACTGCTGAGTTTTCCAAATTTGCTGCCATATTGAGTGGAGCACTTTCATAGCATCATCTTATAGGATTTGAAATAGCTCAACTGGAATTCCATCACCTCCACTAACTTTGTTCATAGTGACACTTCCTAAGGCCCACTTGACTTCACATTTGAGGATGTCTGGCTCTAGGTGAGTGATCACACCATTGTGGTTATCTGGGTCATGAAGATCTTATTTGTATAATTCTTCTCTGTATTCTTACCAACTCTTTATATCTTCTACTTCTGTTAGGTCCATACTATTTCTGTCCCTTATTGCACCCATCTTTGCATGAAATATTCTGTTGGTATCTCTAATTTTCTTGAAGAGATCTATAGTCTTTCCCATTCTATTGTTATCCTCTATTTCTTTGCATTGTTCCCTGAGGTAGTCTTTCTTCTCTCTACTTGATCTTCTTTGGAACTCTTCATTCAGATGGGTATATCTTCCTTTTCTTGTTTGCCTTTAGCTTCTTTCTTTTCTCAGCTATGTGTAAGGCCTTGTCAGACAATCATTTTGCCTTTTTCATTTGTTTTTCCTGGAGATGATCTTGATCCCTGCCTCCTGTACAATGTGAGGAATCTCTGTCCATAATTCTTCAGGTACTCTATCACATCTAATCCCTTGAATTTATTTGCCACTTCCATTGTATAATCAAAGGAATTTGATTTACAAAATGTTGAGAGAATTAACTACCGAATGGTTTAAAGTCACAATGTTTAAAGAACTTACAACATATTGAAGATAAGAGAATATGCCTTATGTAAGGCAAAACCATCAAAAGTTCTAAATAAAAAGGTGGTGTGCAGGGAGGAGAGTTTGAAGGAGATACTTTAGCAAAAGTGACTGGCAATTCAGCTGATGCAAAATTTGAAAACACACATCAATTCAGGAGTATAAAAAACAAGGTTTGGAAGAGAAAGGCATTTTCTGAAACCTTGTTGAGCCTCATGACACTTTACCATCAGTTCAGTTCAGTTCAGTCGCTCAGTCGTGTCCGACTCTTTGTGACCCCATGAATTGCAGCATGCCAGGCCTCCTAGTCTATCACCAACTTCCGGAGTTCACTCAGACTCATGTCCATTGAGTCCGTGATACCATCCAGCCATCTCATCCACGGTCGTCCCCTTCTCCTCCTGCCCCCAGTCCCTCCCAGCATCAGGGTCTTTTCCAATGAGTCAACTCTTCGCATAAGGTGGCCAAAGTACTGGAGCTTCAGTTTTAGCATCATTCCTTCCAAAGAAATCCCAGGGTTGATCTCCTTCAGAATGGACTGGTTGGATCTCCTTGCAGTCCAAGGGACTCTCAAGAGTCTTCTCCAACACCACAGTTCAAAAGCATCAATTCTTCTGCGCTCAGCCTTCTTCACAGTCCAACTCTCACATCCATACATGACCACAGGAAAAACCATAGCCTTGACTAGACGGACCTTAGTCGGCAAAGTAATGTCTCTGCTTTTGAATATACTATCTAGGTTGGTCATAACTTTTAATTTGCTGGCAAATTGAGTGCAGCACTTTCACAGCATCATCTTTCAGGATTTGAAACAGCTCAACTGGAATTCCATCACCTCCACTAGCTTTGTTCGTAGTGATGCTTTCTAAGGCCCACTTGACTTCACATTCCAAGATGTCTGGCTCTAGATGAGTCATCACATCATCATGATTATCTGGGTCATGAAGATCTTTTTTGTACAGTTCTTCCGTGTATTCTTGCCACCTCTTCTTAATATCTTCTGCTTCTGTTAGGTCCAGACCATTTCTGTCCTTTATCGAGCCCATCTTTGCATAAAATGTTCCCTTGGCATCTCTAATTTTCTTGAAGAGATCTCTATTCTTTCCCCTTCTGTTCTTTTCCTCTATTTCTTTGCATTGATCACTGAAGAAGGCTTTCTTATCTTTTCTTGCTATTCTTTGGAACTCTGCATTCAGATGCTTATATCTTTCCTTTTCTCCTTTACCATAACTAGGTGAAATCAACTGCCATTTCAGAAACAATAAATGAATATTCCCCAAAGAATATAAAAAAATTAAATAACCATTATCTGCATATATAGTAGGAAAATGAATAGTTATATAGGTAAATTCTGTAGGTATTTAAAACCTCAAATCTTATATCCAGCCTACTTAATTATAGCTTCCCTTGTGACTCAGCTGGTAATGAATCTGCCTGCAATGCTGAAGACCTGGGTTCAATCCCTGGGTTGGGGAGATCCCCTGGAGAAGGGAAAGGCTACCCACTCCAGTATTCTGACCTAGAGAATTCCACGGACTGTATAGTCTATGGGGTCTCAAAGAGTCTGACACAACTGAGTGACTTTCACTTCACTTATAAAATAAATGGAAAATGAATGACTTAGGTTTGGAAAAAAAACTATTATTTGATAAAAAAAAACCTAATCCCTATTAATATTCATTATAAATAATTTTTTAGTGAAAAACAATTCATTAGTGACATTATGTTTGTCATTGTTAATGAACTTTAATGCCATGTTAAAATCTGACAAATAAACTTCAGATAGATTAAAACAAAAAGAAACAAAATGAAACAGACACACAAAATCCTAAGGCTTTTTGTGGCATTCCAGCCTATAGCACCTATTGTTTTTCACACTAATCCATAACTGATGGCTCATGACATTGCCATTTTCAAGTCATTAGTTACACAAAACAATGTTAACTGTGTTTTAATTAAGTGAGCTATATTTGAGCTTGGAATATTTTAACTTTCTTTTAGAGATAGATGGTATTTCCTAGGGTCACTTTCACTTATATCTATTTTTAAATCCTCCTTTACTGTCTTTGACATATTTAGAATTAATATTGACCATGGAGAAACATGTTTTCATATTATCAGCTGATTGCTATTGAAATCATTCATACTGCACCATATACCAGAACATAATTCCTAAGATAAGGACATGATTTTTGTGGTGATGACTAGTTCTGCAAATTTGATGCAGTCAAATTTGTTCAACTCTTTTGCTAATTTTGCTTCCTAAGAGTATAAATTATATTTTAGTGACTAGTAAACGTATGAAAGCTAGCAACTTTGCTATCATTGGAGCTTAAATTTTATTATTATAATTTTCTCATCTTGAAAGTAGTACCACAAATAAATAAAAATATAATTCCTCTATTTAAGAACATGTGTATATTCATAAAAGTCAGTGGTTTGTCAATTACTTGGATCCTATTCCTAAGGAAGACAAAGTCATGAATGTATAAGTGATGTGATTCAGTTAACAGAATCATCTAGCTCCCACCCATATCAACAAATATTCTGCTCTAAGACATATACAGGAGGGACCATTTGAGAAGGAGTGATCTATTTCAGCACATAGTTGTCATTGCCATGAACTTACAGGTCTTGAACTATGGGTAACATTATATCAACATGAAAAGCCTTATGATTTAGATTAAGTAGATAATAAAGCAGACACTGTGAGGATAATAAGCATATCACATGTAGAAAACCATTATCATATATAGAAAAATAAATTACTCAACCTTAAAGTTGCACCACATTAAAGTCATTTAATTATTAATAATCTTTGAAATTGGCATAATAAATTTGTAGGCATTTATCCTAGATTTTTACAAATGAAGAAAGTGAAGTTCAGAAAGATTCAATCACTTGTTCAAGGTCATGCAGCTGGTAAGTGCTTATCCTGGATCTTGAACCTAGCCCGTTTGACTTTGGAGTCCATGTCCATTCTACTCTTCCTCCCAGGAGGGAGGGATAACAAACAAGGATGACAGGCAGAGAGAAGCAGGTAATACACTCACGTCTATGTTCCCAGCTCATACTGGCTTTATAAATAATAGATATGCATTAAAAATATTAATGAACTTTCTACTTTTAATGTCCTGACATAATTCAAACCTTAGAAGAGTATTACTGAGGAAACAGTGAAAATTCTAATTAGCAATTCATCTGCTGCTCTTGAGGGTCATTTTTTTAATTCTGCTTATTAACTTATAGCATTTCCCTTCTCAGACTGACTGTCATTTTCAGGAATAAGTTAAGGTAGATCAGACCTTGTATGGTAGCGAGTAGCAGGACGTTATTAAAAAGAGCATTTAAGTAGTTAAGGAAGAAGTAGAAATTTATCAGAAGTAAATTGGCTATTAAATCATCATCAGCTGTTCTCTCATTTGAAATTTTAAGCATTACAGGTGGATATAAATGAAATAACATTTAAGACTTCATTAAGAGTTTGGATTATGTACAAGAATAGTAAAAAGGCCTGTATAAAATATTTCAGTGCAGTTATGGTAGGCCCCATTTATATGAATAACCTACACATGAATATTTCTATATATGAAGTAAAATCCAAATTCCCCTAATCCTTTCTCTTTATTAACATAATGAATGGTTACAGAAAAAGCACTGAATGTTTTTTATGTGACAGGCACTGTATTAACCAACACAGACATTATTATCCTGATTTCACATATCAGGGAACTATGTCTTGCAGAAGTTAAGGAACTTGTCGAAGGTCATATGGTTAATAGGTGGGAGAGCAGTCTTTGAACATCAACCTTTCTCACACCAGATCTGTTGCTCACTGAACTATCTAAGCAGTTAATGACAATAAGCACTAGCCAATTATGTATGAATCCAACAAGAAATAACCAGCTCATCATACTGTAGCCACAGAGTTCTTGAACCATTCTTGGGCATGTTAATTGTGTTTCCTGTGATTTCCAGTCTGGACTCTATCTCTGAAGACTGTAGCCAAGACCCAATTTTTCCAGTGTCCTCAGTAAGGAAGGGCAGCGTGAGCAGAGTGTCTTTTATTTGCTCTGCTGAACACATAACTCCTCCTCACTTACTCACACCTACTCTGAAAGTACCTCTCTCCCCTATCTTCACACTGACTTTCATCACAACCCATCTTTCTTGCCCCATCGATTCAAGTCACAGGGTTTCCCTGTCCTCCTTCATCACTCACTGCCTACGTTCCCCATACCCTCATCCTCTGATGAGCTAGGCTTGTGATCCTAAATACAGAGAAATTTCAGAGATAAGATTTGTCAGAGCTCACTTCCAAAGTTCTTGTGGCTCCTACTATAGCTACTTCTGCTGCTGCTGCAGCTGAGTCGTTTCAGTTGTGTCCGACTTTGTGAGACCCCATAGACGGCAGCCCACCAGGCTCCTAGGTCCCTGGGATTCTCCAGGCAAGAACACTGGAGTGGGTTGCCATTTCCTTCTCCAATGCATGAAAGTGAAAAGTGAAAGTGAAGTTTCTCAGTCTTGTCCGACTCTTAGCAACCCCATGGACTGCAGCCCACCAGGCTCCTCCGTCCATGGGATTTTCCAGGCAAGAGTACTGGAGTGGGGTACCATTGCCTTCTCCACATACTATAGCTATCTATTGTGTATTACATAATCATGCTTTATCTGGCAAAAATAATAAGATTTTTAACACAAACATCAGTTCAGTCACTCAGTCATGTCTGACTCTTTGTGACCCCATGGACTTCAGCACTCCAGGCTTCCCTTTCCATCACCAACTCCCAGAGCTTGCTTAAACTCATGTCCATTGAGTTGATGATGCCATCCAACCATCTCATCCTCTGTCATTCACTTCTCCTTCTGCCTTCAATCTTTCCCAGCATCAGGGTCTTTTCCTACATAAACATACCACTAAGACTATTCTCTATCAGTATCAAGATTGATTGATTGATTAAAAATGATCTAAAGTGGAAAGGAAATTAGTGTATGAGACCAATTGTATTTTTCTTTCATGCCATCACCTTGCATAATCTCTGACTATTGAAACTCAGAAAGACTTGAGAGAAACGTACAATGAAGCTAATTTTTAGTCATGTAATTTCATAAATTTAAAAAATACTAAATATATTTTTCTCCCTTTCTGTTGTCACTTCCATGATACAGACTTGAACAGGTCTGGCCTCACATTAAATCCTGATAAGTAGGAAAGTCTAACAGCACTAAATAATAAATGCCATGTGCTGTTGCTTAGTCACTCAGTAATGGCTGACTCTTTACGACCACATGGACTGTAGCCCACCAGGCTTCTCTGTCCATGGGGATTCTCCACGCAAGAATACTTGAGTGGGTTGCCAGGCCCTCCTCCAGGGGATCTGCTCAATCCAGGGATGAACCCAGGTTTCCCACAATGCAGACAGATTCTTTACCATCTGAGCCACCAGGGAATATCTATATCTATATCTATATCATCTATATCTATATCTAAATGATTTAAAACTACCAAAATATATTGCTTTATTCATATTGGGAAAGATATAACATACAATATTTTAGGGTATAATTTTAATATTCAATATGCCTAATATCAAGATTACATATTGTTGCTTTGCTTTATAGTAGACTGATTTTTTTATACTGATATTCTTAAAAGTATGATCTTTTTCTCTTACTCTAAGAGTTATTTTAGTGGATGTCTTTTCTTTACACCACCCTGTTCACACCCACTAAAAATATAGTGGCATGTACTAGGTCACAGGCATACTACATTCTTTATTTCTTTTTATCTTATCAGTAATTCCAATAGGAAGATATTGTTAACTTATTTTCAGTTAAATTGCCCAAGATCAGTCAGTTAGTCATGAGCCTGTTTTCAATTTCAATTTTTTTTTAACCTGCTACAAATTACCAAGGCATCAGAGCCAAACATTTTAGCATCTTTTTTGTTTCTCATTCAGTAAGAGAGAAACTGATTGGCAGTCAGCTTGAAACAAAGTAATCACTCACTAAATGAACAAATAATAGTTTTTTGTGGGTTTTTTTTTTTTTTTTTTGGAAGATATAGGAGACAGCAGGAGAGTGGAAAACCAAGGAACAAGGTGAAGTACATGTTGAAGAAGAAGGTATCACAGCCAACTGAAATAAAGATTTTGAACAAGGTTTATCTCTATGTAAAAGGTTGAGTGAATAATCCAATTCAGATATGTATAATTCAGTAAGTTGTAAATTGTATATATATACATAATACAAACTATACAGACATGTACAATAATATATTTTCTGAGCTTTTTAAATTATTGCACCATATTGTATTTTGTTTGTTTGTTTTTTCTTTTTAATTTTTGGAGAATATTGTAGCTACAAATGGACACATATAGCTTCAAGACACCCTAATGTTATTAATATTGCTTTTATGAAAAGATTCTATCTGCATGCAAAAAAAAAGAGTATTTGCAGTAAAAGTCTTTAGAAATAAAATTGTCTTTTTTGTTGTTGTTGTTTTAAATTTCCTTTATTGCAATCTCTTTTTATTTTACAAGCAAAATAAGCTTTTCAAAAAGGAAGACTTTAGAATATTGCAGAATTTAATTAATAATTCACCTACAGAAATGTTATAAGGATGTAATAATTGTAGACTAATTCCATACAAGGGAAAAATACATTATAATCATTTTTCTGCTACTTCTTGGTAATTCAGCTATACAGTAGGACATAAAAAAATTCTGAAACACCAAAGAATCTTCAGTGCTTTATGATTTTAGTCATAAAACTTACTTATACAATGTGTTTTAGTTAAAGTTCATAGCTCTTAAAATGCCAAAACATAGTTTTATTCTTTCGGCAGAATTTTCAAATGAGGCAGCTTTCTGGAATTCTATGCTTAATATATCAGTCCTGCTATCTATATGATACACATTGGGCAGCATATATACAGTTGCCCATTGGTTTTCAGTGAATGTTGATAAGATAGGATGATAAGGTCTCTGATATTTCAGTATTTGTGAAACAAGAGGTATGCTATCATTTTATGTTTCAAGAATTTCACCAGGAGCCCTTTTGCCACTTATTAATATCTTTGAAACCAGAAAATTTGTGGAGAGGCAGTAAGGGGAAGCTTTTTAATCAAGAAATATTAAGAACTTAGAATTTAATAGGAGACTTTGTATTTAGAGATCTAAACACTATCATATTTTAAGGCATGGGATCCCAAACTCTGGGATCTAATGCTTGATGATCTGAGGTGGAGCTGAGGTAATGATAATATAAATAAAGTTCACAATAAATGTAAAGTGCTTGAATCATCCCCAAACCCCCCGCTCATGAAAGAAAAACTGTCTTTCATGAAACTCGTTCTTGGTGCCAAAAAGGATGGGGACCACTATTTTAAGGTATTTGCTCTAATGGAATTTCTTCCCTCTCCTGTTTCATTTCAATTAATCTCAGCCATCACAGAATGAAGCACAGAATCCTAAATGGTATGCAGAAACCACAATTTGGCTATTATTTATGCAGCTTAGTAATGCTGAGATAAATTGAAAGTTGGTGACATTTATAAGGAACACCAGTACATATTTTATGTCAAAATACTTCAGAATGCTCATTCACACCTAGGTAGATTGGTATAATGTAGAGATACCACAGTACAGAATATAAGAATGTACATTTGAACCCTGGATATGCATATTGGCTATATCATATTTAACGTGCTAACTTTTCTAAGATTATGCATCTTATCCATAAAATCAGAAGAATTAAATATGATAAAGCAGGGTAAGTTATAATTATTTTATATACATATGTGTGTGTGTATATATATAAAGGTACTCTGAACATTAGTTATTATCACATTGTGATATAATAAGTTGTGAATAAATTTCAAACTAACCTCTTAAACTATGTGGCCTCTTGATAAAGAAAACAAATTTGAAAAGGAAATGTTAGTTTTTGTAAAATCAATTTAAAACACTTTGGGAAAAATCTCATATATATTTCAATTTTATCTGATTTGAATTCTGTTATCTTTCACCACCAATATTACAATGAGAAAGACATTTTACAAATGGTGAAATATTATTTCATATCTATATGATTTGCAATGTTCAGAAGGAAGGCAGATTCCCTTAAGAAGCAAGTTGGTCTGGGATTGAAATATATTATATATCTGCAAGAGTGATCTGATAGCCCAAAGAAGTCCCTCATGCTACGTTATCTATAATGAAGAGAAAAATGTAGAATAGTAATATTCACTGATGCCCTGAATAACTGAAAGACCATACTTCTAGAAATTCCTAAAATATTAGGAGAGAATCATTATGGGTATATATAAACAGAAACCAAATGGCTTCAGGTTTGTTGCCTAGTTTGTGAACTTGAAAGAGACAGATCATAGACGACTGGACATTTTGATAACCATTCAAGTAGGAGGCTTTGAGATCTTTCCTCCCTGGGTTGGGAAGACCCCCTGGAGAAGGAAATGGTAACCCACTGTAGTATTCTTGCCTGGAGAATCCCATGGATGGAGAAGCCTGGTAAGCTACAGTCCATGGGGTCGCAAAGAGTCAGACACGACTGAGCCACTTCACTCACTCACTCACTCACTCCTTATTTGCCCTCTTGTTATACCCTTCTGCTCCTGGTATGTCTCCACTGTAAGTAGCTAGCCTCATATCTCTAAACTGAACAAAATAGAGAAGCCTGTGAATTTCCAACAGTGCCAACATTTTAGGTTAAAACACAATTTTTGATCTATTCATGTCAATGTATAGCAAAATGAATACAGTGTTGTAGAGCAAAACAAAAAAATAAAATGAAAAATAAAATCTTCTGTGGATTTATAATACATAGTTTCTAATGAGTAATTTTTAATTTGAAGGCTTCTCCTCTTTGTTTACCCTTCATTTCCCATTTTCAGAACCACATGTGTTTTAGATAGTGGTAGTAATAGTGTTAGTTGCTCAGTTGTGTCTGACTCTTTGCAGCCCATGGACTGTAGCCCTCGAGTTCTTCTGTCCATGGGATTTTCCAGTCTAGAATACTGGAATGGGTTGCCATTACCTTCTCCAGAAGTGTTTCAGATAAAGAACTACAAGTATAAAAGCATCAGATTAAGAACTGAGCATGATGTTTCTCTGTCTTGATTCTGTTTAGATCAAAAGTGGACAAAGGAAGAAAGAAAAAAAAAAAGAATGGAGCAGGTAGAAATGAAATCTGCCCTAACTACTCCTCTTGGGGTCTTAAATGGATTATTGTTGTTGAATCACTAAGTCATGTCTGACTCTTTTGCAACCCCAGAGACTGTAGCCCACCAGGCTCTACTGTCCATGGGTTTTTCCAGGCAAGAATACTGAAACAGATTGCCATTTCAATCTAAGGGGATGTTCCCAACCCAGGGATAGAACCCGTGTCTCCTACATTGATAGGTGAATTCTTTATCACTGAGCCACCAGGGAAGCCCAATTGGATCATTAGTCCCACTTAGTTGTTCCTTTTCTCCCTTTCATAAAACTATTCTTGCCCAGGCTGTTTTCCTCTCAGAGGTATAAGAGATGCCTTGCTTGATGTGAAACAATTATACAACAAGCATGAATAGCCTCATCAATGAGTATTTATCTCTTTCTCAGTGTCCTTTAGTTCAGGTATTGACTGCAGACCATCACCTAGTCTTACTGCAATGTGTAAGTAAATAAGAATGATTTTAAAGTGGGTTATATTTTCTCATACAAAGTGTGTTGACACACTTCAAATTAAAGACTTAGTATCAAATATTATTCAGTCATTTAAAACAATATCTTACAAACAATAAAATACAATTTGACATCAATGTTATATATAAACATATATTTGCTATACATATTGATTATACACAGTGTTGTAGACTAAATGTCTGTGTCTCCTTCAATTCATATGTTGAAATTCTAACCTCCAAAATAATGTATTAGAAGTGGAACCTTTGGGAAATGGTTAGTCATTATCCACATGAATGGGATTAGTACTCTTAGAAATGATTCCTGAAAGATCTCTCTCATTCTCATGATATCAAGTGAAGATACAATGAAAAAACAATAAACAGCCATCTGCAATCCAGACAAAAAGTTCTCTCAAGAACTCACTACACTAGTAACTTTATCTCAGTTATCCTGCCTTCAGGACTGTGACAATTTTTGTTGTTTATAATCCACCTAATCTAGGCTCATGGTGTTCTATAACAGCAATCTGAACTAAGACTCATGGTCAACAAAAATATAAAAATTGTACATAATATCATATTCTACCATACCACAAATATTTATTTGAAAATAATATGCTGTGATAAGCAATTACTTAAGAACCATCTCTTCCTCTTTCTTTAGAAATCAAAAGGTTTGGAGTCAAATGTGGTACTATCTTTACCTCTTTATTTTCCCCTGATAATGATACTTTTAAAAAAAAATAATGCTTTAACAGTAGTACTCCAAGTTGTCCAAATGGAATATTCTTTCCATATCATCCCATTTTAGCTCATTAAACCGTTATATGTCTAAGGCTATAAATGTAAATATCCAAAATCTTCACTTTTTTTAGACCCCTTATCATCCACAAAATTAGCCTTAAATAGAGTACCATACTCTATTTAAGTATAAATACATACTCAGTGTATGTATTTATAGCACATTTGTCATACATTTGCTGACTAAATGGAGCTTCTACATCTTTGACTGTAAAAAAATATAATCAATCTGATTTTGGTATGGACCATCTGGTGATGTCCATCTATAGAGTCTTCCCTTGTGTTTTTGGAAGAGGGTGTTTGCTATGACTAAAACTCTGTGAGCCTTTGCCCTGCTTCATTTTGTACTCAAGGGCCAACTTTTCCTGTTACTCCTGGTATCTCTTGACTTCCTACTTTTGCATTCCAGTCCCCTATAATGAAAAGGACATCTTTTATGGGTGTTAGTTCTATAAGGTCTTCTAGGTCTTCACAGAATCATTCAACTTCAGCAATTGTTCAACTTCAGCTCTATACAGTAAGCAAAACAAGACTGGGAACTGACTGTGGCTCAGATCATGAACTCCTTATTGCCAAATCAGACTTAAAAAGAAAAAAGTATGGAAAACCACTAGACTATTCAGGTGTGACCTAAGTCAAATGCTTATGATTATACAGTGGAAGTGACATATAGATTCAAGGGATTAGATCTGATAGACAGAGTGCCTGAATAACTATGGACAGAGATTCCTGACATTGTACGGGAGGCAGGGATCAAGACCATCCCCAAGAAAAAGAAATGAAAAAAGGCAAAATGGTTGTCTGACAAGGCCTTACAAATAGCTGAGAAAAGAAGAGAAGCTAAAGGCAAAGGAGTAAAGGAAAGATATACCCATTTGAATGCAGAGTTCCAAAGAATAGCAAGAAGAAAGACTACTTCAGTTAACAATGCAAAGAAATAGAGGAAAATATTAGAATGGGAAAGACTAGAGATCTCTTCCAGAAAATTGGAGATACCAAGGGAATATTTCATGCAAAGATGGGCACAATGAAGGACAGAAATGGTATGGACCTAACAGAAGCAGAAGATATTAAGAAGTGGTGGCAAGAATACACAGAAGAACTACCAAAATGGTCTTTATGACCCAGATAACCACGATGGTGTGATCACTCACCAAGAGCCAGACATCCTGGAATGCAAAGTCAAGTGGGCATTAGAAAGCATCACTAGGAACAAAGCTAGTGGAAGTGATGGAATTCCAGTTGAGCTATTTCAAATCCTAAAAGATGATGCTGTGAAAGTGCTGAACTCAATATGCCAGCAAATTTGGAAAATTCAGCTGTGGTCACAGGACTGGAAAATATCAGTTTTTATTCCAATTCCAAAGAAAGTTCAAATTACCTCACAATTGCACTCATCTCACACACGAACAACTTAATGCTCAAAATTCTCCAAGCCAGGCTTTAGCAGTACTGTTGAACCGTGAAGTTCCAGGTGTTCAAACTAGATTTAGAAAAGGTGGAGGAACCAGAGATCAAATTCCTAACATCCAATGGATCATTGAAAAAACAAGAGAGTTCCACAAAAACATCTACTTTTGCTTTATTGGCTACGCCAAAGCCTTTGACTGTGTGGATCAAAAGAAACTGTGGAAAATTCTTCAAGAGATGGGAATACCAGACCACTGACCTGCCTCTTCAGAAATCTGTATGCAGGTCAAGAAGCTGAAGGACAGGCTGGAATCAAGATTGCTGGGAGAACTATCAATAAGTTCAGATACGCAGATGACACCACCATTACGGCAGAAAAGGAAGAAGAACTGAAGAGCCTCTTGATAAAAGTGAAAGAAGAGAGTGAAGAGTGAACACATTGGCTTAAAACTCATCATCTAGAAAATTAAGATCATGGCATCCGCTCCCATCACTTCATGGCAAATAGATGGGAAAACAATGGATACAGTGACAGACTTTACATTTTTTGGCTTCAGAATCACTGCAGATGGTGACTGCAGTCATGAAATTAAAAGACTCTTACTCCTTGGAAGAAAAGCTATAACCAACATAGGCAGCATATTAAAAAGCAGAGACATCATTAGTTTTCCTTAGACATTACTTTTCTAAGGATCCATCCACATTACTTTAAAAAATTATTTTATAATACTTTAAATTTAAAAACATGGTTACTTTTTTCAAAGCACTACATTAATTTCTTCTTAAATTTACATATCCTCAAATTCTTACTTAATCTGCCTTCTATCTATTTTTCAGAATTTTATTATTTTGGTGGAATATACATGATACAAACTTTACCATTTTAACATTTCTAAAATGTCCAGTTTAGTGGCATGCACTCTCATTTTGTACAACCATTACCACCATTCATCCCCAGAATATCTTCATATTGAAAAGATGGCCTAGAAATGAAATTCTGTAACCATTAAAAATAAGTCCCATTTACCCTCTTGTCTCTCAGACCTCATAAACACTATTTTACTTTCTGTCTTTACAAATTTGACTATTTTAGATACTTCATATAAGTGGACTCATTCAATATTTGTTCTTATTTCATTTAGCATAATGTCTTCAAGGTTCATCCATATTCCAGTGTGTATCAGAATTTTATTCCTTTAGAGGCTGATTAACATTTTGTTGTATGTTCAGAACCATACTTTGTCATCTATTGGGCATTTAACGTTTTTTCCGATTTTATCATAAATAATGCTGTTATGAACATAAATATAGAACTCCCATTTTCTATTATTTGGGATATATACCCAGAAGTGAAATTGATGGATTACATGGCATTCATGTATGTTTTTGTTTGTTTTAGGAATTTCCATACCATTTTCCAAAGTGGCTGTGGAAAATATTTTATTATCTTATCACCACTGCACAGTGGTTCCAATTTCTCCATATCCTAATCAACACATTATTTTCTCTTTAATTTTATTTTTTAAATAGTCATCTTAGTGGCTATGAAGTGTTATGTCATTGTGATTTTTATTTATATTTCCCTAAATATAAAATAAATAGATTTTATTTATATTTCCCATCTTATGTGTGGTTTAGTCATTTGTGGACAGATATGCTTTCTTTCTTTTATTACCAAATTCTAAAATGGTTAGATATACTACTGTTATTTTCTGCAAACCTTTTACATCCTCTCTACCTCAGTTTTCAACACATGGCCCTGTATTATGTTGGTGCGAATAAACATTCTCTGCCCTTGTTTAATAGGCCAATGATAGCAGGGTCAAATTATAACTTCCTTGTGACCATCAGTTGCTAACTTACATGTCTGGCTATTACTTTCTCCCCATCTTCATTTCTTTTCCTCCTCGTACTCCCTGTACCTTATGTGGATATTTCCAAACAATATACATACATTAAATCTCTTCTGTTTCTCATAATAATTTGCCTTTATAAAATCATACAAACTTAAGACTTGTCTAAACACCTAATTGTTATGACTTGTCAAAGCTGATTTTCCCCAGCTTTGACAAGTAATATGTTGAATGCTGAGTATATATGCTACTCTCCTCGAGAGTTTTCCTTCACTCTTTCATTCTCTATTCAGTCAATCAGTCAGTCAGTTCAGTTGCTCAGTTGTGTCCAACTCTTTGTGACCTCAGGGAGTCCAGCACACCAGGCTTACCTGTCCATCACCAACTCCTGGAGCTTACTCAAACTCATGTCCATCACATAGATGATGCCATCAAACCATCTCATCTATGTAATCTCCTTTTCCCCCTGCCTTCAATCTTTCCCAGCATCAGGGTCTTTTCAAATGAGTCAGCTCTTTGCATAGGGTGACCAAAGTATTGGAATTTCAGCTTCAGCATCAGTCTCTCCAATGAACATTCAGGACTGATTTCCTTCAGAATGGACTGGTTGGATGTCCTTGAAGGTCAAGGGACTCTCAAGAGTCTTCTCCAACACCACAGTTCAAAAGCATCAATTCTTCAGCCCTTAGCTTTCTTTATAGTCCAACTATCACATCCATACATGACTACTGGAAAAACCATAGCTTTGGCTAGATGGACCTTTGTTGGAAAGGTAATGTCTCTGCTTTTTAATATGCTGCCTAGGTTGATCATAGCTTTTCTTCCAATGAATAACTGTCTTTTAATTTCAAGGCTGCAGTCACCATCTGCAGTGATTCTGAAGCCCAAAAAAGTAAAATCAGTCACTGTATCCATTGTTTCCATATCTATTTGCCATGAAGGGATGGGACTGGATGCCATGATCTTAATTTTCTAAATGCTGAGTTTTAAGCCAACGTGTTCACTCTTTTCTTTCACTTTTATCAAAAGGCTCTTCAGATCTTCTTCCCTTTCTGCTGTAATGGTGCTGTCATCTGTG
Organism: Aepyceros melampus; assembly: GCA_006408695.1. Lineage (NCBI taxonomy): Eukaryota > Metazoa > Chordata > Mammalia > Artiodactyla > Bovidae > Aepyceros > Aepyceros melampus. Next base: position 39,334 of record SJXQ01003622.1, on the reverse strand, counting down.
TATCTGAGGTTATTGACAGTTTTCCCAGCAATCTTGATTCCAGCCTGTCCTTCATCCAGTCTGGCATTTTGCATGATGTACTCTGAATAGAAGTTAAATAAGCAAGATGACAATATACAGCCTTGACGCACTCCTTTCCCTATTTGGAACTAGTCTGTTGTTCCACATTCAGTTCTACCTGTTGCTTCTTGACCTGCATACAGATTTCTGAAGAGGCAGGTCAGGTGGTCTGGTATTCCCATCTCTTGAAGAATTTTCCACAGTTTCTTTTGATCCACACAGTCAAAGGCTTTGGCATAGCCAACAAAGCAAAAGTAGATGTTTTTGTGGAACTCTCTTGTTTTTTCAATGATCCATTGGATGTTAGAAATTTGATCTCTGGTTCCTCCCCTTTTCTAAATCTAGTTTGAACACCTGGAACTTCATGGTTCAGCAGTACCACTGAAGCCTGGCTTGGAGAATTTTGAGCATTAAGTTGTTCGTGTGTGATATGAGTGCAATTTTGAGGTAACTTTGTTTGGTTCTTTTTCTTTCTTTCTTAACTGAACTTTCTTTGATGTTACCTCTCTTTGGAATTGGATTGAAAATTGACATTTTCCAGTCCTGTGACCGCAGTTGAATTTTCCAAATTTGCTAGAATTCCATCATCTCCACTAGCTTTGTTCATAGTAATGCTTCCTAAGTCCCACTTGACTTTGCATTCCAGGATGTCTGGCTCTTGGTGAGTGATCACACCATCGTGGTTATAGGGGTCATGAAGATCTTTTTTGTATAGTTCTTCTGTGTATTCTTGCCACCTCTTTTTAATATCTTCTGCTTCTGTTAAGTCTATACCATTTCTGTCCTTTGTTGTGCCCATCTTTGCATGAAATATTCCCTTGGTGTCTCCAATTTTTTTGGAAGAGATCTCTAGTCTTTCCCATTCTATTGTTTTCCTCTATTTCTTTGCATTGTCAACTAAGGTGTTCTTTGGAAGGAATGATGCTAAAGCTGAAGCTCCAGTACTTTGGCCACCCCATGCGAAGAGCTGACTCATTGGAAAAGACTGTGATGCTGGGAGGGATTGGGGGCAGGAGGAAAAGGGGATGACAGAGGATGAGATGGCTGGATGGCATCACTGACTCGACGGACGTGAGTCTGAGTGAACTCCGGGAGTTGGTGATGGACAGGGAGGCCTAGCGTGCTGTGATTCATGGGGTCGCAAAGAGTCGGAGACGACTGAGCAACTGAACTGAACTGAACTGTACATATACAGTGCCTCTTTTATAGCTAGTATCAGATGAGACATTACTTTTCTGACAAAGGTCTATATAGTCAAAGCTTTGGTTTTTCCAGTAGTCATGTATGAATGTGAGAGTTGGACCATAGAGAAAGCTGAGCACCGAAGAATTGATGCTTTTGAACTGTAGTGTGGATTAGACTCTTGAGAGTCCAAGGAGATCAAACCAGTCAGTCCTAAAGGAAATCAGTCCTGAATATTGAGGAACTGATGCTGAAGCTAAAGCTCCAATACTTTGGCCACCTAATGCAAAGAACTGCTGCTGCTGCTGCTAATTTGCTTCAGTCGTGTCTGACTCTGTGCGACCCCATAGAGGGCAACCAACCAGGCTCCTTCGTCCCTGGGATTCTCCAGGCAGGAATACTGGAGTGAGTTGTTTCACTGGAAAAGACCCTGATGTTGGGAGAGATTGAAGACAGGAGGAGAAATGGTCAACAGAGGATGAGATTGTTGGATGGCATCACCAACTCGAGGACATGAGCTTGAGCAAGCTCCAGGAGTTGGTGATGGAAAGGGAAGCCTGGCATGCTGCAGTCCATGGGGTTGCAAAAAGTCAGACACAACTGAGTGACCGAACTGAACTGATTGGATGCCCATCCTGGATGGTTTGCTAACACCTCAAGCCAGGATGCTACAAAAGTGTTTAGTCTTTCAAATCTCTTCCTCATCAGCTGCTGTCTTTTCTATTAACTTGACTGCTTGAGAATCCTTAGTTAAAATCTCCGTCTTTTCATTACTTTCATCTACTCATCGCTGTTTGCATACCATCATTTACTGTTTCTTATTAATGTCACCTTCATAATGTTCTTTAACTCTACCTCCTGTTCTCTATTCACAGTGTCTGCTTTTTACTTCAATAACTTACATGTTTTGTCTGGATTAATGTAATGTTTCTTCTATATCCACTTCCCTGACTCATCATATCTCTCTTCTGACAAAATAATTCTCTCTTGTTCAAAAACCATTTTTGAGTCTCTACTTCCTTTCAAAATTATGCAATCTCCTTCATATGCCATTTTAGCCACCTATCTCTCCCATCTGCCCCTACTCCCCTCTGCCCACTGTGGTAAAAATTCTTCTTTCTCCACTGGAATTTCCATTAATCTAATTTAACTTCTATTTGCTTTAAAATATATTACCACCTATGTGTCCTTCTTATATTCAATGGGATGCCTTTTCTGATGCCAGATGTCCCAAGTCTATTCATTATTTAGAACTAAAATTAAATATTTTCTCTTCCATGGGATTTCCCTGATTCCCATTAAAATGCAAGCTAGAATTAATTATACCTTTCATTGAACACCCATGCAATTATTCAGTCTCTTCCTTATGACATTTGGCAAGTTACATTTTAAAGTGTTTCTATTTGGAATGTGCCATTTTCTCCTATATACTGTAAGTTTCTTGCTGACAAGATCCAAGGATTATTTATCTTTTGCACCCTCACAATAAATTATACAAGAGAATTGTACATTGAATGTTTTACATTGTTTTGCAGAAGCTAAATAATAATTTCTTATACAGGTGAAGGAATGAATGAGTAAGTTAATGAAATTTTATAGTTGCACTGAAATTCCTCCCTCCTTGTTATTTATAAAATTTATTTTTAGAGTCTCTCTGAATCTTTTCTTACAAACTGCCAGGAGACACACATCTTAATCTCTAAAACCTTTTCTGATTCTTAGTCCCTGCTTCTCCCAACCTTACAATATGAACATACATAGCCAGCACATAATTGAAACTGTCCATTAGGAATATGTTCTTTTATGAACTCACACAAGTATATTCACTGTAAGAAAATTTTATTTCCCTAAACATTTCCAAGGTAGCCTTTCTTATATTTAAGGTTCTGTTTCCCAGGAAGCTTTTGATTGTCCACTGTTGTCCAGCAATAGAACACATAGAGCCTATATTCTGTATATGAACTGCTGTTCAAAAATGAGTTTTAAGTTACGTTATCAATGACTCACAATGCATATGAACAAAGTCTCAAACACTTTATGGAAACATTTGTGTGTGCATTTTTCTTTCCATTTCTTTTCTTTTTTAAATCTGTCAAAATAATACAGCAACCTGAAATCCTAGATAGCTTCATTTATTTTATAAACTGAAATATAGAAATTCAGTTCACAGCAGCCCAAATGCCAGGTCAAGAGCTGTCTCAACATTAATTACTAAAATAAGTCTAGTTTTTTGAAGTTTGATGCTTTCCTACTTAAAAGTCTGTATGAGAAATCAGCATGTTCTGTCACCATTGAACTTTTCCCCAAATATTATAGCCCTTGCTTGTTCCTCTAGAGAGAGGGTTTCTTTGAGACCAGGAAGGAGCATTGTTCCCCATTGTTTCCCATTATGCACTACAAGAAAGATGCAAAGATCAGCAGGAGGATAAAAGGGAAATGTTCCTTTTCAGTCATAATTATGTATGTTGAACATAGAATCTTTTCCTATGGTCTCTGTGCTTATAACTGGAGTAAATCATCAGCTGCTTTAATAATACAAATGCCCCATCAATTATTTTGTCTCTCCAGTAATATTTATAAATTTAATTATATGAAGTTTTTGTCTATAATTGACATGTTTATTGCGTTAATAATATTCCAATCAATAATATTCCAACAGAAATGTCATAGTACAGTGTCTAAAAGAAGATAAAGATGATACTTACCTAAAGCCCACAGCATAACAATAGTAAGTACTACAGTTCAAAGGCAAATTAAGCTTTATATTATAAAAAAAGTAGCACAGGCCACTTATAACTCTAAAAAAAATCAGTTTTCCACATATATTACTCCTCTTTAAAAAAATCACATAAAATATCAACTTTTCAGGAACTTTCTGTGTAAATTATCCTTGAATAAACAGTAATGTGCCAAAGAAACATAATTAAGACTATATTAAAAAATAGCATAATGATCAAGCTAATTATTAATTGCTGGTGATCTATGTTTCATTCTTCTATTAAGAAGCATCCCATGTTTACTGCAGCATTACTCACAGCAGCCAAGATGTGAAAACAACCTAAGTATCCATTAATGGAGGCAAGGATAAAAAAGATGTGTATATGTACAATGGAATATTACACAGCCATGAGAAAGAAGGAAATCTTGCCGTTTGCAACAGCACAGGTGGACCTTGAGGGCATTATGTTGAGTGAGATAAATCAGACAGAATAAAGGCAGATACTCTAAGTGTTACTTTATGTGTAATCTTAAAAAGTCAAACTTGTGGGGACAAAAAGTAGAATGGTGTTTACCAGAGACTAGGGCATGGGAAATTGGAGAGATATTGTTGAAGGGTACAAACCTACAGTTAGAAGAAGATTTTTTAAGCTCTGAAGATCAAATGCATGGCACAGTGATTATAGTAAACAATATTATGTTATAGACTTCAAAGTTGCTGAGAGACAAATCTTAAATGCTCTCACCAAAGAAAAAGAAATGATAATTCTATGTCAAGATAGGCATGATAGTTAATACTATAATAGCGAAGTCGCTCAGTCATGTCCAACTCTTTGCAACCCTGTGGACTGTAGCCTACCAGGCTCTTCTGTCCATGAGATTTTCTAAGCAAGAGTACCTGAGTGGGTTGCCATTTGGCAACATACAAATGTATCAGATATGCAATATGCAATATTTAAACATATCAAATCATATTTTACACCTTAAACTTACATAGTGGTATATGTCAATTATGTCTCAATTAAAACCAGCAAATAGACAAAAAATCTTTTAGGCTTATCATCTCATCTCTCTGAACAAATGTCTCCTCAAAGTGTTAACATGGTTAACACTTTTAGCTAGTTTGCATCTAACCCAAGAATTCACATGTGCCTATGATTCAAATACCTGGTAATGAAACCCATCAGTCTATGTACATTAAAGACCCAGAGGCTGTCTCAAATATGTTCCCTTTTGAATAGAGAACATATTCAAATAAAATTATTAGGACTAATTATAGAACATTAATTTTTGGTCTTTGGATATGGACTAAAATTCTGAATATATCCACACATATTCCTCTGGTCCATCCTAGGAAAAAAGAAAGCTGTTATGTAAAAGAGAAAGTGGTAAGTTTACCAAAACTCAGACTTTGCAGCATAAGCTATAATGATATCTCTTCCTTATAACAAAGAATACTGTGAATCATGGCAGAACTGTCTCTGCTTCATATACAAAGGGTTCATATGCAACTGGAATATGTATGGCAGGACATCACTTGAAGTGGAAAGTTTTGATTAGTTCCTCACATTAGTTAATGATAGAAATAGGTCTATGTTTTTGCCAGAGGCCTTAGTGCCACAGAAAGGCAGAATCCACAGAGACAATGTCCACAGAGATAATGGACCAATTAGCAGATAATACCTGGGAAGTGGGATTTAGCAGATGAGCAAGAAACTGTACATGTCTCTGGAAACTAGCAAAATTTCTTTGCAGCATAAGTGACACATCTCCTAAGAACTCCCAGAAATAATTATTCAGGGACATTGCAAGGCCAAGGACCTTCTCAGAGGAATAAGAACAAGAGTCATCGGAAGAAAATTACCACTAATAAAGGGACCCTGTTTAAACCTGTGTTAGATTCCTGTTTAACCTGTAGCTTATCCCAAGCAACAGATGATAATTATTTATTTACTCTTTTGAATTATGAGAAAGAGAAAGGGAGGAAGATCTTACTATGCCATTGAAAATCTTTAGAAACTATACAGTCATCTATAAACCCTTAAATAAATTCAATAATTTACTGGTTATAATAATTTGAGTCCATTTCTTTGTAAGTATACATTTCCTTGTTCACTAAAGTTAGCTCCTTTAATAGATTACTGTCCTTACAAAGTTAAGTCTCTGCAATCATTTATAGATCTGTATGATTTTAAAAAGCAAGTGCATTCCTCCATCCACCTATTAGGGCAGGCCTGTGTTCCAATTATGAATGATGGACTCCTGAAGAGGTCAATGGACACTGTGGCTCTCATCTGCCCATTGCAGGGGAGGGAGGATTATTTTTCCTCTATTCCTTCACCATTCACATCCTGCAGATATTTCAGTTGTGACCATCATCAACATATCAAAATATGGACTCAAGTAACTGTATATAATGAAATCCCCAATCCTATTCACTTAAGCTATCAACCTAAGTTTTGTATAATTGAAATTGTCCAACCAATTAAACTCAGGAACATCATCACATGAGAGTATAATGTTCACTACCCCCTACATAGGGGCTTCCCTGGTGGTTCAGTGTAAAGAACCCATCTGCCAACACAGGAGATGCGAGTTTGACCCAGGGTTGTGAAGATCCACTGGAAAATGAAATGGCAACCCATTCCAACATTCTTGCCTGGGAAATTCCATGGACAAAGGAGCTTGGCAGGCTACAGTTCATGGTGTCATAAAAGGGTCAGACATGACTTAATGAATAAATAACAATAATAATAACCTGTAAATATAATTTTAGAAACACACTTCAAAGTTCTAGTCAGTAATTTCCTCTCCAAAAAAGTTTAGGAATTTTTTAAAGAAGTACTTTAAACAAAATGGATTAGACACATACATTTCTTATGTTAGTATCTATTATGTTTGATGATTTTAATAGCATAATGCATCTAAGATGAAACATCCTCATGTACAATATTAAAATGATAACTGTACAAGAAAATCTAAGTTTAAAAGTATAACAAACTACATTTTGAGATGTTAAGTGGGCTGCTTTTTATCTTCCATAAGGCTGTGTATCATAGACCACATCCTGACAGAATAATGAGCTATTACAAAGCAACCACAGACTAGCGACATAAAATAGCATTTGACTAGTTTGTTGATCTCTATGACATTTTATTCTTTGCTTAAGATTACTTCTAATATTCAGTAATAGATGAATGTCACTTGACAAAAGGATATAATAGCCCTATATGATTTTAAGACCACTTTATATAAGATCTAATTTACATATGACATCACTGAAGAGCAAGTTTTGAATTACATGTACTAAAAATGTTGATTCTGAAAATGCAGTTGGTGAGGGTTTTTCCATTGTACTTTCCCTGGTGGCTCAGATGGTAAAGAGTCAGCTTACATCCTCTTCCCTAGAGAAGAGAATGGCAACCCCTCCACTATTTCTGCCTGGAGAATTCCATGGACAGAGGAGCCTGGCAAGCTACTGTCCATGGAGTGACAAATAGATATGACTGAGCAACTTTCACTCACTCACTCACTTGCAGCTCCAAGAGATCCATTCCAGAATATTTACAAGCCCCCTGATATCGGAATTTTAGGAAAATAATCTAAATTTTTAAGTTAAAATGCAAATTCATTTAAAGTCTTGAATATGTTTTTCATGTTTTAATTATATTTTTGTAATATTTAGAAAAATGATCCTATAGAACAGGGGTCCCCAGCCTCCAAGATCTAACGCCTTATCTGAAGTGGAGCTGATGTTAAGAATAATGGAAACAAAGTGCACAATAAATGTAATGTACTTGAATCATCCCCAAACCATTCCTCCCCCTCCAGTTCCAGTCCAGGGAAAAATTGTCTTCAATGAAACCAGTCCCTGGTGCCAAAAAGGTTGGGGCCTGCTGCATAGAACACTGAGTGTGAACCAATATTTAGCTTATTCATTGACTTTCAAATTTACCACGCTCAAAAAGATAAATCCTAGTTTGGCTTAGAGATAGTTTTTTAACCAGTTCTGAGAAATAAGATATTTGAGGGCAAATTTTTAATTTTCAGCAAATGATAAGAAAAATGTTATAAGAAAATAATATAGAGCTATACTAACAACTGCAAGCTTGAAGTAGTATTCTACCCTGTTTAATGAGGTAGCCTATGACTGATCAGTTATGTAGACAAGCAGAATTTAATTAGACATGTAGAACAAATGTGATTTAAAATAGCAACTAAAATCACTTTAGCTCTACAGCTATTTCAAAAGCACATTTAGATCCTGGAGTGGAAAAGAAATAGTATTACAAGAAAGCCATGAAGCTATCACTGGGGGGTTTTCTTTCTTTAATAGTGGAACAGAGTTTTACCTAAGGAAAAAAATGTTGAGGAGCAGAAACCCTAGGAGAGAAAGTGTTAACAGTCACCAAGGCTTCTTGAGACTAGAGATTGGATTCCTTCAGGCTCCCTTAGTCAACAGGAAAGCAGAAGGAGAAGCAAAGCAATGAGAAAAAAACAGAAATAAAGAAAAGTTCAACTCTAAACTGAGCACCGAAGAATCGATGCTTTTGAACTGTGGTGTTGGAGAAGACTCTTGAGAGTCCCTTGGACTGCAAGGAGATCAACCAGTACATTCTGAAGGAGATCAGCCCTGGGATTTCTTTGGAAGGAATGATGCTAAAGCTGAAACTCCAGTACTTTGGCCATCTCATGTGAAGAGTTGACTCTTTGGAAAAGACTCTGATGCTGGGAGGGATTGGGGGCAGGAGAAGAAGGGGACGATGGAGGATGAGATGGCTGGATTGCATCACTGACTCGATGGACATGAGTCTGAATAAACTCCGGGAGTTGGTGATGGACAGGGAGTCCTGGTGTGCTGCGATTCATGGGGTTGCAAAGAGTCAGACACGATTGAGTGACTGAAGTTAACTGAACTGAACTGAAAACGTAGTCAAAAACAGAAAAGAGTAAAGATCCATTTTTATTGACAATCCACAAATAAAATATTTTAACAATTACTTTGAATACCACATGTAGTTTATAAAGATATCAATTTCAATCCACTGAGTATGAGATTCCAAATTCTATAAGTAATCCACTGAGAAAGAATAGAAATATGTGAAACAAATTCATAAGTAATTAATGTCAAGCTATTTTCACCTAGTAAGCCAGAGATTCAGATAAATGGCCAAGAGTCCAACACTTACTAATGTTTATTTTTTGTTGGAAGTTAATCTATTTTCAAAATATTCTTCAGTTAGTATTGGCGGCTCAATTTTTTTTTAATAGCAAACAATTAGCTATTACACATTAGAATAACACATTTGATAAAGTAGTTAATGTGACTTTGTCACCTTGTAGCAATGTGGGTAGTCTTATCATTTAAATATATCTGAGCAAAAGTAAAAAAAAAAAAAAAAAAAAAAATTCTGAATGTCAAACTCCAGTTCCCTAGAGGAAAAATTAGTGATTACATGTAAAATATGAGTTTCATTAAAAATTATTGATCAATATTTGTTAATCTATTTGTCTTATCTTTAAATTTCCTCAGCTGACTTGGAAAGTTATCATCACTGTAATAAAAATTCAGTGAAACTAGTGACACATATTCAGAAAGAAAATACTTTTTAAATGTTTTTATTTTTACATTTCCCCAACAATAAACAACAGTAGATTGATCTTTACCACACTTCACTCCTGCTTTGTATATGCAGCTATGCAGTCATGCATATGTATGGAAATGAATGTATATTTACAAAATGATTGGCGATCAGAAAGGTGGTAATTTATTACCTTGGCAAACAATGTTGCTAGGTGAACACAGGCCTTAACTTATTGTATTGAAATCATTAAGACTTACTCCTTAGGTATTTATTTTTGTATAGGTATAATGACTAGGTGAGCCGCTGCATGTGTGCTGGGTCGCTTCAGTTGTGTCCGACTCTCTGTGACTCTTGGAACGTAGCCCTCCAGTCCGCCTCTGTCTATGGGATTCTCTAGGCAAGAATATTGGAGTGGTTTGTCATGGCCTCCTCCAGGTGATCCTCCTGAGCCAGGGGTCAAACCAGCATTTGTTATGTCTCCTGAGTTGGCAGGTGGGTTTTTGCCACTTAGCCACCTGGGGAGCCCAGGTAAGCCCTTTGAAGTCACTCAGTCATGTCAGATTCTTTGCAACGCCATAGACTGTAGCCTACCAGGCTCCTCTGTCCATAGGATTTTCCAGGCAATAGTACTGGAATGGATTGCCATTTCCTTCTCCAGTGGATCTTCCTGACTCAGGGATGGGACTCAGGGATGAAACCCAGGTCTCCTGCATTGTAGCCCTTAGAAGGAGCTTATTTATAAAAGATTTTTAAAAACATGTATTTGTTTCCTGTCCAAATTGGGAGAAATAATGCCAGTATACTCCACTCTTCTCATTTTCATACGTTGCATCAGTCTAGCTGAGAAGTGTGAGTAAATGTAGGCCTCTATTTTAATAAATTTGGCAGACATCAAATTTGCTTCATTATATTTTAATTTCATTTTAAATGGAAACCTATTACGCCACTGTACAAATGGGGATATCACTTACAGATTCATCTCAGGAACTGCCCTAGAAGCACCTCTCCTCCCACCTAGCTTTGCTAATTGCCTTACCTTCAATTTTTACCTGTCAGCCCTCCTGAGGAAAGGACTCATTTATTTCCATCCTCCCCCAGTCATCATCTCCTCTCCCAGCACACTTACCCTCCCCAAGGAAATTCAGCAAAACCATGTTTTGAGAAACCTGTCTGAATTTTAAAATAATACTTTCACTCTTAGAGTATAGTGGGTATATTACTTAAAGTAGATATTTGATATGCAGGAGTTTTATCTAAAAGCATTTGTAATGATCATAACAGACATTTTTGCAAACAAATTTCTTCTAAATTTGATTCTTTTAGTTTCCTTTTATTAATAGCTTGCAAATCTCATATAACCTTTCTATACCCATTTGTTTGCTAATATTATGTTTAATAAATAAAATCTATAATGAAATCATCATAAAACTTTACATTCCACGTGAAGATATAGTCGCTTGTAAGACTGTGTCATAACCCAGTCATCTTATCATTATAAAAAGATAAAATCTTGTTATGTGTGTCAGCACCAGTGAAGTTGGTGGTTGCTACAGTAGAAATATAATACTATGATCTATATAATAGAATGTTGGGGTTTTGAAATTTGTCTGGGGATATCCAGGAAGGTAACAAATATTAAACTGAGAGAGAAAGTAGATGTTATGCATAGAAGGGGGAAGAATGTGCCAGAAAGAAGGGAAAATTTGTGCAAAGTCCCAGTGTAACAAAAGACATATACTTTACATAAAACAAAACAAGCAAACAAAAAAACACAAACAAACAAAAAAGGTTAAAAGAACTGTAGATTCTAAGGTGGAGAATTACAAGGGTAAATTTGAAGCAGTAAAAAGACATCAGAATATGCATAATATTGTAAAATTTGGATTAATTTTAAAGGAGAAAGGAACAGAGAGTTTCAAATCATGGAGTGATATGATAAGTACTACAGAACATGTAGAACATATTTCAGGTGGTGGCTGTAAAAGAGAAGGGATTTGGAATTAAAGAGATTAAACTGTTGAAATAATCTGAGCAAGGGTGAGGGGTTCATTCTCAGAAAAAAAAAGTAATAATAAAATATGTGGAAATGTATGCAATGGCAACATTCTGTCCACAGTCACCTGTATATCTCAAGCAATATTCATACTTGCATTCATTCATCCATGTTTACTGGACACCTGCAAGATGATAAATGTCATACATCATCAGCAATGCAAGATGCTGAAGATGTGGTAGATATTTTATATATGAACATTATTCATGTACAAAATTTAAAAATTTAGAAATTAGAAGAGGAGGTAGACTTTTTTTAGAAAGCACAATTTACAAATTGTGGTGAATGCTACATCAGAAATTAATTTTAATTAAGACTGTGATCTCTTTTATAAGATTTTTGTTTGTTTGTTTACAAATCAATATGTTGCATTAGAGAAAAATTCTGGGAGTGTGAAAATGAACACCTATAGGAGTAAAAGTAGCAGGAAGGAGTTAGATGTCAATAAACAAAAATAGTGGAAGATGAGATAGAAAAAAAGAAGACAGATTCAAGATATTCCAGAGGTAAGAGCAATGAGAATTTAAAATAGTTTAGATGTTTAAAAAAAGGGAAAAAATAAAAATTAAAGAATCATTCTGAGGTCTTTGACCTGGAAATGAGATCAAGCAATTTATTGAGACGGAGTAATTTGTTTAAATATGCTTGAGGCTAGAACCACTGCTGAGTTTTGGACATGGCAAAATTGTTAGACACACAACAATGGGACTAAACTTGGCAGTTGAGCTAGTTTGATCTAGAGACCTAGATGATTGAATTATTTCAGACAGTAAATAGCCATCAGATCAATCACAAAATAATGTCTATAAAAATGTCAGCAATTTAGCTATCTTTTCCCTAATTCATAAAGTATCTACATAGTCCAATTTTATTAAAATGAAAAGATCAAACAACTCATCCAAAAACCAAAATAAATATTCGAATTAAACCGTGTGAGGCGGGTCAAGAAAATAATATAGCAGAAGACCATTCCCTAGGTTTCTTTTTTCTAGAATTGATTCAGTGGTATTGTTGACATAATATAATATTAAGTATAAGCATCTATAAAATAATTTTATATTGTATTAATAAATAGATGTCTCTAAAATAAATTATTTTCCCTTAGGCTACAATTCATGTTCTACATTCAACAACTTATATAAATTGGCTAATGCTTCCCAGGTGCTGCTAGTGGTAAAGAACCCACCTGCCAATGCAGGAGACATAAGGAACACAGGTTCAATTCCTGAGTTTGGAAGACCCTCTGGAGAAGGAAATGGCAACCCACTCCAACATTCTTGCCTGGAGAATTCCATGAACAGAGGAGCCTGATGGGCTATAGTCCATAGGGTCACAAAGAGTCGGACTGACTGAAGTGACTTAGCAGACACACATTCTTCTTACACAGAAGAGGTCACAAAACTTGCTTATTGAAAATACACCAAGAAAAAATGCTACACTTATCATTGGTTTCAGACAAGAAGTCATGTAAACTTAAGAATGAGTTTCTTCTGTTTTATTATGCCTTTTTATCTTCCAGCTATCATCAAAATACAAAAATATTTTTAAGTATAGTGTTCATTATTTGCATTATTTACAAATGGCTACTTCATGAAGCTACAAACAAAAGAGCAAAATAAATGTTATTAATAAATATTAAATATAACTAAAACAAAAACATTTCAAATGTTAAAATGGTAAATTTAAGTAAAATCAGATCAGATTTTGAAAATCTAGTCACATATACAATTATTTCCTCAATTACCATAAGTTCTCTAGGATGAAGAGACATATTAAGTTTTTTTGAATTAATGTTTAAAGATTGTTCCCCATAATCATTAGATGAAATTCAGTGGCTGAAGAAAAAACATGATTAGATATTTTCAAGCAAAAATTTAGAAACATATTATAATGCTATTTCCAAGATAAATATTTATATGAGACATCTCATATTGTTTAGGTATTTCTGAGACAATTTTAAAAGCATTTTTAGCAAATATTTCCCTATTTAAATCACTTAAACTTTAAAATGATATATAGAAAACTTAGTTCAGTAGAATTTATGACAAATATATTTTAATACATAACTATGAAAGCATTTAATATTTACATTTAAAACAGTTTTGAACTTGAAATTATTTTTTTAATTTTAATACATGTAGACTATTGAGAACTATGTTTACCTTCATGATAACTTTCAATATTTGAGACATTTGAAATGTTTTCTGCAAAGTAATTCTTACTTACTACTATGAGTTATTATTATGCTCCTATTTTATATATAATATATAGTCCCAAACTATAGATACGTTTGCTATAAAGCTACAAGATTTTTTTCCACAAATTATGTACAAATAGATTAGTTAGCTGTCACTGAAGATCTTTCCAGATTTGCTTGTAAAGGATTTCTGTCCTCAGATATTCCTGGTGAATTTGACAAGTCACTGAAGTTTTGACTATTTCTCATGCCCCTGTGATCCCCCAAAAACAAATTATATTTTTAATTCATTGATGTCTTTAATGATTTAAAACAACATGTATAGGAATAACCTATAGATTTGGCAGAGTTACTGTTTGATCAGGTCGGTTTTGTATCCACGCAGTCTGTATTTTAACAAGCCCCCATGTTAATTTACTCCTAGTTGTTCTCCTTCACACTTTAGAAACACTGCCCCACTGTGCTATGAATATGGAACAATGGGAGCAGTGCTCCTTAGTTGGAGATCAGAGAATTTACTAGAGTTTAAGGCTGATACTGGAGAAATTAAATATGCTAATAGGCTAACAAGATTGTTTTTCATCTTTTTGTTTTTTATTATTAGTACATAGAAAAGTCCACTATCAGTTTATAGTACTAATATTCCCTAGTAAAGCAAAAACAGGAAAAAACTGAGAAACATTTCCATAAGAATTCACTTCTACAAATGATCATTGTCAATGTCAATACTTAATTAGAATTATCATATCTAATACTGCATAGCTATCAGATTGAGAAATGAATTTGAAGAGTATATTTATATAGTGTTACAATTAGCTCACACAAAATGAATATGTTTCACATCGTGACTGTTTTTAATATCCACAAAATTTGTCAGAATCAAAGAAAAAAATCAGGAAAAAATGAAGTCATACACCCCAAATATGAGAACTCTATTGTATGAAAACCTACTGGATACAAGTCCCTCTCATATTCAATTTAAATTTCAATGCAGTTGATGCTTGGAAAAAAATTTGTGGATAACCTTAAAAAAGGCTAAAATATTTGCATTTAGCAATGCTGAACCAGTTCATAGGACTAAAATGCATTGATAAACAATGGCTATATAGAAATCCAGAAAAACATCCTGTTCCAGCCAAAAGAGATGTGGAAAGAAAAAGAAATTCAATTTGCTTGGCACGTCAACTTTTCAATGAGGAGAAAAGGAACATTTTTCAGTATATGAAGATAAACATAGTACAAATAGAAAAGAACTGTGGGCGAGAACAACTCATGCTGTCCTATTTTACTCTGTTTTCTTTAGGGGATTAAAAATTCAAACCCCAAGCTTGTTTTCAGTAAGGACAGTCTGGAAGCCTAACAGTAAATAAATGTACCCTAATTAAGGAAAAAAAAAGTTCTAGTTAAATGATAGAAATACTACTGTTCATTCCCCTTACCTGAACTATCATTTTCTAATAATCAAAATAAAAATCCCTCTGACCAAGTTTAATCCTCTGACATAAATTTAACTATAATTTATTGAAAATGAGTCAAAGGTTTAGTTGATAATGAACTTTTGGACTAAACTTCTGGACTTGGACACAATTTGGTGGAAAACCAGCACTGAGGAAAGAATTTAAATGACTTGGATGTGAGGAATGAAGCATTGTATTAAGTTCTTAAATACTCAAATTACTTCATTGTAGTTCTCTTGCAAAATATTCAAGACAGGAAAATGGGACACTTTTCTAAGTAATAGAGACTGGAGGAGATAATTTAATGCCAAAATTTACTAAAACATATTCTTTAACATGAAAATAAAAATCATGCTTAGAGAATTAACCACAATTTTAAAGTCAAAAGTCTGCCTCATCATCAGATTTCTTCAGAATATTGACAATCTGCATAAGGTCAAGAGATCAGATTAGGCAGAGGGTTGTTTTTTATGACTAAGTAAAAATTAGGAGACATTCAGTTTTAAGACTGATGTTTCAGGTAGACTAGAGCACTATCTTTGGAGAAGGCAATGGCACCCCACTCCAGAGAAGCCTGGTAGGCTGCAGTCCATGGGGTCACTAAGAGTTGGATACAACTGAGCGATTTCCCTTTCACTTTCCACTCTCATGCATTGGAGAAGGAAATGGCGACCCACTCCAGTGTTCTTGCCTGGAGAATCCCAGGGATGGGGGAGCCTGGTGGGCTTCCGTCTGTGGGGTCACACAGAGTCGGACATGACCGAAGTGACTTAGCAGCAGCAATGGCAGAGCACTATCTTATAAATAATCATTTAAAATCAACAAATTGTCATCTATTAACAAATTTCCTCAGTTGTCTTATACATTTCCCATGGTTACAACATACTTCTGATAATGATTGCTCTAGGATAAAAATGCTATCGAAGCACACATTTCATGCCAGTTGAGAGTACCAATTAAAAACTACCTAATCACTAAACTATCAAAGGAATAATCATCTGTCATCACTTAATAAACAAATAGGTGTAGTATAATGCACTCAGCTTTCTTTATAAAGGAGATTTTTGTCAAATTAGTATGTCTTAGTTTTGATTAATACTATATGCCTCTTATACCATCATAAAGTGACGTGAAATCGCTCAGTCGTGTCTGACTCTTTGAGACACCTGTACAAGGTTATTCAGTTTTGACTATCTGAACCTTAGCTATAATCTTTAAATCTCCATTTTCCTCCTTCTGTTTAAATAAAGTTGCTCAGTTAGACCTCATGGACCGTAGCTTACCAGGCTCCTTAGCCCATGGAATTTTCCAGGCAAGAGTACTGGAGTGGGTTGTCATTTAATTTTCCAGGGGATCTTCCCAACCCAGGGATTGAACCCAGGTCTCCCACATTGCAGGCAGACGCTTTACTGTCTGAGCCACCAAGGAAGCTTCATGTTTACATGATTCAAATAAAGACCAGTAGGTAGTTGTTTTCAGGAACCAATTTCTAATTAGGATCAGTTATTCTGCTCTTACTCTTTCGACTCTGAGCGCATTACCATATGTGTCAATACAAATAAATGATGGTTTCAGATAAACTTCATTAATAATATCAGCGAATGTAGTTTTTCAGACTCTTGCCAGCCTTGCATGCTTTTTAATTTTGCTAATGATAAATACTATAGTTAACAGATTATCACATCAAAATGCATTTTGTGTTTACCTACAGTTTTAAAATGTATACAGTTGATACTCTAAAGAATTTTATAAGTAAAGGTTTACAAAGGTTTTCATTTGTGGATACATGTGTCACAGCTGGTTTTAGGAATTGAGCTACCACACTGTATGTGAGGAAACCGGAAGGAAGCAATATGCATTTAGTAGCTGATCCAGCAAGCATAATTAATCAATTGAAAAAGTATATAAAATTTATAGACAGCTGTCTGAATGGAATAGTAGGTAACAATACCTTCACTCAGGAATAGAAAAAAATTGCCTGACCAACCTATCTGGTCCTTGGGCTTCTGATTTACATGAAATAATCATCATGTAATGAACAAATATTTACAGAACACTGTGGGTGCAGTGAATATGTAAAAGAAATGATACACATTTTCTGCAAACAGGCATTAACTGTAAATAAAATAAGTGCTATTGGAAAAATATGTAGAAAATGGTAAGAAAACTTTAAAAACATTAAAGGGCCTAGCAGCTACTTCTGTTTTGGCTTCCCTATAGAATATGTAAGAATGTATGAAGATGTAATACTAGGTAGAGATTTAGAAGTTTTGCTCTGAAATAATGAATAGCACTGTATGAACATGTTTGTACTCAACAAATGGTCACAAAAATATGTGAAGTTTCTAAATTACCAAAAGAGAAATAAGATGATTTGCAGCTATGGACCAGATTACTATCTCCTAAATTAAGACACTTTGTAACATTTATTATTATATCGAAAGAATCATTTGTGATAAAAATCCAAAATTACCTAATTGGGGTCAAAAGAAACTTCCATTCCCAACTCTAAACCTCTGTGTACTGGTGATCCTAGAAGATTAAAAACTAATATTTATAAACCTTAGTCAAGTCTTTCTTGTTTGAAGTAAAATAATTATATTTGCCTACAACAATATAAATAGAATAACTTATGGTGTAAGTATGACTGTTACATAAGATTTGTTTACATATGGCCAAACATATCCAGATGGAAATAGGAAAAACTATAATTAATCATATATTTTTGTTATCCTACACCAAATCTGTAACTATCTAGAATCATGTGAAAGTCTGGCTTCATGTAACTAAAGCCCTTGAGACAGCCAGTAAACTACTCACTGACCTTTCTGTTAACTGAGATTCATGAACGCAAGTATCATCTTTTAGATCTTACAAAAAGGATTCCTTTTTCTGCTATCATCAGAAGTTTTTGACCTTTCTGTTTCTTCCCGCAAGAAAATGCTCTAGAATTCCAATTTTATTTTAATATTTCAGTGTACAAGTCATAAATTTTTTTTTTCCCACTGAAGCATCATCCCTCTACTGGTTTCCAGTGTTTTGCACATTTGTGATTCTGAGAAAATGATGCAAACATTTAATGTTCCAATACCTGTTAGATCATCAAAAAAGCAAGAGAGTTCCAGAAAAACATCTATTTCTGATTTATTGACTATGCCAAAGACTTGACTGTGTGGATCACAGCAAACTGTGACAAATTCATAAAGAGATGGGAATAACAGATCATCTTACCTACCTCCTGAGAAATCTGTATGCAGGTCAGGAAGCAACAGTTAGAACTGGACATGGAACAACAGACTGGTTCCAAATTAGGAAAGGAGTACGTCATGGCTGTATATTGTCACCCTGCTTATTTAACTTATATGTAGAGTACATCATGAGAAATGCTGGAGTGGATGAAGCACAAGCTAGAATCAAGATTACTGGGAGAAATATCATTAACCTCAGATTTGCAAATGACACCACCCTTATGGCAAAAAGTGAAGAAGAACTAAAGAGCCTCTTGATGAAAGTAAAATAGGAGAGTGAAAAAGTGGCTGAAAACTCATTTTCAGAAAACTAAGATCATGGCATCCAGTCCCATCCCTTCATGGCAAATAGATTGGGAAACAGTGGAAACAGTGACAGACTTTATTTTGGGGGGCTCCTAAATCACTGCAGATGGTGGCTGAAGCTATGAAATTAAAAGATGCTTGCTCCTTGGAAGAAAAGCTATGACCAATCTAAACAGCATGTTAAAAAGCAGGGACATTACAATTGATGCTTTTGAACTGTGGAGTTGGAGAAGACTCTTGAGAGTCCCTTGGCCTGTAAAGGAGATCCAACCAGTCAATCCTAAAGGACATCAGTCTTGAATATTCATTGGTAGGACTGATGCTGAAGCTGAAACTCCAATACTTTGGCCACCTGATGTGAAGAAGTGACTCATTTGAAAAGACCCTGATGCTGGGAAAGACTGAAGGCAGAAGGAGAAGGAGACGACAGAAGATGAGATGGCGGGATGCCATCATCAACTCAATGGACATGAGTTTGAGCAAGTTCCGGGAATTGGTGATGGACAGGGAAGCCCGGCATGCTGCAGTCCATGGGGTCGCAAAGAGTCAGACACAACTGAGCAACTGAACTGAACAGAACTGAAGTTATGCAAACTAAAATTTGCTTAAAAATTAGATACTACTAAAGTTTCCCAGTCATGTCCGACTCTTTGTGACCCCATATACTATACAGTCCGTGGAATTCTCCAGGCCAGAATACTGGCCTTTCTCTTGTCCTGGGGATCTTCCCAACTCAGGGATACAATCCAGGTCTCCCTCATTGCAAGCAGACTCTTTACCAGTTGAGTCACAAGGGAAGCCAAAGAATACTGGAGTGAGTAGCCTCTCCCTTCTCCAGCATATCTTTCTGGCCCAGGAATCAAACCATGGTCTCTTTCTTTGCAGACAGACTCTTTACCAACTGAGCTATCAGGGAAGCCTATTAATCAGATACCACATCAGATAAATAATATGAATGAAGATCTGATTTGATAAAATAGATTAAATAGCTATATTAATATGATTAATTAATAGGTAAAATGCAGATTAAACATATTTTTAATAGAGCTTTTCCTTTTATATTTCAGTATTTCATTAGGGGGAATGAATGCATATTTTATTTTAAAATATGTATCATTTAATGTACTGCACCAGATAGTAAATGCCTACAGGTCTTCTCTGGATTGGATGGAAGGGCTAGGTTAGGGAGATGCATGGTATTTATTCTGTGAACACTTTTTTACACTTGCATTTGGATTTCTCACCAGAGTTTCTATTGAAACATAGAATGTATTTCACTTCTTGGAGAAAATAAGGTACATAAACATTTTTAACTTTTTTTTTCTCTATAAGCTATTTCTGGGATAAAATGCCTATCCTTGAGAATCTTTAATAGCAACATTTAATATCCCATCTTAAGATTTTTCAATTCCCATCTTAAATTGTCATACTGGGTACTGTGCTGAAATTTTTCCTATTAGTTTAAAAGTTTCATTAAAATTTGGTAGAAGATAGTAGAACCCTCTTTTTCAGTGTTCTGTGTAGAAAAAAGAGCCATTTTGTTCTTGGATATCCTCATGATTTATAAAAAAAATAAAATCCAAATCTAGACTGTCCTCATTGTGATAATGTGCCATTTTTAACCCTTGCTTCCAATCATAATGCCCACCTTGATACTGTACCCATGAACAATTGTACTTTGAATCTTCCTAGGTGTTTTTATGTACCACTCATAGGCAGACTGGAAAAAAAAGTGAAATAACTGGCATGATGTTTTGGAGGAATTAATTGCTGGTGCATCAGGGTCCTTTCCAATGAGTCTGCTATTTGCAACAGATGGCCAAAGTATAGGAGAGTCCACTTTAGCATCAGTACTTCTAATGACTATTCAAGGTTGATTTCATTTAGGATTGACTGGTTTGATCTCCTAGCTGTCCAAGGGACTCTCAAGAGTCTTCTCAAGCACCACAACTTGAAATCATCAGTCTTTGGCTCTAGCCTTCCTTTTGGTCCAACTCTCACATGTATATATGACTAATGGATAGAAAAAAAAAAACATAGCTTTGACTATGCAGACCTTTGTAGCCACATTTTAAAAATGAAAAAAAAAAAAAAACACCTTGTGCAATTACTTTTATCAACATATTTAACAGTTTATTAAAATGTCATCATTTCACCATGTGATCATTATAAATGTTATTAATGAGATATTTTATAGTGTTAATATTTCATACTAACTCTTCAAATTCTCAGCTTGCATTAGCCACAGCTGAATTGGTCATGTGGACTAATGGCCTCTGTAT
This sequence comes from Aepyceros melampus, assembly GCA_006408695.1. Lineage (NCBI taxonomy): Eukaryota > Metazoa > Chordata > Mammalia > Artiodactyla > Bovidae > Aepyceros > Aepyceros melampus. The sequence goes on along the minus strand of SJXQ01003622.1, from coordinate 18,246 downwards.
TGGCAATAGTGGTTTAATATGTTCTTGTCCTGAAGGTCTTCTGTTTTCCCTAAGAAAACTGTACAGAAGTGAGAGTTGAATACTGAAGGACCTTACAATTAAATGCCATTCACCTGTCTTAACATAAAAAAAAAAAAAGACTGTTCACTCTTTAAAAACCAAAAATAAACATTTTTGTGGCTAACTTTAGTGTAAGCATTCCAGATAGTCTAAGAGAAAAAATGAAAAGAAATAAACTCTGGTGTTATATGAAGAACAACAGCAACAACGACAACAACAAAACAAAATTCTAAGCATTCTTTTGCTGTGTAAATGGTTTTAAAAGTAAAAGCATGGCTCATGCTATTAGCATTGACTTGGAACTGAAGAAAAGCCTAAGGAAGTCAGAAAGCATATCAGCTTAGCAGACCAGTCACAGAAAGAGAGATGCCTTTCACAACATGCAGGTTCTTTCAAACTGTGGACTGACATTCTGCAACAGTTGAAAACAGCAGGGTATATAATAATTGGGTACTTCATTGCATGCTAATGATTCAGTCAGTATATCAATAAAAGTATTTAATGTGGGTAGAAATACAATCGATTATAGGTTTATTTTTTAATGGGTTATATCTTTCCATAGGAATTTAACTTCATTGCTAATACCCTAGTTTGTTTCTATGTAATACATGTTGTGCCACTCTATGATAGTAAAGCACTTAAATTTGTGGAAGTTTGTGTTTACATGGCTTTATTTTGCTTGTGAAATACAGGATCCACAATATTAGGGTGAAAAAGAAAACCTCATTGAAAATAATAAAGGAGATTTTTTTTTTAAGTGTAGCTTCTCTGGAAGTAGAAAAAAATATTTTGATAAGTTGCATATCATTGGCTGAATTCATCAAAACTATAAATTATAAAACATTGCATAAGGGATTTTAGAGTAGGATGTTCTTAATTGCATCTCCAGGAGCAAGAAAACAATGAACTTGATTAAGAACTGTCGCTACTGGGATGTCCCTGGTAGTCCGATGGCTAAGACTCCACACTTGCAATGCAGGGGCTCAGGTTTGGTCTCTGGTCAGGGAATTTAGCTCCCACATGTTGCAACTAAGAATCCACATACCACAATGATCAAGGATACTCCATGCTGCAATTAATACCTGAGCAGCCAAACAAATAAATATTTAAAAAATAACTGTCTCTCCTAAGATTGAGATCCATTTATATTCAAGAGCATATATGTAAAAGGAGAAAACATTTGAAAAGCAATTACAGTCTCTAAAATCCTTACCCAAAATTAGGCAAAAGAGATAGGAACGGGAAATATAAGTTTTGTTACATAGAATAAATTCATTCTTAATATTGTATTTTTGGATTTAAATTCAATGAGAAATATCTTTTCATTTTGTGGTCAACCATTTTTCCCATCCTAATTTTATTGGAAAAAAGGTCCGTTTTCATTCCAATCCCAAAGAAAGGCAATGCCAAAGAATGTTCACACTAGCATACAGTTCACATTCCAGTAAGGTTATGCTCAAAAATCCTTCAATCTAGGCTTCAGCAGTACGTGAACTGAGAACTTTCAGATGTGTAAGCTGGATTTAGAAAAGGCAAAGGAACCAGAGATAAAATTGCCAACATTCATTGGATCATGGAAAAAGCAAGAGAATTCTGGAAAAATATCTACTTCTGCTTCATTAATTGCATTAAAGCCTTTGACTATGTGGATCACAGCAAACTGTGGAAAATTCTTAAAGAGATGGGAATACCAGACCTCCTTACTTGTCTCCTGAAAAACCTGTAGCAGGTCAAGAAACAATAGTTAGAACTGGACATGAAAGAACAGACTGGTTAAAAATCGGGAAAGAAGTACATCAAGGCTGTACATTGTCACCTTGCTTATTAACTTATATGCAGAATGCATCATGTGAAATGCTGGGCTGAATGAAGCATAAGTTGGAATCAAGATTGCTGGGAGAAATATCAACATCAGATATGCAGATGATACCACTCTAATGGCACAAAATAAAGAGAAACTAAAGAGCTTCTTAATGAGGGTGAAAGATGGGAGTGAAAAAGCTGGCTTAAAACTCAACATTCAAAAAACAAAGATCATGGCAAACGGTCCCATCACTTCCTGGCTAATAGAAGGGGAAAAGTGGAAGCAGTGACAGGGGTTATTTTCTTGGCTTCCAAAATCACTGTGGATGGTGACTGCAGTCATGAAATTAAAAGATGCTTGCTCCTTTGAAGCAAAGCTATGACAAACCTAGACAGTGTATTAAAAAGCAGAGACATCACTTCTCCAACAAACGTCCATATAGTCAAAGCTATGGTTTTCCAATAGTCATGTACAGATATGAGAGTTGGACCATATAGAAAGCTAAGAGCTGAAGAATTGATGCTTTCAAATTGTGGTGCTGGAGAAGACTCTTGAGAGTCCCTTGGACTGTAAGGAGATCAAACCTGTCAATCCTAAAAGAAATCAACCCTGAATATGCATTGGAAGGACTAATGCTGAAGCTGAAGCTCCAAAACTTTAGCCACCTGATGTGAAGAGACTCCTCATTGGAAAAGACCCTGATGCTGGGAAAGATTGAACGCTAAAGGAGAAGGGGGCAACAGAGGATGAGATGGTTAGATAGCATCACCAACTCAATGGACGTGATTCTGAGCAAATAGTGGGAGACAGTGAACAACAGAGGAGCCTGCTGTGCTGTAGTTCATGGGGCTGCAAAGGGCTGGACATGACTTAGTGACTGAAAAACAACAATTTTATCCAGTCTGGTTTTATCAAAGTCAAGAACTGACACCTATATACCAAGGAATGATAATAAGCTTTCATATCCAGATGATGAACACTTACACTTTTAGTTTCTCTCTCTCTCTATGCACACACACACACACACACACACACATATATTTATACTTATACATATATAAATATATATATATATATAAATGTGAAAGTGACAGTGAAGTTGTCCAGTCGTGTCTGACTCTTTGCGACCCTATGGACTGTAGCCTGCCAGACTCCTCTGTCCATGGGATTTTCCAGGCAAGAATACTGGAGTGGGTTGCCAATTCCTTCTCCAGGAGATCTCCCGACCCAGGGATTGAACCTGCGTCTCTCGCACTGTAGGCAGACACTTTACCGTCTGAGCCACCAGGGAAGTCCATATATTAATATAAAATATACATATATATTTAAGAGATCGGGAACACACAGATGGCTATAATCAACTAAATGCAGCATTCTCAAAGTGAGGAAATGTTATTTAAAACATGAAAAGTACAACTTGGAAATTTTTTTGCAAAAACATCTCTCTAAAAAATTCTTTAGGATATATGCAGTTAGTTGGATTCCATTGAATAGCATGTGTTTGAGGAAGGGGTAGGGAAGCTTTGTGTTTGCTGCCAACATTGCTACACATTTCCCCATAATCAAATATGCCTTTGTTCTTTCAGATTATGTTTTCAGATTGTAATGTGATGTGCCCTTGTTCAGGCTTTTACTGGAAAATTACTCACTGCACCTGTGCAAAAATTCTACCAGTGCTCCTTAAACTCTACACATCTATAAGAAAACCTTCATTGTTATGTATTCAAGCATCCAGGCACCTAGTTATGGAGTCACTTCTATGTCACAGGTCAAAAAATGTGTTGAGTTTTAGAAAAGTTCAGCAAGTTATGCCATTAACTGAGAGGAAAAATAACTATGAAGAGCAAAGGGCTTTGCATTTTTCAATCTGTAGTCACTGTTCTAAAGAAAGAACGTGGCCTTTTAGAACTATGAAATAACTTTGTCCTTCATAAAGAGTCACATTATGTCCATATATTGCAAAACCTATGTCCTGAGCTTTGGAGTTCAGCAAGAATCATAACTACTTTGTAAAGCTGCATGCAGTTTAATTTATCTTGCAAAAATATGAAACATGATATTCAACAAGGTCCTAAACCAAGTATATATTAATTTGTTCAATATCATTTCTCTCTTCCCTCCTTACAATGCTGTTTCTCTGCCTTGGAGTAACCTAGTTTCATGGTATTTATAAACACTAGATAAATATGGACCAAATGACAAAAGGCCTGGTTTAGATCTGAATTTGTCATTTACTAATTGGGCAAACTTGAGCAAGAAATCTAACTTGCCTGTTTTTCCACTCTCCCTGTATTATGTGGAAATTTATAAATATTCCAATAAAATCTTGAAATTATTATGAGGAATAAAAAGATATTTATGAAAGTTTTGTGTCATATTCTCAAGAATCTATCACAACTGTTTTATTATCAAGCTGACAAATGTTTAACTGATATACTGGTAACTTTTTTGCTACATACTCAGGCTTTCTTTTGTTTTATGAGCGCTGAATAATTGATGCTTTTGAACTGTGGTGTTGGAGAAGACTCTTGAGAGTCCATTGGACTGCAAGCAGATCAAACCAGTCAATCCTAAAGGAAATCAGTCCTGAATATTCATGGGAAGGACTGATGCTGAAGCTGAAGCTTCAATAGCTTAGCCACCTGATGCAAAGAACTGACTCACTGGAAAAGACCCTGATGCTGGGAAAGACTGTGGGCAAGAGGAGAAGGGGACAAGAGATTATGAGATTGCCGGAGGGACATGAGTTTGAGTAAATGCTGGGAGTTGATGATGGACAGGGAAGCCTGGCATGCTGCAGTCCATGGGTCACAAAGAGTGGGCCATGACTGAGCTGATTTGAAAATCTCTTCATTTATATACAGACAGATCGGCATCACAGGCAGTGGTATACATTCTGCTGTGATCATCCCATGTGTAAGAAGTTTTTGGTAAGCACAGGGGAGAAAGTGGCCTTTCTCATCCCCAAAGCCCCGAGTAGAACTGTTAGACAGAAGATAAGGAACAGGAAATAGACAGGAACCAGTCTCTCTCCCACTCTATACACATAGTGGGATCCTACTTACTTCCAGTCTTAGTCTGTTGGGACTGTTATAACAAAATACCACAAACTGGATGGCTTTTAAACAACAGAAATTTATTCCTTCCAGTTCTGGGGGCTGGAAATTAAAGATCATGGTGCTGAAGATTCTATGTTGGGAAGCTCACACTTCCTCCCCAGCAGCCATTTGCTCTGTGGCCTCATGTGGTGGGAGGTGCAAGGGAAACATTCTCCTGCCTCTTTGTCCTTGCTTTAGTGGTTAAGTCTTGTCTGACTCGTTTATGACCCCAAGGACTATAGCCCACCAGGCTCCTCTTTCAATGGGATTTTCCAGGCAAGAATACTAAATAAAGTGGATCTCCTCCTTGGATCTCCTTCACCCAGGAATCAGACCCATGTCTCCAACATTGGCTGGAGGGTTCTTTAGAGCCACCAGGTACATCCCAGGCCTCTTTTACAAAGGCAATAATCCCCTTCATAAGGATTCCACCTTCATGACCTAATCAATTCCTCCTAATACCATCAATTTGAAGGTTAGCATTTCAGCATATCAATTTAGGGGCACACATATCCAGAATATAGAACTTCCCAAGCGCAAAGGGAATCACTGAGATGATTAAACCTGGAAAGGTATTTCATAGCTTATTTTCTAAGTGGAAATTAAATGAAGAATGTTTATCCTCAAAATATAGAAAAACTCTCCTTTCTTCTATGTATATACATTTTTTAAGACACTAGTCAACATGCAACCACTGAGGGGATGACAATGCCAGATATTATGTTCCTACTAGGTGTTATGCACTCTGAATGGGACTTCACACAGGGTAACTCACAGTTTTAGGCATAAGTTAACAGGGGACATGGAAGTTCTGAAATTTTCCCATGATCAGATAGCAGGTAAGTAGCTGGATGACGACACTTGCTCACATGTGTCCAAGGCAACAGTAACCATCTTAACAGAAAAGTAAAGATTTGATATAAAATAAACCCCAATGGACAGGAGTTTGAGCAAATTCTGGGAAGCCTGAATAGTGAAGGACAGGGAAGCCTGGAGCGCTGTAGTCCATGAGAGTCAGTTACATTCCCAAGTAACTGAACAACAAAACTGCAAATAAAATGCACTCCAGTCAACATTATAAAGGTGTTCACTTATCATAATACATATTACATCATAATTTTAATGAAAGAAAGCAAAAATTCTATAATGTATTTCAAATTACCAGAATTACAGTGATATGTAAGTATCACTTGTAAAATAAAGTGGAGGGAATGACTCAGAATCCTTAAATTCAGAAACTTAATTCTTCAGCATTTTTTTTAGGAAATATGTCTGATTTCTCTGTACTATACACACAATTTCATTTCAATCATTAGTTTCACTTAAAAGAAGGGGAATATAAATACTATTTTAGAAACATAAATAATATTTTTGATTAAAATTTTATGGTAGTAATTTATTTTATGACAGCAACCTAAAATTTTTCAATATAGGACTAAAAATCCTGGACAAAGAGGCATGGTACAGGATAAGTCTATCTAAATTTAAGTAGTTACATTGGAATGGAACAAGCCAAGTGTCATCTGACAATTTTTTAAACCACAATATGTAATAAAAAAATTATTTTATTTTATTTTATTTTATTTTTATTTTTATTTTAATTTTAATTAATTTTTATTTTTTAGTTTGTTTTGCTTTACAATACTGTATTCGTTTTGTTACACATTGACATGAATTAGCCATGAGTGTACATGAACTCCCAATCCCGACCCCCACCTCCACCCTCCCGCCCCACACCCTCTCTCTGGATTATCCCCGTGCATCAGTCCCTAGCATCCTGCATCCTGCATCAAACCTGGACTGGCAATTCGTTTCGCTTATGATATCACACATGTTACATTGCCACTCTGCCAACCCATCCCACCCTCTTCCTCTCCCACAGAGTCCAAAAGGCCATTCTATACAACTGTGTCTCTTTTGCTGTCTTGCGTACAGGTTTATCATTACCATCATTCTAAATTCCATATATATGTGTAAGTATACTGTATTGATGTTTTTCTTTCTGGCTTACTTCACTCTGTATAATCGGCTCCAGCGTCATCCACCTCATTAAAACTGATTCAAATGTATTCTTTTTAATAGCTGAGTAATACTCCATTGTGTATATGTACCACAGCTTTCTTATCCATTCATCTGCTGATGGACATCTAGGTTGCTTCCATGTCCTGGCTATTACAAACAGTGCCGCGATGAACATTGGGGTACACGTGTCTCTTTCAATTCTGGTTTCCTCGGTGTGTATGCCCAGCAGTGGGATCGCTGGATCATAAGGCAGTTCTATTTGCAATTTTTGCATGTGCCATCAGCATGAAAAGAGAGGATACATAATTATGATATTTCAAATATATTTATATTAAAGAGAGAAAACTGAGGTAATATTTATTAAGATTTTTATTTGGATATTTCCACTGAAAATTCTGAACTTAGAAATTGTTCATCCCTGATTATATGATATATAATCTCTCTGCCTTTGTGCTTTCTGACTTGAAAATACTATTTAATGCATGTTGAATTCCTACTCCTCTTTGAGCACTTAAATCACTTTGACATACCAGCTAAACAGAAAGAATATGTATTTTGCTAGGATTTTGATCAAGTATGAATTCATATGGTTTGCTAAAGTTACTATACAGTGAAATATTCACATGAAATAGGAGTTAAGAGGCATGTAATAAAGTTTCTAAAGGTAGCTATCTTCCTATCTATCTACAAGATTATAACAATTAGTCTGACCAGTTATAGAACAGATTATGACATGAGAAAGTTTGCAATCAAACAGCTAGTTGATGTAGTAAATTGATGCATTTGATTTTACATTTCATTTCTGGGTATTTAAAAATCCCTCCAATATTAAAAAAATAAACAAATGTCTGTTGCACCCAAAAGAGTGTAATATATGTCTTAGAATTACTTTACTTTATTAAATTAAATTATATGTGCTTATATGTTTAAATCTCTACTATTTTATAGGAATGTCTAGGTTACCAAAATAGTTATCACTAAGAATGATTTTTTTTGGAGGATAACACTTAAAGAATAATTATAAACATGATTTAAACAACCCATTTGGATTTACTGGATTTTCTTAATTATCAGTAATTCAATATAACCATTAAATAGAAACCCAGTGTGGTAAAATCAGATCACTTAGAACATTCCTTTTTTATAGAATTAGTTGTAACAACAGTAATTCAAAATACTTTGTTAACATTTCTGTGTTACTTTAGAAATTCCGGATTGCAGACTACCTAAAGTTTATTGCCCTATGGCAAGAGTGAAAATGAAAGAAAGCCTTTTGACAGGAAGGAAAAACAAGTTTGCGAATAGTATTAAGTGATGCCCTATATACACTTGAACATGTTCAAGAGGGAAAATGTCTATATCTTTCTCTAATAGATTGTAAAAGGCTCATTTTAAGAAGGAAAGAAATAATGGAACGTTGCAGAGAACATCTATTCACTAGGCTCTTCTGAATGAAAATTATGAATGTAAAATTGGGAGACAGTTTCTGGGCTTTTTGCAGATAAGATATCTGCATATGAATGCTCTTTGTTTCAGTGATTCCTGTAAGGCTTTACATTCAGGATGTAATGCTATATGACTGTCGTTACTCCAGCTTTTTATATAATTATATACAAATGTTATAAAAGATGCTGTGTTAATCCAGAATTGAACATCTTTTTTTGTTCTTCTCAGCTCTGAAAGCTGGTGAATGATCCCAAATCACAATGGCAACTTTATAGCTGTGGGAGGAACAGGTTTATTTGTATTAATGCCATGGAGTTCAATATGATTTGTTTTCTGAGACATCCAAAAAAATAAAAAGGAATTGTTGCTTGATTACTAAATGTGGATTTTCGGTTCTTTCCTTTCCTCCAAGTTTTAAAAATAGGATCATTTAAAGGAAGTCAGTGGCACAAAGAACTAAAAATGCTTAGAGGATAGCTACAGGGCATTTATTCCTTACTAAATGATTCTCTATCACTACACTGGCAATGTTAATTTGAACCAAATTTCCACACATATTCTCTATAAAACCTGATGCACATAAGTCAACATTAAAAAATTAAATATTGAAATCAATCAGTGGAGTAAAATTTGCAGAGGCAATTTGTTTTTTCTTGGTAGAGTTTTTGTGGGCAAAACATGAAACCAAGACTTTACTTCTACATAACAGTGAAAATATATTATATGATATTAAATACTTTAACTGTGCTCTACTAAAGAATGCTTTTCCATATCTAATTTTGCTTACTATAAAACTCAGATAACAATTTGCTATCTTATTAACCCACAATAGCATAGAAACTGGCAAAAATATGTCACACAATTTTATACAAAAGTTGAATTAAATATTTAATCTCAAGTACTTTTATTTGAAGAATACACTTAAAATGTATTTAAAATACATATGCTTGTATTTTGGTAGATTTAAAAAATAATTGTAATATATACTTGTGAAATCAGTGGAGATTTTATAGTTTTGATTTATAAATATATAGTCATCATCATCTCAAAAGGAATCACCTGTGATAGAGTGACTACATATCTAAAATGATAAAGACTAAATCATTTAGTACTTGAACATAACACTTATAATAGGGCTACTTGAAATAAATAAGGTATCTGGAAATACTAATGTCCAAAGACAATTTTTAGCACTCAGAGAAAAACTGACAGCATATCTTATACATATTTTTTACTACTATTAATAAATATTTAGCTACACTTTCCAATAAAAATGTTTTGTTATAATAAAATACTTCATAACACATGAGTATTGTGAAAAAACCTCAATTAAATAATCACTGAAAAGTGAAAACAATTTTTTAATTACTTTGGACCTTGGCTAGATGTAACGGGTAACCTCCAGGTAAAGAGTTCTTGGTCTATTAATGATTCTGAGAAGTCATATAGCTTCCATGAACATATGAACATAACTAATATTATGAGGATTAAATTTGATTTCTCAAGGAATTTTAATTGGTACATTTTAAATAAGATACATGGCATATATTATAAAATTGTTGGTAAAATTAGCATCTGTTTCAACAGGTTTTTTTTTTTTTTTCTGTAGTTTGGTAAGTCAATAGTTGTGTGTGTGTGTATGTGCCCACACACCTACGCACTCAGTCATGTCCGACCTTTTGTGACCCCATGGACTAGCCCGCCAGGCTCCTCTATCCATGGGATTCTCCTGGCAAGAACACTGGGGTGGGTTGCCATTTCCTCCTCCAGGGGATCTTACCCTCCCAGGAATCAAATCCACGTCTGCCTGCATGGCAGGCAAACTCTTTACAGTGGTTAGCATCAAATTTTCTCAGTTCAAATCCTGGATACTAAAAAAAAGGAAGATGTTTTCACCACTTCCAAGAAGAATAAAAAATAAGAAAAAAAGGTTAATTAACCTGGTTGTCCTAAGATACTATAATATGGATGAGAATGGCAAAATCAGTCACCTTTATCAGGGGTGCCCTTCAGAGGAATGTGCTGTTTGAGTTTTTAATGTCCTGCCATGGTACAGACATCATTGTGGCAAACTTCAATGACCCAGAAGACAAGTAATTAAAAGAAACTCACAACAAAAATAACAAAGTTCGATAAGCTTTTAAACTACTTAGTGCCTTAATTTTCTCTTAAGCTGTTTGAGGGGATAATAATAGAAACTGCCACATAGGATTAAGGATTTAAATGATATGAGCATCAGAAAAGTACTTGCCACATGTACATTATGTACATGAACACACAATGTTCATTACTTAAACATTTTCTGAACCTATATAATCTTGACATTTTTTCAATAGTTAAATAATTTTTAGACTTATCATAAAGACCCTACAAAGAGTTCCATACACATTGTACCCACTTTCCCTAGTCATTAGCATTTTATATTACTGTATTACATTTGGTACAACAAAAAGAGGAACTAAAAAACCTGTTGATGAAAGTGAAAGTGGAGAGTGAAAAAGTTGGCCTAAAGCTCAACATTCAAAAAATGAAGATCATGGCATCTGGTCCCATCACTTCATGGGAAATAAATGGGGAAACAGTGGAAACAGTGTCAGACTTTATTTTGGGGGGGCTCCAAAATCACTGCTGATGGTGACTGCAGCCATGAAATTAAAAGACGCTTACTCCTTGGAAGAAAAGTTATGACCAACCTAGATAGCATATTGAAAAGCAGAGACATTACTTTGCCAACAAAGTCCGTCTAGTCATTTTGAACTGTGGTGTTGGAGACGACTCTTGAGAGTCCCTTGGACTACAAGGAGATCCAACCAGTCCATTCTGAAGGAGATCAGCCTGGGATTTCTTTGGAGAGAATGATGCTGAAGCTGAAACTCCAGTACTTTGGCCACGTAATGCGAAGAGTTGTCTCATTGGAAAAAACTCTGATGCTGGGAGGGATTGGGGGCAGGAGGAGAAGGGGATGACAGAGGATGAGATGGCTGGATGGCATCACGGACTCGATGGCCATGAGTCTGGGTGACCTCTGGGAATTGATGATGGACAGGGAGGCCTGGCTGCTGTGATTCATGGGGTCGCAAAGAGTCGGACACAACTGAGAGACTGAATTGAACTAAACTGAAATCCCATGTTTCATTCAGATTTCATTAGTTTTACCCTATTACCCATTTTTCTTTTCCAGTATCCCAGCTTGAAAATACATTGCATTTAGTCTTTAACTAAGACTTCATTTAACAAAAACGAAGCTTCCAACAAAAATGAGAAAAAGGTACATAGATTTCTCATTTATTCCCTGCAACCACACAAACATAGAATTCTCATTATCAACATCTCCCTGTCCTACCAGAGTGGTACATTTATTATAACTGATAAAATCCTTATCTTTTTTCCCTAAAAGATATAGCTTTTTGTATTTAAAAAATTTTTGCACACATTAATTAAATCATATATCCTAACTTTGCTGTTTCACTGTTAACCACTGCAATTTTTTTCATGGTTATTTAGTCAATTCTGATTTTTTTTTATGAAACTACATTTGACAATGCCTCTGTGTGGTTATCTAGTTGAATATGAGGGGAAATAATTCTGGCATGTAATAAGATCTCAATAATTTAATAAATTTTAATTCAATGGTTGAGTTAAATTTTGAGATAATTAGCTTTGCTATGCTTTAGTATGACATTTTTCTCCCAAGAAATAATGACTACTTTTGGTAAATAAGATTAACTTCCAAACAGCTTTAAATTCCTGGTTTTAAGTATACTTTTTGTATGTGGATGAGACACACTTGACTAAATAGTGGTAGCTTTACATTAAAGGAACTCATGTACTTATTCCCATAATAAATACTAACATGTAAACATTGTGCTCATTAAAAAAAAATAATAATCTGAAAAAGAATAGATATATGTACATTTATAACTGAATTAATTTGCTATATACCTAAAACAAAAAGAACAGTAAAAATAATATATGTAACAGCAATATATATACAAACACCTTGATAATACCTCACCCTGGAAACATTTATTTGTTTTTCCCTCAAGACCCTAACTTGGTTTACTATAGAGAGAAGATGTATCTGAGAGTCTTAGTATTTAAGAAATTTCAAACTGGCTTCTTTCTTGGGTATCTCTACTTTAACCTACAACTGTTTTGAATAGACTTAACCTGATGGATATTGCTAGGAAAATAGGTGACATAAATTATTAAATGGGCACTTTATTTTCTGATTAGTTTTCAGTAGTATTAATGCAGGTATTCTTTTAGTAAGATAACTGCACATCTATAAAAAGAATTTAAAATATCAGCTAATGACTTTGGCGTTATAATAACCAGCATTTTTTAAATCATTAAATTTGATTTAATCAATCATCACTGTTTTCTCCATTGTTTTTTCAAGTACTGAACTCTTACCTTTTGCTTAAGAGAAGATAGGAGAGATCACTGTTTATTATTTTCTTTCATAGCTTATATTATCACTTTAATTATATCACTTCAATTCAATTAAATTGAATGTATATAAAACATACATATATAGATATGGAAATAAATTATAAAATTGGAAATTGATTCTAGTTTCTCACTCTTCAAGTTTTATAAATTCTTATATTTACTACCAAATTAGGTAGATAATAAAACAAATGATAAGAAAAAATACACTGAGAATATTAAATAAATGTAATGAGATATAGGTTAAAATGCTCTGATAATGTCCCTCTAATGAAATTGATCTTTTCTGTTATGAATGATTTCTCCTAATCTCTGGATCCTATTAAAATCTGTATGTCCCATAAAGAAATTTCCACATTCTGCTTTATATTACCATTTTAAATATTTTCTTCTTAACTAAAAACTCCCTAATTTCAGAGGGTTACTATTTTCATATTTTTCTATGGCATACAGTACTCTATCTATAGAAGAAAATCTAAACGTAGCAAGTTATATTATTTCCAGGCTTTGCTAAACTTCTATTAGTTCAAATTATGTTCTATGACCCCAGGATGTTAAAAAATTTGCTTGGACTTGAACATTAAATTCTACATATTTTAATATATTTTAAACTTATGTCTCTCAATAGGAGTTCTGCACAATCGTAAGTGCCCTATTCATTGTCTTTAGTATTGGCTATGCCAATTTTCTCTCATTTATTTGTTCATTGTTTCCCTATTATGGGCTAAGCTTATACTGTGCTCTCTGGAGTGCAGAGCCTTGCAAATATGTACAGCATCAGATTGCTTACTGAGCTATGCTAAATTGCATTTTGCTCCCAGTGGATGGATTTATTCAAACTTTTTTTTTTTTTTGGAAGTGCTGTTTGAGAGCAATAGCTCTGAGTAGGATTTTTAGAAATGGGAGGAAATTCAGTGATGCCTGTTCTGTTTTCCTCATAATGCAGAGAAGAAAAAATCTCTACTGTGGAATTGTTACTTGTCTCACCTGAGGATACACAGCAAGAAATGAAAACAGAGATTAGGTCTCCACGCTCTCTCTCCAATGCTCTCTGAACCTCTCCTTTTCTCAGTGGACATTTAGTTAAGGAGAAATCTGGCTAATTTAAACAGAATATTATGAAGAGGGTCCATTATCTGTCCCTCAGTTTGCAAACCCAAACTGTAGGAAGCCATTTTATTATTAACGCAACAAAAACTTACTAAACACCAATTATATGCCAAATACTGTTCTACCTGCTTGGTGCACATCATTAAAGAAAAGAGAGAAAAATTCCCCAGAATCTTGAAGCATATATCCTATTTATGGGGAAAAGAACATAGACAATCTACATTTTTAAAGAGTAAATTATTTAGGGTGTTAGCAAGAGATAAGTTTCAAGGAGAAAAGAATGAAAGCAAGATAAATGTAGAGCTGAGGGAGTGATTTTTCTACTAGCGGGGTCAGGGAAACCCCACTGAGAAGCTGAGGTTTGAACAAAGGTTTAAGGAAGCTGTGGAAGTTAGTCATGGTGATATCTGTAGAAGAAGCACTGTAAGCAAAAGAAAGAGTGCAAAGGCCCTGAGGTAGAGAAGGCAAGAGTTGGAGACAAGGAAAAGCAGCTGATGTGATTCAAAGTGGGAAAGAAAGTAGTAGATAATGAGGTCGGAGTGATAACCAAAGCTTTACCAAAGCTACACCATGCAGTTTGGGAACCACTAGCAACAAATACCCACTGAGCACTTGAAATGTGTCTAATACACATTAAAATCAAGGTTTTACATAATTTTAATGAATTTATATTTTATACTGATAATTAAATATATAGTTTAAAATTGAAACATCTGTCAATGTGGATGTAGATATAACTAGGACTTTATTTTATAGTAAATTCAGTTATTGGAAAACTTCTGAGTATACTTAAAACTTAGAATATACTTAAAATATCTTGACTATGTGAATCTACTTTTTCAACTGGAAATTTTGTGAACTCCAAGTAATGAGTATCCTTGTAAAACTTAGCATCCAAACTGAAAAGAGCTATTAGGTGTGAAATATCCACTAGACTTCAAAGATGAGTATGTAAGTATGGATTATTTATTGAATTGGTATGTTAGATATACTGGTTGAAATAAAGTATAAATTAAATCATAAAATCATATTAAATAATAAAATTATATATCATACAAAGTAAAAATTAAATCATATAATGTATAAATTATATCATTTATAGCTATATAAATACATTCAGTTCAGTTCAGTCACTCAGTCGTGTCCAACTCTTTGCAACCCTATGGATTGCAGCACGCCAGGCCTCCCTGTCCATCACCGACTCCTGCAGTTTACCCAAACTCATGTCCATTGAGTCAGTAATGCCATCAAATTGTCTCATCCTCTGCCGTCCCCTTCTCCTCTCACCTTCAATCTTTCCCAGCATCAGGGTCTTTTCAAATGAGTCAGCTCTTCGTATCAGGTGCCCAAAGTATTGGAGTTCAGCTTCAATATCGGTCCTTCCAATGAACACCCAGGACTGATCTCCTTTAGAATGGACTGGTTAGATCTCCTTGCAGTCCAAGGGATTCTCAAGAGTCTTCTCCAACACCACAGTTCTAAAGCATCAATTCTTCGGTGCTCAGCTTTCTTTATAGTCCAACCCTCATATCCATAAATGACTACTGGAAAAACCACAGCCTTGACTGGAAGGATATTTGCTGGCAAAGTAATGCCTTTGCTTTTTAATATGCTGTCTAGGTTGGTAATAACTTTCCTTCCAAGGAGCAAGTATCTTTTAATTTCATGGCTGAAGTCACCATCTGCAGTGATTTTGGAGCCCCCCAAAATAGTCAGCCACTGTTTCCCCATCTATTTGAGATAAGCATAATTTAAATCTTTATCTTTATTAATTCAATTACTAGAAAATTCATAATCACTTATATTTCTTATATTCTATTGAATTATATTTTTTTATTTAAATTGAGAGCACAATAGGACATAAGAGACTAGCTTTTGCTCTAGGTGAAATGGAGATTCCTTAGAAGGGCTCCAGCAAGAGAGAAATAAGATCTATATTTTTAGTTCTACGTTTTCTTCACTTAATTATAGCTATCATTTACATATCTCATATAAATTAATAGCTAGATCCATACTTTGTACATATTGCATCACAAATAAAGCACAATTGGGTTAATTAGACAAGTGATTTATCATTTTCTCAATTATATTACTTACTACCACTTTTCAAAAATTTATCTAATCATGAAAGGGGATAGTCCACATAAACATTGTAAATTATCTCATTCAAACTTATCTTAGATCCTGACAACCCTAGCAAGTTGTGTGCATTTTCTTCAGAAACAAAAGTCAGAGTACCTTCTAAGTTTTATGCTAATTCCCAACTGATACATCAAGTAGCTCATCAAAAATGTCCATATGACTGCCATATTATGTATCAATTTCACTTCTGAATATTCATTGGAAGAAAACCAAAACACTAATTTGAAATGAAACATGAACCCAAATTGTTGTAGCATTATTTGCAATAGCCAAGATATGGAAACAACCTAACTGTACTACAACAGAAGAATGGATACAGAAAATATTGTGTATGTATACGCTATGGTATATGTATACATAAAGAACAGTGGTAGCTTGCCACTTGTGACCAGATGGATAGATCATGAGGGCATTACACTAAATGAAATAAATCAGAAAAAAACAAATATCATATGATCTCACATGTGGAAACTTATTAAAAGAAGTCATAAATTAGATACAAAGAATAGATTGGTGATTACCAAATGTAAGGATTGTGGAGTGGATGAAAATGGGGGAATGAAGCCAAAAAATATGAACTTACAGCTATAAAGGAAGTCACAAGAATGTAATGTACAGCATGACATTACAGTTAATAATACCGTACTGAATATATGAAAGTTTACAACAAAGTAGATCTTAAAAGTTTTCATAACAAAAAATAATAATTATGTAACTGTATATGGTGACAGATGTTAACTAAACAATGTAGTGATCTTTTCACAATATATACAGATGCCAAATCATTATGTTGTACACCTGAAACTGATACAATGTTGTATGTCAACTAGACCTCAATATAAGAAGCTAAGTAACTGAAAAATATCCACATATTATGCTTTTGCAATCAATAAGCCAGAGAAATTATCTTGACAAATTGCCACCAGTGCCTTAAATATTCTCTACACTAATACTGGAATTAAATATTCTCTACACTAATATTGAAATTAAGTTAGATAGAGTCAAATATAGCCTAAAATCAAAGAAAATAAAAGATATTTTAAATGCTTAATCTATGGAAAGTGGTAGTTTTGTGCTTTCAATGATCTGTAACACAATACTTACCAATTTCATAACCTGTAATGATACAATAAATATATAAAATTAATCTCAAATAACTATATTCAGAAAAATGAAAAAACTCAGTAATTTTTAGGCTGTAATTCTAAGAGGATTTGAAATGAAAAAGAGATTCTTCTAAAGTAAAACTGTCAATAGTTTAATATCTTTGTTATAGAATTTCTAAATTTTTGCCTAAATTCACATTTTTACACAGAAATGGGGCATGTAGCTAATAGGAAAAGAGACAATTTCTTTCAAATGTATTTCTGTTTTATGCACAAAATTACCATTAGTATTAATGGGAGTTAAACACATAAACTCATTTTGCATCAATAGAAGAGCGGAAGCTATAATCTATAAAATGAATGAATTAAATCATTATGAGTAATTCTTTAGCACATGACCTCCTCTAAGTTCTATGAAGTATACAATCTGACTTTTTGAGATGACACTTAAAAAGGTTTTAAACTCTAATTGAACAGCCATTCACTTGGCTTATTTTTCACTTAGATCTTTCCTAATACCTGTGAAGTAGGGTTTTTAAAATAGGAGATTGGATGGTAAATGCAGTAATTTCTCATCAGGGAATATTTAATAAATGGAAGCTATTAGCCAACTAAAGGACACAAAATAGATTAATCTTTTAAAGACACATCCTTTTGGGACTATAAATTGTTCAGTTTTCAGGGGGAAAAATCTTCCTGACAGTTGTGTAAGGATAGATTTACATTAAATATTTTCATAATACATGAGAAAGACTATTTTCATTTTTAACAATAAACATTTATTAAGATTATTTGAAACTAACCAGAGGTGAATTTAGTTAAAAATTATCCCATTTGTGTAACAATTTAGTTCTTATAGGTTGTAATGCATTTTTGTTTGAAGATGGTGTTATGAAATCTAACTTTGGGGTATGTATTTTATTTTATAATATTTATATAATACTGTTATGATATATCATAAAATCGAACTCTATGCCCCTTAACTGTGGTTATAAAAAAGATAACC
>SJXQ01003620.1:157047-288764 GCA_006408695.1 Aepyceros melampus | reverse complement strand
GTTGTAATTCAGTAATTACTGTATGTCTATTGTGAGCAGGTCACTGTATCTAGGCATTGCCTAAAGTATAAAGACAAGGGATAAAAGAAAACAAGAAATGATTACAAGTAGAATGTGAAAAGTGAGTTAAACAGTTACATGAGTGAGGTAACACCTAAAATGTTCTTGAGAGATCAAAGAATATACTCTCGTTTCTGGTAGAGGGAAAAGCAGGAAAGGCGTTTAGCTGGAGGACAGCACAGGAGAGAGCAGGATGTACTGTGCTGTGCTTAGCCTCTCAGTCGTGTCCGACTCTTTGTGACCCCCTGGACTGTAGCCCCCAGGCTCCTCTGCCCAGGGGGATTCTCCAGGCAAAAATACTGGAGTGGGTTGCCATGCTGTTCTCCAGGGGATCTTCCCAACCCCTGGATGAACCCATGTCTCCTGTATTGCAGACGAATTCTCTACCACCTGAGCAACCAGGAAAACCCATGAATACTGGGTGAGTAGCCTGTCCCTTCTCCAGGGGATCTTTCCCACCCAGGCATCAACCTGGGGTCTCCTGCATTGCAGGCTCATTCTCCACTGCTGGGTGCTTAAGAACGACTCCTGGAGCTAGACTGCCTGGGATTTAAGTCCTGCTTCTGGTACTTATGGGCTTCCCTAGTGGCTGAGATGGTAAAGAATCTGCCTGCAATGCAGCAGACCCAGGTTTTATCCCTGGGAGGTGAAAATCCCTTGGAGAGAAGCATGGAAACCCACTCTAGTATTCTTGCCTGGAGAATTCCATGGACAAAGGAGTCAGGCAGGCTGTAGTCCATGGGTCGCAAAGAGTCAGACATAGCTGAGCGAATGTCACTTTCACTTTTCACTTTCTGGCATTTATAAACTGAGTGACCTTGGGCAAGTTACAGAACATCTCATTCTCAGACTTCCCATCTCTAAAATGGTGTATTAGTAGTAGCCATCATGTCATGTTTTTTGAAGATTAAAAAATGAATATAAAGCACATAGCACTGCACCTAGCATTTATAATTGTTCGATAAAAAGTATTAGAATAGACCTGGAGAATAGTGGGAAATGAGTCTGAAAAAGTAGCATGGTAGACCTTGGGTGAGGAGTTTGCGCTTCGTCAGGACGCACGGAAGCCAGTGAGAGCTGCAGAGTGGAAGAGGGACAGGTGGGCTCGGAAGTTGTGGCGCACGGGCTTAGTTGCTCCACATATGGGATCTCCCCAGACCAGGGATTGAACCTGTGTCTCCTGCATTGGCAGGCAGGTTCTTTACTTCTGACCCACCAAGAAAGCCCTGTTGGATTATATTTGAAGTGAGGCTAATTGCATTCAGCAGGGAATTTGAAATACGGTTTGAAACTTGGGGAAAAGGATTGGGGCAAGCTGAAGATTTGGGAGCCCTTAATATTTGAAATGGGGCTTCCCTTGTACCTCAGTTGGTAAAGTATCTGCCTATAGTGAAGGAGACCCAGGTTCGATTCCCAGGTCAGGAAGATCCCCTGGAGAAGGAATGGCAACAGGCTCCAGTATTTGTGCCTGGAGAATCCCATGGACAGAGGAGCCTGGTGGGCTACAGTCCATGGGTTGCAACAGTCGGACACCACTTAGCAACTAAACCACCAGCCACCAGTATTTGAGATAGTATCTGAAATGGGTAACATCTCAGATAGGCTGACAGAAACGGAAGCAAAGCGGCACAGGGGCAGTATTCGGGAATTAGTTCTCCCTTTTCTTATCTGAAGAAATTACCAAAGTAACTCTGAGTAAACCTGCTTATCTTTTTCTGTATAACATATATTTTCAACAGAACAAAGTGGTGCAGTTGTGTGCAGAGCCTCGTCTTTGTGCCTGAACTGCTGCTTTAGGAAAGATTCTCTGTGTTTCCTTCCAGGCCAGAAAGATGTCCTGACTCCATGTTATCACACGAGCAAGCCATCTGGGACTTTCGGGCCTATAAACCCTATATTGAATTCAACTTACAGCTTCCTGTTGAAACTTTTCAAAGAAATTAGTACTGTGTTTCCAGATGAATTCATTCATCTGGGAGGAGATGAAGTAGATTTTCGTTGTTGGTATGAAACTTTGTTGACCACGCCCCTCCACCCTTTTCTAAAACCGCTTGCACTTGAAGTAGGTGTAGAGGTGTCCCTGGGAAGAGGAAAGACTTGGGGGAACATCTCTGTGAGGTGTTAACCTGGGACCACAACTCCTAAGATGGTGAATTGTTTACAGAATGCGCACATGGGTGCTATTGACAGAAGCCTGTAGGAAGGAGAATTAAAATGCAGAAGAAAGTGGGAATTAAAAAGAAACTAAATATAGAACAAGAATAGCTTTAGTGAAGAGGATAATGATTAAGTGGGAGAGATTTTTCTAGTAAAAATCTTCTGTGCAAATAGCCTTAGATGGAAGAATGATGAGGGAGCTTAGGGAAAGCCATTTTTACAGGATATCTTCTCTGTGAGGTGTTAACCTGGGACCACAACTCCTAAGATGGTGAATTGTTTACAGAATGCGCACATGGGTGCTATTGACAGAAGCCTGTAGGAAGGAGAATTAAAATGCAGAAGAAAGTGGGAATTAAAAAGAAACTAAATATAGAACAAGAATAGCTTTAGTGAAGAGGATAATGATTAAGTGGGAGAGATTTTTCTAGTAAAAATCTTCTGTGCAAATAGCCTTAGATGGAAGAATGATGAGGGAGCTTAGGGAAAGCCATTTTTACAGGATATCAGCTTCTAAAAAAATTAAATGCAGTGGAAAGTTAAGATAACTCATAATTAAATTTTAGACTTATTTTAGGTGTAATTAGGTGACTTCAGTTTCACTTTTCACTTTCATGCATTGGAGAAGGCAATGGCAACCCACTCCAGTGTTCTTGCCTGGAGAATCCCAGGGATGGGGGAGCCTGGTGGGCTGCCGTCTATGGGGTCTCACAGAGTTGGACACGACTGAAGTGACTTAGCAGCAGCAGCAGCAGGCTTATTTTAGGCATCCAGTTCAGTTCAGTCACTCAGACGTGTCTGACTCTGCGACGCCATGAATTGCAGCACACTAGGTCTCCCTGTCCATCACCAACTTGGCACTCTCGGCCGCCGCCCCTGACCTCAGACGAGGGGTAGCTCCTCTTGGCTGCTGCCCCTGACCTTGGATATGGGGTAGCTGCTCATAATTAGGCTTATTTTAGGCTTAATTTAGTCATAATTAGGCTTATTTTACTCTTTACAAACTTTAATAGATTTCCATCTGTATAAATGATGTTGGGGATATCTGTTGCTTTAAAAAGATTGGGCATATTGAACTTCTAATGAAATTTTTATCACTGTTTTTGTTTAAGGAAGTCCAATCCAGCAGTCCTGCATTTCATGAGGAACAAAGGCTTTGGCCTAAACTTTGGGAAACTACTATCTTTCTATATGCAGATGTAAGTTACTGAAAGCCTACTTCTGTTTATTTCATTAGTACCTTTTGTAAAAGTTTAAGCTCTTATTTAGTACTATTTTATTTTCTCATTTTCTCTCCATTCCTTTTCAAAGTGTACATGTTATAATCTTTGTTACACAAAATACAGATGAAAAATCATAAAGGAGGATGCATACCCACTATTCTCTTTAAATTGATAACATGGTGACTCCAGTCCTTTTGCAGTGACTGTTGAGATGTAGAGTGGTAAGTTTTCTGCTCTGTGAAAGCTGAAAACCCAGGCTACCCTGCGAAGGCTTCACCACCGTCTCGCTACTGGAATTCATTCTGTCAACTCCAGGATTGCTTTTACTCTATATCTATGCTGTCTGGTACGGCAGCCACAGCTACATGTGCTGTTTGTATTTAAATTATACTTGAAGAAAATTAAACATTCAGTTCCTCAGTCACACAGACTTCCCTGGTGGCTCAGAGGTTAAAGCGTCTGCCTCCCATGCGGGAGACCCGGGTTCGATCCCTGGGTCGGGAAGATCCCCTGGAGAAGGAAATGGCAACCCACTCCAGTATTCTTGCTTGGAGAATCTCATGGACTGAGGAGCCTGGTGGGCTGCAGTCCATGGGGTCACAAAGAGTCGGACACAACTGAGTGACTTGACTCTCCTCAGTCACATTAGCCACATTTCACGTGTTCAGGAGCCAACAACTAGATGAGACTAGTGCTACCATACTGGAAAGTGCATATACAGAACATTTCCTTCCCTGAAGATAAAGATCTACTGGGCAGTGCTGCCCCATGGTAAAGAGTAGTAAACTTCTTTTGTAAAGAGCCAGACAGTAAGTGTTGGCGACTTCACGAGGCACAAATGGTTTCATGGGCTTCCCCGATGGCTCAGCAGTGAAGAATCTGCCTGCAGTGCATGAGATGTGGGTTCGATCCTTGGGTCGGGAAGATCCTCTGGAAGAGGAAATGATAACCTACTCGAGTATTCTTGCTTAGAAAATCCCATGGACAGAGGAGCATGGCAGGCTACAATCCATGCATGGGGTCACAGAGCTGGACATGACTGAGCATGCATGCATATGGTTACATACTTTTTAATATTTTTTAAGCACTGCTTTACCAATGTAAAAAGGGTTCAGCTGGTATAGAATCCGCTTGCAATGCAGGAAACCTGGGTTCGATCCCTGGGTTGGAATATCCCCTGGAGAAGGGAAAGGCTACCCGCTTCAGTATTCTGGCCTGGAGAATTCCATAGACTGTATAGTCTATGGGGTCGCAGACAGTGGGACACCAAAGGGGCTTCACATGCACATACTGAAAGGCATCTGTCAGTGTTGCAGTCTTTGGTATAAAATGTGCATTCTTTACACACATTACTAAGTTTGTGATCTGAAATAACTCTGTAATTTTTTTCAATGGTAGGGTTTCGGATATGATTTCAGCCATGAAGAAGAGATCCATAGTCTGGCAAGAGGTTTATGATGATGAAGGCAAGGTGAGAGGTCACTAATACTGTGTGTGGCTCTGCTAATATGAGACTTAATACTCTAACACCTTGGATGGAAGGAACCCTAAGCTTTCCCTGGAATGTTGGGGGAAAGTCGGCTTACCTTTCCATTTAAGCTGCTGTTAGGCAGGAGCCGCACACCAACACCAATGATGATGGTATTTATTTGATTTCTTCCGTTTACTTCATTGCTCAGTGCTGCCTCCTTCTCATCTCTCCCATCTTCCCTCCTCCCTCTCCATCTCATTCTTAGTAACAAATTGAGGTACTTTGAAAAATGTTCCTTTTTTCAGAAGGGCAGAACAAACAGATAAGAACGAGTCTTTATTGCTGTTAAGGTAACCTTCGTTTTAAGTATCACTGTCAAGTACACTTTTTATTTTAAGGCATTTCTCTCTGACATAATCAGAATTCTTTATTTTCCTTTGGGGCAATTGAAAATTTGAAAGTCCAGCTACTTGTATTATCTTTCCAGAAGGGTTAGTGTCATCCTCTAAGTTCCAAAGTAAGTAAAATAGTGTGGTAGAAATGGGACTAATGCCTTAATTTATTACACCCACATGGCATTGTATATAGACAACAGGTAAAAAATTAAAAGGTTTGATGAAATGTCTACGTCCCTGTTATTACAAATAGCATTAGATATTACCTCAAAGAGGAAAGGGGAAAAAAGAAAACATTGCTTTATTCAAGGATCTTGAAAAGTTATAGCTACAATGCCTTAGACTTTTAATTTCATCTCCTGTAGCTGCAAGACCTAATACAAATTTCATTTGTAACTTTAATAGCTTACACCAGGCATGGTAGTTCAAGTATGGAAAAAGCACAACTTTCATAAGGAACTAAGGAAAGTTACAGCAGCTGGCTTCCCTGTGATCATTTCTGCTCCTTGGTACTTAGATTTGATCAGTTATGGAGAAGACTGGACTGAGTACTATTCTGTTGAGCCTCTTAACTTTGCGGGTAAGTGAAGCAACCACCATTACTTGACATGTTAGGTTTTACAAACCCTCCCCTCCCTCCAGGGAATCTTTACCTAGGTCCTACCTACTATCCTCCCTTTTATGTTTGATCCTTGATTTTCCTTCTATATAATCCAACAGACTGAACTCAGTATCATTTTAAACTTTGTGAAAGAAACCACATTCTTTCCCAAATGACAGAACTTCTAAAGTGAGATTCCCTTACACTGATAAGACTTGTCACTATGCATTCAAAGAGGCCTGACTGCAGGAGCCTGGTCTCTCCTCTGAGCTTCCTCTGCGACGTAAGGCCCCTAAGTAGGGATCGCGTCCTGTTTGGTGGCTTCCGGGTTCTGGGGGGAGGCATTCTCGGGGGGACATGTCTGAGCGGTGGGGCTCTAGGCTCGCAAACCCCTTAAGAACAGCACTGTTTTGTCCAGTTTTGTACACGAGACCTTAATCTACCATTTCCTTTGAGGAAAAGTGTTCTGGTGTTTGAAAAGTTCCAAAACTGTAGGTCTGTCAGGAACTGTTTCTCCAGAAGCATTTTCTGAGAATCAGGAAGTCGTAATTACTGTAGATACCTAGTCTCTTTGATACCAAAAGACAGGTATTGAAGGCAGGATTGGTGGTCACTAGCATAGTCCACCTTGCATTCCTTGGCATGGCACACTATTCACAGGCAACCAGGGGAAGTGCTTCTGGTGTCCAAAGTAGAGTGGATTGCCATTGCCTTCTCCGAAATAAGTTTGGAGAAAACCAAAATAAATGGTCTCTTTACTACTGGCCTGCTACATTAGTCAACACACGCTAACAAATGCTCTGTGAACCACGGGGTCAGCTGGGGCAATAAAGCTTGCCACCATTTTTTGTGCCACAGCTGTGAACCTCTCCCAAGGTCCTCCTGACTCCCAGAGAGAAGCCTTGTCCCAGGCTAACGCCAGAAACCAGCGCTGCCTCTGTGTGTGAGCCTCAGGTTGCAACCACCTAACTCACACCACTGACTGTAATCTAGGTACTCCGAGACAGAAGCAGCTTGTCATTGGTGGAGAAGCCTGCATATGGGGAGAGTATGTGGATGCAACTAACCTTACTCCAAGATTATGGTATGGAACCTCAGGGAGGACATGTGGAATAAGGGGCCTGAGTTTCTCTTCACCCAAGCGGGAAAGCACTAGAAACTTGCCCAAGTGTGTGGTTTGCTTCTTGAAGAAAACATGCATTTAAATTGTCTTGGGGGATGTGTGGTTTAAATTTTAGGCCTCGGGCGAGTGCTGTTGGTGAGAGACTCTGGAGTCACCAAGATGTCACAGACCTACAGGATGCCTACAGGAGACTCACAAGACACCGCTGCAGGATGGTCGAGTAAGACACGTTTATTTGTCAGGCTAGGACACTGTTCAGTACAGGGTGATTTTTTACCTTATGTAGTGTTAGCTAGCTTATTGGGATTTTTTTCTTTCTTTTTTTTTTTTTTTTTGCTATAAACGGAAATGTATGTGACCTAACAGGTAGTGATCTAATTAGGAAAAATTGGCAACTGTTTCTCCATGAATTAAGAATCTCTCTTCAGTAATTAATGGTATGGTTTAGTGATTCTGACTTGAGCTACTAAGTTTCTTAAGATAGACATGAATTAATCGAAAACATCTTTTGTTTATACTTTTCCTACAGACGAGGAATAGATGCACAACCTCTTCTTCCTGGATATTGTGAGCATGAGGGCAGAATGTAAAAACGAGCTGAAACAGAAGAAAGATATGGGAAAAGAGCCCACAGTCATCCATACTACAAGCAACCTGATTTTAAAAATCATGTTTTTGAATAAAATATCGTTTTATTGATTGAACCTCCATCTTATTATACATTAGAAGACTGACATCTTTCTTTTGAGAGAAGCGTAAAATCAGCCAACTGAAAACCTTGTGATATCTATCACTCAGTGAATCTTAACTACCAACAGTAATAATTTACTAGATACACAGTACAGCTCAGGTACATTAACCGTCAACATCAAAGCACGTTTCTCATGCTACAAAGCAGAATGAGCAGCACCAGTGCCACCGTCTGTTCAAGTTCTCTTTTAAATTGTTCTTACTGAAAACGAAGTAGGTAGGTGCTCCTGAGTTTCCCTCCAAGCACTTAGGACAGGCCATGTCTCTGGCTGAGCAGCGTACTTTGGTCTTGAGGATTCATGGCTTGATAATGAGACAGCTCTAAGGCAAAAGTAGCTGAGCCTGATGTTAATGTTCGAAGCACAGTTGAATAACCCTAATCAAAACAATTTAAGTTAGTTATCTCTGCAAAGTTAAGCCTCAAATCTCTCCCTGCACATCTTTTGACCATTATCAGGAAAAATTTGGTAAGTACTGTGGAGGACAGAAAACCAGGAGCAGGGGGTATGCTTCAGAAGCATTCCCCAGTCCCAACGTTTGGTTAAAGACTCTGCTGGCACTCAGATGCCTGTCCCAGAGCAGGAGAGGCTGGCGGGGACAAGAATGACACGAAGAACTGGCTGAGAGCCAGCAACAGTGGAAGTAAATAAGTGCTTGGGATGGAAAAACGGTCATTGAGGCTGATGACACATTTTGGTAGAGCACACCTCAAACTTTGTGGAGGACTGGAAAGCCCTCCCCCACACATCCACACCCGTGAGGATAGAATCCCTGGGATTTCTCCAGCAATTTATGTACAATATGTAGATTTAGTCACAGAATACCTACCATGATTTCTGCTAAGGGAACAAATCCAATAACAACTCTGTTGTCTTGGCGAGACTGGATTTCCTGAATGTTCCCTCTTCTCTGTGCCAGGTCTGCTAGGACAGGGCTGAGGTAGTCTCTGCTCACGGTCACCTCAAGATTCATCAGGGGCTCCAAAATTTGCTTATCGGCTTTCTTCAGAGCCTAAAGAAATTAAAGGATGTTAACTCCTCTTCCTTAGACTGCAGATCAGACTTCTGTTATGAAGGGAAGATTCATAAAAACTTAAATACTCTTAAGCACAGAGCCTCCAGCAAAAAGACAGAAGCCTGCCTTAACACTCTATAACAAGTCCAGAACTTCAACATTCGCTCATCCATGCATGCCAACAGTACACCTGAGACCTCATGTATGGGTTGCAGGAGGATTCTTAGTAAAGTCTGATTATGCAGAGTACCTGTGAACATGTGCCCAGAGACACAGGGAAATAAAATGGTTTTCCCCTCTCAAAGACCTTCATATATCTCCTCTTTTATTTTTGAAACCTATAGTTACAGTGCATGCTACAAGTCAGGGCAATCAAGGAGGGAAATAAAGGAGAGAGCTAAAAACACACTAAGCAGAAACATATTCTCAGTGTAAAAGAAACAGAATTCTATACAGAAGAACAAGCAAATACAGAGACTGAAAAAAGCTAAAACAGCATCAGGCAAATAGGAAGTGGACAAAAACTGGGGAAGCAGCAGAGGAATAAAGACATCTTGGGGTCCTAGTCAGATTGTCTGTATAGCATCATTCCATCAGCCAAACTGGTAAGATTCAGAGGGCGTTTGCAAGCACTGTAACTACTGATGGGTTTGCTTTAAAAGGTAACCTACTCCTCTGGCCTACCAGAGTTAAAACTATTTCCTATATATTCTGGGCCTGTTTGGTTGTCAGGTGGGATGCAATAATCTTGGATTTAGCAGTGGAAACCAGATCAAAGAGCAAGGGCTCTGGAGTGGGGCCTCTCCTTTATCTGGCTCTGGCTGATCATCCTCTCTCTGCTCACCGGCCCCACTCACTCAGGACCGAACGGTACCATGGTGTCTATCGTCCAGTAATGCTCTGCGCCTCGGATGCTTCTGTTCCCACACTTCAGCACCTCCACCTTCCCCTCTCCCTGCGACCTTCACGATCATGAAAAATGGGCAGACTTGTAAAAACATCCGTATATTTTCTTTAGTGTCGAAATTTCAGAAAACCATATTGCACATATATACAGTAAAAGCATAATTTCAGTTCTTTGCAGCTGATTAAGCCTTTAAAAATCACTATCAAGTGAAATGACTCAATCAGCGAGAAAGTGTCTAATAATCCTTGAATGAAAACATTACTAAAAAATGACAGTCCTCACAAACAACTAAATAGATCCTATGAATTTTTGCAATTTTTACCCAAAGCTTTGTTCCACTTCACAGTGTAGCTTTTCGAATAACAGAACGGAGTGGGGAAAGACTAAAAATTAAGAGGAATAATGCTGTATCTGAGGAAAGGACAGAGTTCTGTGTGACCGAACAGGAGGCACTGTGCTCGTGGGTCTGTCCTTAGTCCTCTTTTCACAGTCCTCTTAGTCCTCTGCCTAGTTACAGAGCGTCAAAGCTTCCTCAAAGCTGCACTCGAGTCACAATCTTTGGGTGCTCGTTGTAATCCACTGGCCTGCTCTGGGATGATGTCCAAGTATCTTGCAGCAACCTAATATGGCCCAAACTGATCTCACTATTTCCTTTTCCAAACACTTGCCTGCTCTTTCCGCTTTCTGTTGATGGCGTCACTAGTCTTCAGTTTACCCGGACACGCATCTTTGATTTCCTTTTTCCCCAGTGTAAGCTGTAAGATTTCTATTCCTATTGCTGATATTCTAGCCCAGATCTAGTCTATTCCCTGTCTGAGGCTCTCCATACTCCAGTCCCTCCTATATTCTAATGATTATGCTGCTCTCTTCAAAATGTTTAAATCATTTACCACAGTTCTCAAAACAAATCTCAAATTCCTCAGTGTAGTTTCTTATAGGTTTCCCTACAGTCCGACTCTATTTTACCTTTCCAACCCTAATTTCAACACCCCCTGCCTTCTTTAATCTTTCCATGTCTCGAATGCTGCCACTGTACTCATGCGTCCAAAACACCACAGGCCAACAATTAAGGAAACTGTAAAAGCCCCTGTGTGTTTGTGTTTTGAAGTAAAATGCCGACTCAAGAGTTAATGATTGGGAAATGTGAAGATGCAGAAACAAGGACAGCTGTTGGGCTAGGGAACCGGTAATAATTTAGACTATAATTCTGTCACAAGGCAGAATTACCAAACTCACAGTTCCCTTAAAGATATAGAGGCCTGACACACATTCCCAGATTGTTCTTACAGGAAGCAGACCCCTTCCCAATGAAAACTGCCAACCACAAGAACATAGACCATGGACTGGTTGAAACAGCCTGCTCCTGAAGTCACTGGCTCACCATGGCTGCCTTTGCCTGGCAAAGCAATAAAAGCTACTCTTTCCTGTTTCACTGAAAACTCTTGTCTCCACATTTCTATTCATCACCTGTGAACAGAGGCTAAATTTCAGCAACATTAACTTCTTTCCAATGTCGACTAAAAAGATGCAGGTTAAGTTTCATCTGAGGCAAAATGAAGACTACAGCTTGGGAGACAGCACCTCAGATAGCTCTGAGAGACTGCTCCAAAGAGGCAGTGGGGGAAGGTCAATACATAAGATTTTGGTGAAGGGGAAATTCAATACAATTAAGCACTCATTTTTCAAAGGGTTTTCTGCTCTCCAGGAGGATCTGAGGTCCTCAGAAAGGGATTTAGTGCTTTTCTAGGTAATAGGAGATGCAAGGACTGGAATCATGAAATCAGTTCCCCAAAACATCCAATTATCTAAAGACCTGTCCCACCAGACTCCTGGAGGAAAAGAGTGCCTCACTCCACCCTGAACTCCCTCAGGGGTTGTTGAAGGTCAATGGCTGCAGCAGCATGGGGTTCAGTTTCTGCAGCGGCCGATGGTGAATGCCCTTGTTCAGTGGTTGGCAATGCTCTTGGCAGGTGCCAGTTAGTAGCTGCCACCAAGAACCGTGCTCCAATTCCCCACTTCTCAGCTTTTGTGAATCTTATGCCATTCTATCTAATATTTTGACGTTTGGCTATATTTAATTTCCTTCTAAATCATAAGCTCATTTAGATTAAAAAAAAAAATGCATCTTATTGTGTTCCCTCAGTTCCCAGTGCACCATGACTGTGCAACATAGATGGCTCAGTAACTATATGAAGCATCATTAACTTCTCAGCAGC
Organism: Aepyceros melampus; assembly: GCA_006408695.1. Lineage (NCBI taxonomy): Eukaryota > Metazoa > Chordata > Mammalia > Artiodactyla > Bovidae > Aepyceros > Aepyceros melampus. The sequence goes on along the minus strand of SJXQ01003620.1, from coordinate 276,847 downwards.
AGAGGCAAGGAGTTTCTCCACCAGATGAAGTTTCACAAGTGTCAGAGTACTTCCATTAGTAGTATTTAAAGTAATGAATTAAAACTAAAGATTAAGTGGAGGCCTCATAAAGTTAATTCTTATTCTCTACTATGGTCTTAATGGAAGGTTAACCAAGGGGTATTAGATTCTGAAGGACTGGCCAAAATACTGGGGCTTGAGGTTAACCTAGAAGCACTGTATTATCTTTCAGGTTACGGTTATTTCAATACTAGAACCAAAGTCAGGTGGAACTCTAAGAACTATTTGAAGGTAAATGTTTCCAACAATTTCATCATGACCACTTTACAGGCACTATTTCTAACTATATGCTACAGAAAACAATATTTAAATAATTATTTTTGAAAATGTAGGTGAGTGTTTTTTAAAATGAAAACTTTTAAGTAGTATGAATTTGAACTCACATGAGTCATTAAAGTTCAGCCTTCCTAAGTCAGGGACCTAGGATATTTAAATTAACTTTGTAATTATGGATTCAAATAAGACTAGAAAACCAGGTCTCAAACACAGTCCAAAATATTAGAAACTGGTCATAAAAGCAAGTGTTTTAACGTGCATCAGTCACCTACAAAACTAGAGTATTCCCACACTGAGAAGAATGCATGGAATCAGCATTCAGCACAGGAACGTCCTGTTGGGTGACCCCATGGACTGCAGAACACCAGGCTTCCCTGTCCATCACCAACTCCTGGAGCAGGCTCAAACTCATGTCCATCTAGTCAGTGATGCCATCCAACCTTCACATCCTCTGTTGTCCCCTTCTCCGCCTGCCTTCAATCTTTCCCAGCATCAGGGTCTTTTCCAATGAGTCAGCCCTTTGCATCAGGTGCCAAAGTACTTGAGCTTCAGCACCAGTTCTTCCAATGAATATTCAGAACTGATTTCCTTTAGAATTGACTGGTTTGATCTCCTTGCAGTCCAAGGGACTCTCTCTAAGAGTCTTCTCCAACACCACAGTTCAAAAGCATCAATTCTTCAGCACTCAGGTTTCTTTAGAGTCCAACTCTCACATCCATACATAACTACGAGAAAAACAACAGCTTTGACTAGATGGACCTTTGTCAGCAAAGTAATTTCTCTGCTTTTAAATATGCTGTCTAGGTTGGTCACAGCTTTTCTTCCAAGGAATAAGTGCGTCTTTTAATTTCATGGCTGCAGTCACCATCTGCAGTGATTTTGGATCCCCCAAAATAAAGTCTCTTACTGGTTCCATTGTCTACCCATCTATTTGCCATGAAGTGATGGACCGAATGCCATGATCTTTGTTTTTTGAATAATGAGTTTTAAGACAGCTTTTTCACTCTCCACTTTCACTTTCATCAAAAGCTTCTTTAGTTCCTCTTCTCTTTCTGCCATAAGGGTGCTGTCAACTACATATCTGCAATCTTGATTCCAGCTTGTGCTTCATCCAGCCTGGCACTTTGCATGATGTACTCTGCATAGAAGTTAGATAAGCAGAGTGACAATATACAGCCTTGATGTACTCCTTTCCCAATTTGGAACCACTCTGTTGTTCCATGTCCAGTTCTAACTGTTGCTTCTTGACCTGCATAGGGAATTCTTAGGATGCAGGTAAGGTGGTCTGGTATTCTCATCTCTTTAAGAATTTTTCAGTTTGTTGTGATCCACACAGTCAAAGGCTTTGGTGTAGTCAATAAAGCAGGACATGTTTTTCTGGAACTCTCTTGCTTTTTCGATGTTCCAGCAGATGTTGGCAACTTCATCTCTGGTTCCTCTGCCTTTTCTAAAACCAGCTTGAACATCTGGACGTTCTCAGTTTATGTACTGTTGAAGCCTGGCTTGGAGAATTTTGAGCATTACTTTGAGCTAGCATGTGAGATGAGTGCAACTTGTGGCAGTTTGAACATTTTTTAGCATTAAAATGAAAACTGACCTTTTCCAGTCCTGAGGCCACTGCTGAGTTTTCCAAATTTGCTGACATATTGAGTGCAGCACTTTCACAGCATCATCTTTCAGGATTTGAAATAGCTCAACTGGAAATCCATCACCTCCATTAGCTCAAGGGCATATCCCCAGGCAACCACAAGAGGAGGAGACTGCTTTATGCTCTGAGAAGGAAATTCACTTATCTGATTTGTAATTCAACAAGACTTATCTGATTTTGGTGATCCTTGATTAATTTTAGTAGAATAAACATGAACTTCAATACTGGAACCAATATTAGACCTTCAGTGTCCTTTAGATTATAGTCCATTTTGGGCAGAGCTGACCCCAGAAGTGTCTTTTACTCAAAGCTACCAAGATTGCCTCTATGGCTGTGTATCTGGTACAGGAAAAGCAGCATGCTCAGTCCCTTAAGTCATGTCCGATCCATTGCAACCCAATGGACTGTAGCCCACCAGGCTCCTTTGTCCATGGGATTTCCCAGGCAGGAACACTAGAATGAACTGCCATTTCCTTCTCCCCTCCAAGGTATCTTCCTACCCAGGGACTGAACCTGCTTTTCTTACATCTCCTTCATTGACAGGCAGGTTCTTTACACCAGTGCTACCTGGGAAGGCAGGGAAAGGAGAGATGCCACTAAAACAACTTGCCTCTTTGGCAGAATTAGAGGATGTTTAAACTATCTGTGTCGAATACCAATATCCTAGATCCTATTTTGAATAAAACTTCAGTGATTAAGAAATCAAAGATTCTTCAGGATGAAAACTCTTGATTATAGGGTTCAGAATGCAAGGACACAAGGTCAGGCACTGGGAACACAGCTGTCTGCAGATTAGTGGTGCAGGGCTGTCCAGAGAGCACCTTAAAGCAAAAAGGATTCAGTTTAGTTTGGTCCCTCAGTCATGTCCAACTCCATGGACTGCAGCATGCCAGGTGCCCCTGTCCACCACCAACTCCTGGAGTTTGCTAAATTCATGTTCATTGAGTCAGTGATGCCATCCAGTCATCTCATTCTCTGTCATCCTCTTCTCCTCCTGCCTTCAACCTTTCCCAGGATCAGGGTCTTTTCCAGTGAGTCAGTTCTTCCAATCAGGTGGTCAAAGTATTGGAGCTTCAGCTTTAGCATTAGTCCTTCCAATGAATATTCAGGACTGACTTCCTTTAGGATGGACTAGTTGGATCTCCTTGCAGTCCAAGGGACTCTCAAGAGTCTTCTCCAACACCACAGTTCAAAAGCATCAATTCTTTGGCCCTCAGGTTTCTTTAGAGTCCAACTCTCACATCCATACATGACTACTAGAAAAACCACAGCTTTGACTAGACGGACCTTTGTTGGCAAAGCAAGTCTCTTTAATATGCTGTCTAGGTTGGTCATAGCTTTTCTTCTAAAGATCAATCGTCTTTAAATTTTCTAGCTGCAGTCACCTTCTGCAGGGATTTTAGGGCCCAAGAAAATAAAGTTTCTCACTGCTTCCATTGTTTCCCCATCTATTTGCTATGAAATGATGCGACCCGATGCCATGACCTTAGTTTTTTGAATGTTGAGTTTTAAGCCAACTTTTTCACTCTCTTTCACTTTCATCTAAAGGCTCTTTAGTTCCTCTTCACTTTCTGCCATAAGCTTGGTGTCATCTGCATATCTGAGGTTGTTGATAGTTCTCCCAGCCATCTTGATTCCAGCTTATGCTTCATCCAGCCTGGCATTTAATGTACTCTGCATATAAGTTAAATAAGCAGGGTAACAATATACAGACTTGACATACTCCTTTCCCATTTTCGAACCAGTCTGTTGTTTCATGTCCAGTTCTAACTGTTGATCTGAATATAGATTTCTCAGGAGGCAGGTAAGGTGGTCTGGTATTCCCAATTCTTTAAGAATTTTCCATAGTTTGCTGTGATCCACACAGTGAAAGACTTTGGTGTAGTTAATAAAGCAGATGTTTTTCTGGACTCTCTTGCTTTTTTGATGATCCCACAGATGTTGGCAATTGACCTCTGGTTCCTCTGCCTTTTCTAAATCTAGCTTGAACATCTGGAGGTTCTCAGTTCACATACTATTGAAGCCTTGCTTGGTGAATTTTGAGCATTAACTTTGTTAGCATGTGAGATGAGTGCAATTGTGTGGTAGTTTGAACATTCTTTGGTATTGCCTTTCTTTGGGACTGGAATGAAAACTGACCTTTTCTAGTCCTGTGGCCACTGCTGAGTTTTTCAGATGTGCTGGCATATTGAGTGCAGCACTTTAACAGGAAGCACTGTTGCAGCAGCTTCTCCAATCAGGAAGCTTCCATAAGCCTCTTATTCTTATCCCTTAGAAGGCAGGCTAATGAAATGAAAATCACAATCACAATTATAGCAAAAAGGATTAGAACGTGTCCATACCTTTTGTAGGCATCTTGAGACACAGGCAGAAATCATAGTTGTGGAGGTACCGGGATGAATTACCAAAGAATGTAAAGTAACTGTTACATCTTGAACTGGGGATCCAAGCAATGGTCCTAGGTAAGGGGGAAAACTATATTAGGACTGTATTGTATTCAATGAGGGGTAACTGAAATGTGTAAAGAGGCAGAGAACTTCCAGTGTCCTGCAAGTAAGGAGCTTTGAAGTCATCATCACACTGTTCTAAATAATAAATAAAATGCAACAACTCTTATTGGATTGACTGGAGAGGGGAGGACAAAGGGCAAATCACTGTCCCTAAGACTGGAAAGAGAGGTCAGTGCAGGGAGTTGCACTGAACTGTAATTGCTAAACTGTTTGAGGCTCAGTGTGGCCCAGTCAGTTAAAAACTCCAGGAAGACCCAGTCTTGGGGGTGGGGAGGGGCAGAATTTTATGATCTCAAGCAGGTTCTCACAGTAAATATTAGAGATTCATGCGGGAGGTAGTGGAGAGGAAATCTTTCTGAAATACTCCAAGGCATTCTATTCTTAACAAGGTCGGCCCTCAGACGAAACTAGTATATCAGAGGCAAACCTGAAGGGGTGTCAGAGCCTAGATGACTTGAGGGAGCACCAATTCCAGTCTACTCCAGCCATCGTGTCCCACCTATGGGGGATGAAAGGACTGAGAAACAGCTGTGCAGCTCAGAGGTCAAGGGCACTGGCTAAGACCCAATCTTAGGGGTACAGACACTCCTCTTCCCCCTCACCTCACCACCACAGTACTAAAGGCCAGTTTAGAGCAGTCCCTTTTATCCAGTGTATCATATCTGGCTACCAGGAAAAATGCTGAAGGGCAAAGAGCACAATCTGAATACAGAGAGCAAGCATCAGGCCCAGACATGGCAGGAATGCTGAATGATCAGACAGGGAATATAAACTGTGATTAACATGCTAAGGGCTGTAACAGACAAAGTAAAGGGCACTAAGAACAGATGATCATGATGGCAGAGCGATAGAAATCCTAAGAAACAACAAAAAGAAATGCCTCAGATTAAAAACACCGTAACAGAACGAAGACGACCACTGACGCTCTCAGATGGGACACGGCTGAGCAAAGTCTGAGTTAGGGGATGCATCAGAAGAAACCTCCAAAACTGAAAAGCAAAGTGAACAAAAGACTGAAAAAAACAGAACAGAATATGCAATACCGTGGGACAACCACAAGGTATGACATATGCATGATGGGGAGAAATAGGGAGAAAATACCCCCAAAGTTAGAAAGGAAGAATGAAATAATTTCTATTATCAGAAGGGGCTGAAAGTGATACTCATGCTTACTCTGATTTGACTACCTCACCTTGGAGGCACGCACTGTGAACACCATTTTCAAAGGCTTCTCGGGAGGCCTGCGAGAGGTCTCCGGCAACACTTGCTACATACTCGATAACGGGCAGAAGAGATGATGTTTCCATAGGTTTTGCTTCCAGTTCTACAGTCACAAGATGCCGTTTGTCTCCTAAAGTTCTATCTAAGGTATCTGTAAACAAATTGAATATAGTACCTCAGAGATTTGTTCTGGAAAGGTGTCAAGGTGCCACAACTGGCAAAATCAAGTCCAACAAGTTGATTACAGTCAACAAGTTCAAGGTTCATGGAAGATAAAGTGGAAGAGAATACCAATATAGACACTAAACACAGTATAAAAATGTCAGAGTAAATAGTTCTATCAAGAAAGCGTAGATTCTGTTTATCAACGTTAAACACCTGCTCTGAATCACCTATTAATATTGCTTCAGTGCTACGGTGTATTAAGGCAGATGAACACACAAGTTCTGACATGCAGATCATACGTTTAAACATTTATGTGACCGAAATTCTTTTAAGCACAAAATTTTTACTTAAAACACTTACTGAGTACAATAGGTTATCTAATGAAAATTAAAAGGTTTTTAACCTTGACAACAAACAGTTAAATTTCATACTGTTCCAGCAATATATTCTTTATTTAATGTTTATGATTTCTTTCCTCCAAAACTACTGATCTATTTGTTAAAATGAAAATGATATCCTTCATCCGTCAACAAGCAACTGTGGTCAGTGAAACTGAGTGGGGCTCTGTGGGGCTCTCTGGCATCGAGGCCCTTTTGTCCCCCATTTCTTGTAGGCAAGACTCCAGCCTCTATGACCTTCCCTGAGTTCCACAGGGAAGATTTGGAACTGTTGCTAATCAAGGGAGAAGCAGTCAAGAAACCACTTGTTCAGTTCAGTTGCTTAGTCATGTCCGACTCTGCGACCCCATGAACCAAAGCACGCCAGGCCTCCCTGTGCATCACCAACTTCTGGAGTTCACCCAAACCCATGTCCATCGAGTTGGTGATACCATCCAGCCATCTCATCCCCATCGTCCCCTTCTCCTCTCGCCCTCAATCTTTCCCAGCATCAGGGTCTTTTCAAATGAGTCAGCTCTTTGCATCAGGTGGCCAAAATATTGGGGTTTCAGCTTCAACATCAGTTCTTCCAATGAACACCCAAAACTAATACCTACTGATACCTACTAGAGGAGCTGCTGAGAACTAAGGTCTACACATAGCCAACTTCATAACAAAGTTGACAAACTGTTTTCTTGCCAATCTTGTTGGTGTCAAGGGCATCTCGTCTTTTAACTCACATGTCCTAATCACTGAGAATCTTTTAATATGTTCATGGGCCTTCCGGCCTCTTTTGTGAAATGTCTATTCAACCTTTTTTCTCACTTTCCTACTTTGTTGGTTGCCATGTTTTTAGTGATTTTTGGATTCTGTCAGTTTTATATGAGGCAAATATCTTCTCTCAGTGTATTTTTTGCTTTCACTATATTCTAATACATTCTTAATTTCAATAACATCAAATTTACTAATCTTTTAGTTCACAGTTTCAGCCTTACCTGATTCAGTAAGTATAAGTTCTCCTATACTGTCTTCCAAAAATTCGAAAGTTTAAAAACTTTCATAAAGCGTTGGGGTTTTCTCTCTTTCCTCTTTTGCATACATTAGCATTTATTCTCTTTATTCTTCTGTCCTCAAAAGGAGACTTTCCAACTCTCTCCTCTTACTTAGGCTTTTAAATTCAACTGAAATTGAGGTTTAGATACAGTATGTGGGAGAAATCTAAATCTTTTCCCATGTGAATAGTTTTTCCAGGCCCATTTATTGAAATTCAGTCCACCCTTTCCCACCGAGCTTCAATATCACTCTGTGAAAGGTGCATTTTCATATAGATAAAAGTGTGTTTCTAAGCTCTCTGGCTTGTTCCCCTGGTATATTTGTCTAACCATAACTCCAGTCTATGGGGTTGCACAGAGTCGGACACAACTGAAGCGACTTAGCAGCAGCAGCTTGATTAGTTGATCAGTATCATAATGACTGCTTTTATAATAAGTATTAAAGTCTGATACACTTTTTTGGGTAGAACTGGTACCCTAATGCTATTCAGTCCTCTTTATCTATGAATAGTATGGTTCTTATCTATAGTTTTCTTTCATTTTCTTTTTCAAAAAATGTATTTGGCTGCACCAGGGCTTAGTTGCAGCATGCACAACCTTTAGCTGTGGCATGTGAACTCTCAGCTGTGGTATGTGGATCTATTAATAGTTCCCCGCCCAGGGATCAGAGCCCTGGCCCCAGGCATTATAGCACAATCTCAGCCGTGGACCACAGGGAAGTCTCATGAATAGTACGGTTTCCCACTGAACTTTGGTCTTCTTTAATGCCTGTACATTTTGATAACTTTCTAGATGTACACAAATGTAACCTGTGCCTCAACAGCATGTGATCACTGGTGGTCTGACTGTTCAGTCAAGGTGTGGTCTGACTGCTACAGCATCTGGTTACTAGCTTTTCACTTTATAACTAATAAGCAATTTAGAAGGAGACACTTGAAGGTTATGCAAATATGTTATTCAAAAATGTACATAATATTAACTATCTGCAAAATGACAATTTTCTATTCTAACCCTCCTCCTCAACATCTAACAGTCAGCACTTGGCATTTCAGTGTAAGGAAAAACAGTCTCTTCTTGTTGATCTATTATCGGTATGCCTTATATATTCTAGCTTTTTGTCAATGGCTTAATTATTGTTCTTAGCTATTCTGGAGCTCAAATTAACCCCGCGTTAGCCAGTGTCGTCTCTTCAGGTTGGTTCCTATGTCCTTATGACACAACCCCATCATTTTTTTGAACATTTCCTTTCTTTCTCAGATAACATTCCATTGCTTATTTTTGAAAGTTTCCTATTTCTTACTAATACTTTTTAATCCCCTTTATTTCTTCAAAAATAATATTTTATATACTCTGTACATGGTAATTCTGGTATCAGAAGCCTTTGCTGGTCTGCCTGTGAGGTTTATTGTTTCTACTGCTTTTTTTTTTTTTGCTCATTGTGCCTTTTCTCAAGGTTTTATGATTTTAAACTTTAAAAAAATATTGTGAGTTCATTTTACTTTGTGAGATCTTTGAGGCCTGGATTGAGGGTACATTTATCTAAAGAGCCCTATGTTTGCTTTCTCCTTGGTCTATCACCAACCAAGAGGACTTCATACTAAGTTCTTTGCTTGGAGTTTTATAGATTATACAGGTTCTATACTTAAGCTGAAAATGTCTATGGTTACAAATCCTCAGAAATTCTGCCCCTTTGCCAAAAGCCAGTCAGATAAGTTTCCTTGTCACCTTCTTCTATGAGAAGACTTTCCATATTGTTTCCATGAGAATGTGGCTCTCAAGCAGTAGGTTAAATATGACCACAGATTTCTCCAGAATAGCTAGTGGCTTAGATACTGATTATTTTCCAAAATTCCTGTTCCACCTTCCTTACTTTAACCTCTGGGAGTTTCCATGATATTCTAACCACTTCAGACATTAATTTGAAAGAGGTTATTTATACTTTCCAAGCATCTTGTTTCTCCAAATATAAAGTCCAGAAAGAGAAATCATCACGTCATTTGTCATCATGCCCCATATCCTGCTTAATTTTTCAAGTTTCAATGAAAAGTAATCACCTGGCCTATTTACAAACTGCTGAATTGCTTAAAAGTTTCTAGTTATGTTAAACATCTCTTTTCTATATTTTTTCACAAACCTGTCCAAGTTTTCTTATTGTGGGGATGGGAATAACTGTCATGTTTTTACTTAAGGGAACCAAACTGAAAAGATCATATGTAGAAAAAGCATGAATTGTTACATTTTGGCACAGAAATATAAAAACTTCAGTTTCCCAAGAATACCATCAGCACAAGATTACCATGTTTATTAAATAGTGAAAATTATTTTCCAATCTATTTTTTTCTTTTTAAAATTTTAAAATTATCTGTAATTTTGCTGAGATATAATTGATATACAGTGCTGTAGGAGTTTAAGGTGTATAACACAAGGATTTAACTTACACAGATCACGAAATAATTACCACAATTAGTCTGGTGAACATCTACCATCTCATATAGATACAACATTAAAAAAATAGAAAAAGATTTTTTCCTTTGTGATGAGAACTCTTAGGATATACTCTCTTAATTTTCACTTATAATGTACAGCAGTATTAATTATCTTTATCATGGTGTACATCACATCCCTAGTACTTATTTATCTTATAACTGAAGTCAGTACCATTTGACTGCCTTCTAATTCTACCTTCCCCACTCCCCATTTCCACTATTTTATGGAGCAAAAAAATAGCACACCAACTTCAAATTCTTATACTCATTCGGTATTGAGGACTAGGATGAACTGTCTACTTCAATGGTTAATCCCACTGTGTACCTGCTTGACGAGTGGCACAGCCAGTATATGTAATAAATGAGTGGCAATGAAATAGGGCCATCCCTAAAGCAAACAAATTCTAAAAAAACAAGAACACACACATAAAACCTGTCCTCAATGATGGAAGACCTGCTTTATGAAACTAAACTATGAGATGCAGCAAACAGTTCCTGGAGAGAAAGAGAGCAACAGGACCAGCAAATTCTAAATGTTGTATTTACCTGTGGCACGAACTGAATTTAGGATGGCCTCCCGGTATGCCACCTGGAGGGGCCCGAGATAGGTTTCTAGTCCATATTCCCTCTTGATTCGGTCATGAATAATTTCAATATGTAACTCCCCCATGCCACAAAGGACAGTCTGGGTGAAAAAGGAAGAAAACAAAACAAAGGTCAAGGAAAAATTGTTTATCACAAAGCACTAAATAAAGGTATGATATCAATATATTTTATTTCCCATTACTTACAAATAAAATTTCTCCTGTAAACTTTTTTTGGCTCCTACATTAAAACACTGTTTTTAACTTCACTGACTGTAATAATAAATCAATTAAAAGTGAATCACAAGGGGTGGTCCAGGGCTAAGATTCTACATTCCCAATGGAGGGGGCCTGGGTTTGATCACTGGCCAGGTAACTAGTCAGTGCTCATGCCGTGATGAAGATCCCATGTGCCACAACTAATAGCCGGTGCAGCCAGTCTCTTACTCTGTGATAGCTGGGTTATCAGCTGGCTAAGTGGCATTCTAACCAGAACCATGCTTCCCAACCACAAAGCTAAGTTCTAGCCAATGGAATGTAAGGATCAATGACGTTGTCAACTTCTAGGTTATATCTTTAAGGATAAATAAAACCATTCTCTTAATGAAGATAGTTTCTTAGTTTCTCTTAATGAAACGTGAATGAGGGCAACATCTTGTGAATGAGGGAAATAACTCCTCTCCCAAACACTTGCACTCACATGGCTATTCCCAACCATCCTAGATACCTTAACCTTACAGTTTTGTGGGCAATCAAAACTACTAGAGTAATATGACCCAGCAATCCCACTGCTGGGCATACACACTGAGGAAACCAGAATTGAAAGAGACACGTGTACCCCAATGTTCATCGCAACACTGTTTATAATAGCCAGGACATGGAAGCAACCTAGATGTCCATCAGCAGATGAATGGATAAGAAAGCTGTGGTACATATACACAATGCAGTATTACTCAGCCATTAAAAAGAATACATCTGAATCAGTTCTAATGAGGTAGATGAAACTGGAGCCTATTATACACAGTGAAGTAAGCCAGAAAGAAGAACACCAATACAGTATACTAACACATATATATGGAATTTAGAAAGATGGTAACGATAACCCTGTATGCGAGATAGCAAAAGAGATACAGATGTATAGAACAGTCTTTTGGACTCTGTGGGAGAGGGCAAGGGTAGGATGGTTTGGAGGAATGGCATTGAAACATGTATATTATCATATGTGAAATGGATCACCAGTCCAGGTTCAATGCATGATACAGGGTGCTTGGGGCTGGTGCACTGAGATGACCCAGAGGGAAGGGGGTTCAGGATGGGGAACACATATACATCCATGGCGGATTCATGTCAATGTATGGCAAAACCAAAACCATATTGTAAAGCAATTAGCCTCCAAAAATAGATAAATAAATAAATAAATAAGAGCAGGCCATATTAAATTTAACAAAATTCAGATTTTAACAACAATATGTGACTACTCATGGAATAAACAAAGAATGGAAAAAAAAAAAAAGAAACCCAAAAAACAAAACTACTAGAGTAGCTTGAAACTTTAAGTGACAAAGAAACTGACTTTTATCTTTTTTGAACTAATGTCATTTTGGGTCCTTGTTAGAACAACCAAATTTGCATTAAAACATTAAAAAAAAAACCCAGAAAACAAAATAACACAAAAATAGTTATTCCTGAAGGTCTTTGTGTATGGGAGAGTACACTGCAAATAATCCTATTGTCCCATTTTATTAATATACCATCTGTACAGTGAAACATTAACTTTAACCCCAAAAGAGGCGCCTTTGTCCACCAGGCAGTCTAACAATGGGACTTATGAAACAGGCTTTGGAATAGCCATACCCATTCACAACCTAGATAGTGAAGATAGTAGCCCAAACCTACAGGAGGCACGAGAGATTAAATGTCAACCACATAGGCAGTATGTGATTATGTTCCAACAAAATCTCTGGACATCGAAGGCTTAGGTGAGCCTTCCTAGCTGGCAGTACTCCACAGAGTCAAGAGGATGAAGAAAGCTCTGCATTTAGAACTCTCCCAGACTTTGCCCTATGTGGGTCTTCCTTGGCTGTTTCTGATTTGTTTCTTTTCAGTGTAAAAAAACTGTAACAAACAGCAATAAAAGACTATTCGGTGTATGAGTGTGATACTTTAATATAAAGTTAAAAAAGTAAATTATTTGGAAAGAAGCAAGTTGTTGAATAATACAAATAGAACAACTTGCTATATATCTGTACATATATATTTAGAAATATGTATATATATATACTATGCTTTATAACATGGCATGGCAGAAAAATGGATGTTTGGAAAAGTGTAAAAGGCTATTCACTGATTATCTGTGTAGAACAGGATGGAGAGATTGAAAGAGAGACTTTAATTCTTTACTTTGTCCACTTGCATGTTATTTTTTAAAAAATATCTATTGGTGGTTTTTAAATAAAGTTTCTATTGCAATTGCTGCTGCAGCCTTCAAAATCAATTAAACTGTTACATCATTTAGTTGGCATTGAGGGAAAAAAAGTACTTCACATTTTTCAGATTAACTAAAATGAGTTTATCCTTTTTACAGGCAAATTTATAATCTTTTAAAGGAACTTTTTCTCGATATTTTATATAACTCTACTCTGGCCTCCCTAAAGAGAAGATGTAGAACGAACATGTGTTCTACTATACCATAATACACAGTGCAGTCCTGTACCTACTTTAGACTCTATTTTTTCACATACTATTGGCTGCAACTGTCACTTCTCACCCATTTTATGTGTGTTATCATCATTAAAAGTATCTTTGCATCCTCCCTTTAGTAAACTGTTTCTGTAAGTTTTAGCCTAAGAGGCTCAAAGTGTTATCTTGGGGTTGAAAGATTTATTTCAAAATTTTACAAAAGGCTGTGTTCTGGAAGATAAAAGTGCTGAAGAGTAGTTTATGTAAGTAAGGTATAATCATACTGAGGAATTAAGGAGAATTTAGATTGACAGTAAAAATAATAATCAGAAATTTTTATTATGAGAGAGCCAAAGTAGAAGGCCTTTTCTTTCAGGTGCATGGACAAATCAATGTTTTAGACAAATGCACTTAAACACTCTCTTGCACACAAACATTATTATTGAAAGATTTGGGGAATTAAATAATAATATGCATACTTGTCCAGAATCAGGATCTAGCTTCACTTTCAAACTGGGATCTTCACGCTGAAGGCACTTCAATGCATGATCCAAATCTAGAGGATAAACAGTAACTGTTACCTTTACATTTTATTTTTTGAGATAAGGTACTACAATAACCGTTATTTCACACAGCCAGAAATGTTTTGTAGAGAATTTTAAAAAGTGACAAGACAGTGACGGGAGGTTACTTGAGATTGAGTGACCTGGAAAGACCTGTCCATGATGATTTAGATAAAGACATAAACCAAAAAGAACGATGTCCTAAGTAAAATCCCAGAGAAAAAGAATTCCAGATAGAGGAAATAGCTGTGCAGGGAATGCTTTCTACTGAAGAAACAAGAAGGCCAGTGTAATGGTAGACAAAAGAGCAAGCAGCATCAGATGAGGAGATGTGTGACAGAGATCAATCACATCATGAAAGGTTTGAAGGCCATGGTGAAGTCTGGATTTGCACTGGGAAGCCACTGAAAGGTTTTAGGGACAGTAACATTATCTGATTATACTCTGCAAAGCGTAAGAAGCTAACAAAAAAGCCTTCAGAAACAAATACGAAGAAGCTAAATTATATCATGAATAAAGAGATGCTAATGTGCTACTCTACGATGAATGATCACACCAAAGAAGTAAGAATACAGCTGACCCTTGAATAACATGGATTTGATGCAGGTCTTCTTATATGTGAAGTCAGATGTGAGGAACCAAGTACAGGAAGGGCCAACTATAATTTCAACATTCAGAAAACTAAGATCATGGCATCTGGTCCCATCACTTCATGGCAAACAGATGGGGAAACAATGGAAACAGTGACAGACTTTATTTTCTTGGGCCTCAAAATCACTGCAGATGGTGACTGCAGCCATGAAATTAGAAGACACTTGTTCCTTGGAAGAAAAGCTATGATGAACCTAAACAGCATATTAAAAAGCAGAGACGTTACTTTGCCAACAAAGGTCCGTCCAGCCAAAGCTATGGTTTTTCCAGTAGTCATGTATGGATGTGAGAGTTGGACTATAGAGAAAGCTGAGCACCAAAGAATTGATGCTTTTGAACTGTGGTGCTGGAGAGGACACTTGAGAGTCCCATGCATGGCAAGGAGATAAACCAGTCCATCCTAAAGGAAATCAGTCCTGAATATCCATTGGAAGGACTGATGCTGAAGCTGAAACTCCAATACTTTGGCCACCTGATGTGAAGGACTCACTCACTGGAAAAGACCCTGATGCTGGGAAAGATGGAAAGCAAGAAGAGAAGGGGACAATAGAGGATGAGATGGTTGGATGGTATCACAATTCGATGGACATGAGTTTGGGCAAACTCCGGGAATTGGTGACGAACAGGGAAGCCTGATGTGCTGCAGTCCATGGGGTCACAGTTGGACTCAACTGAGCGACTAAATTGAAATGCTGAACTCAATGACATAAAATGACATAAAAAACCTTTTGAAGTAAAATGTAACTATTTTATCTAAATTTTCAGAGCACTAATTAATTGATGCACCAAGATTATTTGTACCTGGTTGCTTAGCTATTGATGGAGGTTCTATGGTACAGAAGAAAACAGGTTCTGGAATCTCCACGCCAGCCAATAAAAGCCTCTCTGCTTCATTGTTTTCTTTTGCTTCTTTTCTCCCTCCCTTTTGGCTCGACGAGACGCAGCTAATGCACTGGACTTGGATGAGACGATGGTGTCTCCGGTAGCGGTCTGCAAGCAAACAAGATGCATGGATACAACAGGCAAGCATTCAGCTTCCATCAAAAACCATGAAAACTAAAGAAAAATTTAATGCAGCATTTTCTCTTCATCAAAACCTAAAAGAGACAAATTCACTAAGCTGCTTATAACTGTACATTCGTAAAGCTAATTTAACTTATAGACGAATTCCATCCAAAACACTGCTGTTGTAAATTCTAACAATAAAACACTCCTGGAGGAGGACAACAATAAAACACACATACAACAAAAAATACATTTAAAATTCATCTGGCAGATCAAATTTATCTTTGAGCAAAAGTGACAAAAATTCTTGCCCTTACAAGACTTCATTGGGAAAATATCTTCACTTTTTACATAATCAGTTATAAAGTTAAATTTTCTGAAGTTATCAAGAAAGCAAAAAACCTAATAACACTATCTAATATAAACTTAAACATAAGTATGTATCCATAAATAATGTATTTATTTTACTTGGATTTGAAATTTATATGAAGACAATCCATAGTGTTTATAGTGTTCCATAATTTATTTTTCTCTGTATTAAATGTTTGAGATTTGACTACGTTGATGAATGTACTACAATATTCATTATTCCACTACTGATAGCTTTTGGATTGTTTATGGGTTTTTGCTATGACAAACTACATACTTTTAATTAAACATTTAAGCTGTTACTTCCTACAGAAACCATTTGGTCACTTACATGTTTAAGCCCAACAGTCAAAGCAATGTTACCAGCAGTCAGTAAAGGGATTTCTATATGTTGATCAGCAAATGGCAAAAGCAGACGACTTATCCTCTCCCTGTAAAACCATGATTCATGTTAGTAAAAGTACGAAGAAATGAGTTCAGAAATAAGAGTTTTAGAAAATAACCTAGGCTGCTACTTACGTGCAGTTTCCATTAATATTATGGATGGCCGTTGGGGTTTTATCGTGCCTGAGTATATGCGCATAAAAACCAGTGGGCCTCGCTGCTTGTCATGGAGGACTTTAAATGCCAGGGCACATAGGTCACCCTTATACCACTGCCTAAAAATTAAGGAGAAATTCCAGAAAAGCCTTTAAAATATAGCTCCTATATATCTATATAGGTAAGATCAGAATCACTGCATAAACTTAACCTTCATGTCCTCCAAAGATTACTCTTCTAATTTAGCAACCCAGGACAATTAAATAATGTATTCTGTACTTCTCTTCCTCCCCTGGCCTAGATTACTTATTGGAGATCTTACCATTAATGCTTCAAAACTGGAAAAAAAAAATGGATTCTCTTCCAAATATTACCTCTATTAGCAAATAATTCTTGCCGAGACACCCCTCTTCAAAAAATACACCTAGGAATATCACACCACTTCTTAAAACCCCATAAAGGATAAACAAGAAGGTACCTTTCAATTACTGCTTTCACTCTCTCCTCCCACTTTTTCTTCAGCTGCATAGCCATATAAATTTATACTATAAACTTGAACTTGTTTAGAACACCAACACTTACAGAATGATGTGTGTTCACTGAGAGGTTTCAGAAAGTCTGAATTTGTCTCAAATTGCCAAATTTTGTGCATAGGTACATTTTTCCGAGGAAAAAGCTCCATATTTTCATTAGTTTCAAAGGAGTCCATAACTCAGGAGATTAGACACTTCTATTATTGAGCTGCTCTAATCTTATTCCTGTTCTCTCCAAAATTTTATTTAACAAATCCTTATATAGAGAGTTGATCATATACTAGGAACTGTTCTATGTGCTTTATAAATATTAGCTCATTTATTCTAGTGTCAATCTTATGAGATAAATTCCATTTTCTGCATTTTACAGATGAGAGGTTACGCAACTTGGAAGACCTGAGATTTAAATTCAAGTAGTACATAGTCCATGCTCATCATCACATTGCCATAGTGCCTCTCCAATAGAGAGAGATGAAAAGTGACTCAGATTCCAGTTACCAGATTAAAGTCCACCTCTGCCTACCATTATGCACAAAGCTCACTTAGATTTTAGAGGATTTATTACCAAGGACAAAGCTGTTAGGCATAAGAGGAGTAAAACAACAGACCTTTCCTTACAGTCACAAAATATTTTGAGCTTATGGAAAATCTTGAAATCCAGAATAAATATAAATATATCCATAGCATATTTATCAAACACCCCCAGGGTACTACTTCTTTTTTTCAGACTAAGATGGAAGGGTCAACATTTGTACTTTTACACAGCAAAGAAGTCATACATTCTTAGCGCCATCTTAAAAGACAGCAGATTACAAGAGATGATGACAAACATCTCTTTCAAGTAAAAATTACAATGACTCTATATTATATTGTTTACAATAATATTCTTCATCAATGTTATTCAAAAATTGTGATTCAGCTACCACTTTTGAAAAATAAGACCTATCTGTCTGTCTATCTTTTCAAGTCTGAAATATTTAATCTATGTACTTTTATACTTACAGAAATTCATAGTTGCGTTCTTCCGGTGAAGGCAAGTACATAGTAATAGCATCTAATAAGGGCTGGACCCCTTTGTTTTTCAGGGCACTTCCACAAAGCACAGGCACTGCTGTCTGAGCCAGTGTTACTCTGTGTATTGCAGTTTGTAGCTATAAAGCAGAGATATAAATGTTTTATGTGTAGTATTTTGGTCTCCACCAAAATATCTCAGAATCAGATGATTTCTCTAACTAACCATGTAAAATATCACTCCTCAGCACACCACCATCATTCTTTATGGCATTATTCTTTATTTTTCATTGTAAATAGCATTAATCACTATCTGGTATATTAGATATATATTTATTAGTTTACTGTCTGTCCCCCCATCAATGTAAAATCTATATAAGCATAACAGCAAATCCTATAAAACAGCACTAAACACCAAAAACTGGAAAAGTGCCTAAAATAAAGTAGTTGAATAAAAATATTTCTTGAAAAAGTGAGTTAATTACTTGTGATTTAACCTTGATAGTCTACTAAAGAACTTGTTAGAAATTAGAAATATGAATTCCAGTTTCTTCAAATGAATTAAATCCACATTAAATAAAACCCAAGGCAAAATGAGGTGTACCAAAGTTAGAAACAACTTTTAAACGGTCACAAAAATCAAGAAAAGCTCAGATGTGTTTGCAGGCTACTGATAAGAGGAATGGTTGATCAACTTCATTTTATATTGTAAACTCTTTGAAAACAGAAATCATATTATGTGACTATATGGTATAGTAAACATCACATCTAACCATGCAAGTACTAAACAAGAAAAAAATTCAAACTTATAGCATTTCATGCAAAAAACATTTTTTACACCTCTAAGTTCAAATGGCTCAAAATTAATCTATAGATCTTATGTTTTTCATTAATTCTTTCCATGAAAAATAACCAAACAAATTTGCTGGGCTCATCTTGAAGTCAACTTAAAACACATTACCACTTAAACACTGTTCATGGGAGAAGGTTCCTGGCAGAAAAAACCAAAAAGACCTTGAATAAATGTCATAATTCAAATACAATTCTCTGGTTTGATGTATATCATAAGAAAGCCAGAAAAAAAAAAAACCTAGGAAGATCTAGAATAAGTTTCCACTAACAATTAAAACAGATTTAGAAAAAATGTTCTGAGAAAAATGACCATTATAGTAGTCTGAAAGATCAGTAAATTAGAAAAAAAAAAAAACAAATTTCTATCTGTGATTTCCCTACTACTACTTAGTGAAATGATCACAGTGAAAGGAAAAGGATGCAGAAAATGAACAATGTTCTCTAATTTTTAACAGTGTTATAATTTTTAAGTCGGCATTTTCTAATGATATCCAAAGTTGAAAAAAAATCTACAACAGTCATCGAACCACATCCAAATAGTAAAACTTGGTCAGAAGTAAATGTTTAATAAAATTTACCTTTTCGGCTGGTAGCAAATCAAAATTCTCACTAAATTCTCCTAAAACCAAGTCAGCAAATTCATCGTCCAAATCTGCAACCTGTAAGGAAAGGCTTTAGTTCTTAACTTGCATTCATTATCACAATTATAGGTCTACACACCATAAACATCCATTACCCAAATATTTCAAGACGGTTACACAATCCAACTTATCCAGGCTAAGGAACTCATTACATCTTCTAGAGATTTTCTTTCAAAGGAAAGAGACTGAAAATGAAAGATATGAGCTCATGAGTTTTCTAAACTCATGGGAAGCAGAGCCTTTTGATAAAGCACCTCAATACAGTAGTACCTACTCAAGAGTACTCAAGAGAAATAAGAGAAAATTGACGATTGATAGCCAAAGATAATATATACAATGGACTGCTGTTTTAAAATAGATCTGGAGGGGACGTCCCTGGCAGTCCAGTGGTAAGAACTTGTTATTACAATTCAGGGGGCGTGGGTTTGATCCCTGGTTGGGGAAATAACATACCACATGCTATGCCATGTGACCAAAATAAATAAATCAATAAACAGATTTGGGGTCTTAGTTCATAAAAAAAGTTTCATTTGGTAATCCTCTAATATTTTCAATGTTCATCATATCTCCTAAGTAAAATAATATATCTTGCTTATAATTCTTCACTGAAGGAATAAATTTAAGTCAAGCGGATCATGGTATCATTTCAATAATAAAAACATAAATAACCTCATTCATATTTGTTTCCTAATCATTTGCCTATGTGACAGGAGAATTCAGCTGATAAAATAATTAACAAAAGAGTTTCAATGAGAAGCCTCCACAATGCAACAGAGTGGCCTCCTGCTCACCCAACTAGAGAAAGCCTGCACGTGACAGTGAACACTCAGTGCTGGCAAACACAAATTTAAAAAAAGAAAAAAGTTATGTCACTTCTCTTTCTCTTGGTTACCCATGGAGATAATACTAGGACTCATCCCATGGGGCTACTGTGAAATTTAAATAACCAATTCAAACTATGCTTCCAGAACATATAGTCTTTTCATTGCTGTTCACCTTTGGAACACACGAAGTTGATTCTAGTTACACTAATCTTATTCTCTAATTAAAAACTTTTTAACTGGGTAAAATATAACAAACATAAAATTACCATCTTAACCATCTCTAAGTGAATAGTGTTAAGTATACTCCCACAATGTCATAAAACTAATCTCCAGAACATTTTTATGTCACCAAACCAAAACTCTATATCCATGAAACAAACTCTTAATCATTCTCCCTTTCCCCCAGCTCGTGGTTAATTATCATTCTACTTCCTGTCTCTAAAATGCTGAGGACTCTAGCTACTTCATATAAGTGATATTCTACAATATTTGTCTTTTTGTGATTGGCTTATTTAAGACCATTAGCATAATGGCCTCAAAGTTCATCCATGATGTAGCATATGTCAGAATTTCCTTATTAAGGCTGAATAATATTCCACTATGTATATAGTACATTTTATCCACTCATCAGCTGAAGAATACTTGGATTGCTCTCACTTTTTGGCTGTGTGAAAAATGTTGCTATGAAGAAAGTGAAAATGAAGTCACTCAGTCATGTCCAACTCTTTGTGACCCCATGGACTGCAGTCCACCAGGCTCCTTGGTCCATGGGATTTTCCAGGCAAGAGTACTGGAGTGGGTTGCCATTTCCTTCTCCAGGGGATCTTCCCAACCAGGGATCAAACCCGGGTCTCCCGCATTGTAGGCAGACGCTTTTAGAAGGATGCACAAATAGCTTGAGAGCTTGCTTTCAGTTTGTTTCAATACCCAGAAGTGGACTTGCTAAATCATATAGTAATTCTATTTTCAATTTTCTGAGGAACCACAATACTGTTTTCCATAGTAGTTGTATCATTTTCATTCCCCAAACAGTGTACAAGGGTTATAATTTCTCCCCATTCTTGCCAACTCTTCCTTTTTTTTGATCGTAGCTATCCTAGCTGGTGTGATATGCTATTATTCTCTAATTCTATACATATGTATGTATTCCTTGTAATGAATACTTTATTACCATCTACTGACAGTCATCTCAAATTTTCCTTATTTTCACTATATACTGCCATGTTCTGGAACACAGAGAGACATACATGCAAGTGTAATTGGCTCCTCAACTATACTACAAAATCCTTCTTAGGTTTACTGATAGGGAGAGGGGTGTGTGTGTGTACTGATAGGCAGAGGTGTAGGGGTGTGTGTGTGTGTACTGACAGGCAGAGGGGTGTGTGTGTGTGCGTGTGTGTACTGATAGGTAGAAGGTTGCGTGTGTGTGTGTGTGTGTGTGTGTGTGTATTGATAGAGGGGTGTGTGTGTGTGTACTGATCGGTAGAGGGGTATGTGTGTGTACTGATAGGTAGAGGTGTGAGTATGTGTGTACTAATAGGTAGAGGGGTGTGTGTGTGTGTACTGATAGGTAGAGGGGTGTGTCTGTGTGTGTGTACTGATAGGTAGAGGTGTGAGTGTATGTGTGTGTACTGATAGGTAGGGGGGGTGTGTGTGTGTGTGTATTGATAGGTGGGGGATATGTCTGTGTGTGTGTACTGATAGGTAGAGGGGTATGTGTGCGTGTACCAATAGGTAGAGGTATGTGTATGCGTAGAGGGGTATGTGTGTACTGATAGGTTGAGGGGTGTGTGTGTGTGTACTGATAGGTAGAAGGTTGTGTGTGTGTGTGTGTACTGATAGAGGAGTGTGTATGTGTGTGTACTGATAGGTAGAGGGGTGGGTGTGTGTGTGTGTGTGTACTGATAGGTAGAGGTGTATGTTGTGTGTGTGTACTGATAGGTAGAAGGATGTGTGTGTGCGTGTATGTGTACTGATACATAAGAGGGGTATGTTTGTGTGTACTGATAGGTAGAAGGATGTGTGTGTGTACTGATAAGTAGAGGGATGTGCGTGTATGTGTGTGTACTGATAGGTAGAGGGGTGTGTGTGTGTGTGTATGTGTACTGATAGGTAGAGGGGTGTGTGTGTGTGTACTGACAGGCGGGGGGTGTATGTGTGTGTACTGATAGGTAGAGGGGTGTGTGTGTGTGTGTATTGATAGGTGGGGTGTGTGTGTGTGTGTGTGTGTGTGTACTGATAGGCAGAGGTGTGTGTGTCTGTGCACATGTGTGTGCTTAGTCATCAGTTGTGTCTGATTCTTTGCAACTCCATGAACTGTCGAGGCTCCTCTGTCCATGGGGATTCTCCAGGCAAGGTTCAAACCCAGGTCTCCCACATTGCAAGTAGATTCTTTACCGTCTGAGCCAACAGGGAAACTCTGATAGCTCTTTGGTACAAGTCAAAACACCTCAGAGGGGAACCAGTTATGTACCTAATTATTGATTCTACTTGTATTCTTTTTATGCCCTCTCCACCTCATATTACAGAGTATAGCAAAACAGGTAAGAGCTCTAGCTCTAACTAAGACAGTCTGGGTTCAGATTCCCGTTCTGCTGCTCATTAGCTATATGACAACTTATTAAAGCATTCTAATCCTTTGTTTCCTCACCTATAAAATGGGAATACTATACAGAACATCTGCTAATGTAAAAAAGATGATACTCTTTGACCTAGCAATTCCACTCCTATATTTAGCAAATTCTTGCAATGTGTACAAAGAGATACATACCAAGATGTTCACAGAAACACTGTTCACCACAACAAAAAAAGAGGAAACAACCTCAAGTCCATTCATAGGAGAACAGACAATAAACTGTAGGATGATATTATACTGGAACACTATAGAAGACTGAAAACGAGTGAAGTATAACCACACGTCACACATGAATGAATCTCCAACATGTTGTAAAACGTAATAAAATACAAACAGTTTATCATTTAAGTAAGAGTCGCTCAGTTGTGTCTGATTCTTTGCAACCCCATGGATTATACAGTCCATGGGGTTCTCCAGGCTAGAATACTGGCATGGGTAGCCTTTCCCTTCTCCAGGGGATCTTCCCAACCCAGGGATCAAACCCAGGTCTCCTGCATTACAGGCAGATTCTTCGCCAGCTGAGCTACCAGGGAAGCCCCATGTAAGTAAAATTCAAAAACATGGAAAATGAGGTATATATCTGTAGTGAACTATAAAGTAAAGCAAATGAAAGATAAATACTGCAATCAAGGTGGTGGTGGGGGGGTAGAGACTACAGGAAGTAGCACACGAGACTCAAGAGTATTGCTAATATTCTACTTCTTAAGCTGGGTGGTGATTACACTGGTGTTCACAGTATTATACTTTATATATTCTATATGTAAACTTAGATAAAAAGTCACAGTAAACATTTTTTTAAAGTTTCTAAATATTTAAGCAATTTTAAGCTCAAAGTATTTACTTTACTTGTTCAATTAAGGCATTCCTTGCTTCCATTGTTTCTTTCAGCAATTTAGGATCACTCATTTCCAAGAGAGGTTTTCTCTCAAAGTCTTTTCCATCATCTGAATTGGGATTCCAAAGAAGTTTTTCTTTACCTACTACATCCACCACTCCTTTAAAAGCTTTGCCTTCACCAATTGGTAACTGTAAGTCAGAGTGAGACAAACATTTTATTGAATGATCATTAGAACTCAAAACTATACTGGTGATAAAACTTCCCCCACTCACTCCCAAATGTCTCATCATCATTATCATAATCTAAATCTATTTTTACTTATATCCCTTTTCCAAAAGGATCTGAGATAGCTTCAAAAATGTATATAATAATATCACAATAAACTGATAAGGAAACTAAGAAGATCTGTTCATATTAATTAAACCAAATATTAATCAACCAACCTGTAAAAGCAAAGGTTTTGCCTTCAACTTCTCTCTGATGGTTTCAACTGCATAGTTAAAACTGTAAAATAATTTTAAAATGTTAAAATTCTTAAAATAGGATTGAAGAATGTTCTCTAAAATTATTACCCTAAATTGCTCCTAATGTTCACCATTTAACATTTTACCACAGGACATCTTGTCTAATCTTTTAATGTTAATTTCAGATTAACAGTCCCTGGAGAAGGGAATAGCAACCCACTCTAGTATTCTTGCCTGGAGAATTCCATGGACAGAGGAGCCTGGCAGGCTACAATCCATGTGATCACAAAGAGTCGGACACGCCTGAGTGACTAACACTTTTACTTTTTAGATAAAAGTGACACAGAATCTATCATAATTCTGCCACACGTGTATTTAGGGTATTTTATCTTGTGAGCTTCATTTAATTAAAGTTTGAGGTTAAGATTAAATGCATTGATCCAAGTCACACAGAATAAATTGGAGTTAAGATTCAAATGCAAGATTTATGATTACAAGTCAAAGATTCTTTCTTCTAACAAATATCAATACATTTGTTATCACACATGACTACCCACTTTCTTCCTAGAGTCAGCCTGATTTTTCTATACTTTTATCTCAGGCATTCTTCACATCATATGCTATACTGTTCATTTCTGTGCTAACACTAGGGCTGGCTACCTACAAAACACATGCCATCTTTGGCATGAGGGCTGATTCATACACACATGCAGATCATTCTGGTTCCAATGTTTTTAAGCAGCAGCCTAGTATCCAGTCATCTCCCTCCTATCATTACAGGTTCTGTCAGTCAGTACAGGCAGTACTTCTATCAATCTCAAAGAACTGCAAACAGAAAATGGTCAGAACTTTGGTCTAGCACATTTTGAAGGTTGCTGTGCTTTTACTCATCAAGACAAAAGTCCTTTAAACCAGCAGCCTTAGAATTACTATACAGAGTGACACAAACACAAAGCATACCTATGTGCTATTAGAAAAGACATGATTTATGGTTTCTAACTGTCATTCTCATACCACAGATCAGGATGCTCCCTTTCACATTTCCCTTTCACACTTTCTCCAAATTCTTCACACATTCTTGAGTGTGAGTTCTGTTCTCAGAATAACGTATCCATTTAGGATCACCACTCTAAGTCTATAGAATTACCACTACATCTCAGCCTTAACTTGTTTGCCCGATATGCAGGTCTCAAAATACCTATGTTCTCCTTCCTAGTTTCTTTTCATTGAGAGCATTTTACCCAGTAGCTAAAGAAAATCAGGGGACAAGGAAGAACATCACTCACTGAGGCAACTACAGGAAACAATTCTCTACCCTCTACCGTTAGCAATGACAGGAGCACCATTCAGCAATACAAGGACTCAGCCATACAGCTCTAAATAGAGCCAGTGGAATCAGTGAGACAGCACTCGTCAGGAGCCTAAAAAATAGGATAAAGCCTCTCTACCTTAGAATCAGAGCGCTTCATCATCAGCTCTCTATTAATCCCACATTGTTACTTTATCTATTAGCTGCTTTGAATTTTTTTTTAATGGGATTGAATTAGGATACTATGGAATAAGTACCATGGATTGAATTGGGATACCATGGAATAGACATCATAGATTGAACTGGGATACCATGGAATAGATTGTACTTTATAGGGAATAGCTGTTTCTAAATTTAAGTTATAGTGCATTAAAAGCTCAAATAATATTCTTACTTTGATAAGCCAAAGAAACACATCTTAAATACCTTGCTCCAATTTTGTCCATCTTGTTTAAAAAACAGATTCGAGGTACCTTGTGCTTATCAGCTTGCCTCCATACTGTAAGAGTTTGTGCCTAAAGCAAAGATAAGGAAAAAAACACGTATTTGACAAAAACAACTGTTACTACACATGAAATAAGCAGACCTCAGCCTGTACTGTAACGGAACTGGGCCCTCTTTTAGCATAGCTAGTACCACTGCACAGATACCTCTGCTGCTGCTGCTAAGTCACTTCAGTCGTCCAACTCTGTGCGACCCCACAGACGGCAGCCCTCTGGACCCACACTAATGCTGTCAGGTTTAAACAGCTAAAAAAAGTGATCACGTATGACTGAAGATTATGCTTCCAACTGAGAATACTCTGGGTGAACCAGGATGCAAGACAAAGAAAACGAACAACTGAGAAGTACTGGGAGTCACAGAAAGAGGGCTTAACCAAGAATCACAAGACCTTCTTTGCTTGGCTTCACTTTACTTAGTAACAATCACACTTGCTAACATCATATAATACTGAACTCATCAGTTTTCTGATCTGTGCAATATGGACTTTTGCCTTAATTAATTCAGACAGTTGTAACGTGAAAAGAGGAATGTACTATAAAATGCTACTATGACAAAAATCAAGTATTTTTACTGTGAATGTTTGAATACTCATGTAAACTGAAGAAAATTTAAGGAGAGGAAGGAAGCCAACACCTGTATTTCTAAGTCACAATTCTCATATGCTTTTTTATTTGGCTTCTTTTAATTCTACCTTCTGTACATGTTAAATATAAACAGTTCGCCTAGTAGAGTCTAGACTTTTAAAAACCTAATGTGCTAACACTGTTAAAATAGAAACCAGTTTGTCATTTGTTTTACTAGGTAAAACTTAATATACAATAAAATACAGCTGCCCCCTGAACAACACAGGGATTAGGGTGCAAACCTCTACAAAGTCAAAAGTCCACTTATAACCTGACAGTTGCCCTTCCTTATCCGCAGTTTTGCATCTGCAGATTCAACCAACCATGGCTTATGGAGTCTGAAACCCCTGTTTAGTGAAAAAAATCCACTTGTAAGCAGACCCATGAAGTTCAAACCCATGCTGTTTGAGGGTCAACTGTATACAGATTTTAAGAGTCCAGTTCAATGAATTTTGATAAGTGTGTATACTTGTATAACTAATACCCAATGAAGAGACAGAACACATAGAACATTAGAGATTTTTATGTCCCAAGATTCATTCTGCCTGTTGTTGAACCTCATATAAATAGCACAGCATCTTTCACCCAATATAATGTTTTCAACATTCATTCCCATTGTTGCATACACTGGTTAATTTTTACTGCTAAATTCCTCTGTATAAAGCCTGGCATGCTACAACAGTCTACAGGGTCACAAAGAGTTAGACATGACTGGGTGACTAAACAACAAGGACAAGTGTATACTTAATTTTACAAGAAACTGCCAAATAGTCTTCCACTGTGGGTATAGTATTTCACAGTCCCACCAACAATGTGTAAGAGTTCTATTACTACACATCCTCAACCAAGATTTACCATCATTCTTTTCAATTTTAGCTATTCTTGTGGGTATGAAATGGTCTCTTTGTAATTTTAATTTGCATTTCCCGAAGAATTGATGCTTTTGAACTGTGGTATTGGAGAAGACTCTCGAGAGTCCCTTGGACTACAAGGAGATCCAACCAGTCCATTCTGAAGGATTCAGCCCTGGGATTTCTTTGGAAGGAATGATGCTAAAGCTGAAACTCCAATACTTTGGCCACCTCATGTGAAGAGTTGACTCACTGGAAAAGACTCTGATGCTGAGAGGGATTGGGGGCAGGAGGAGAAGGGGACGACAGAGGATGAGATGGCTGGATGGCATCACTGACTCAATGAACGTGAGTCTGAGTGAACTCCGGGAGTTGGTGATGGACAGGGAGGCCTGGCGTGCTGCAATTCATGGGGACACGACTGAGCAACTGAACTGAACTGAATGAATCAATTTTGTTTTTGTTTCTTGTGTCTTTTCTAAGAAATTGTTACCTACTGGCCCCACTGATTTTTATGTGGGTTGGAGGGGGGATATACGTTATAAATTTCCCAAGAAACAAAACATATTAAGAAATAAAACTCCCATCACTCCACTAGCCAGCTAAAAGCTCAACTACTATTTCAGCAAATAATAGCCTCCTGTATCACAAATTCAGAAACTTCCTACTAAGCATATTTCAATCTTGTAAATAATGTAATCTGTCTGAATGATTAAGTGTCAAATGCCTGTAAAGAATTATAATGATAGAAAGGATGCAACCATTAGGAAAGGAAGTGACTCAAAGAAATACAAATAATAGTGTATAATCAACCTCAGACCTCAGTGTCAGGCTTTACATCAAGCAAATATCACTGTCTGTCAGGGGTCCTCAGATGGACAGACAATAACTATTTTATTTCTCCTCCAATTTTTCTTTGAAACACTTCAAATCTATAGAAAAGGGGAAAGAACAGTAAAAGAAATATCCTTGTACTCTTCATTCACCTAGATTTACCAAGTTATTAACATTTTGTTACACTGCCTTTTTTCTCTATATATATAAACACGTCCCTCTGTACACATTATGTGTGTGGTGGCTCTGAAAATGTGCCACTTGAAACTACTATGCAGAGCACGATTAACTGATGGTCCCAAGTGTTAGCCTTCTAGATCAACACCATGTTCTCTCAAGGGCCCCCTTCTTGGGGGCATTTCCAGCTAATGACTGAGTTCAGCAGAGTAATAATGTAGGTGTATTCCCACAAGACATGGGTTCCTCTAACACGTGACTTTGTTTTGAAGACTCCCCAGAGTATAGTCAAACGCTTTTGTAACTGTGCTGTAGCCTAAGACTCTTCCTCCCGAATCCCTCTTCCTACCCCTCTCCTTCACAGGTGTTAGCCTGTCCTGTGGTCTGAACACCCTCTGCCACTTCTCCATTTTTATTCCTTCCAATAAATCTCTTCTACATCTAATGTCATCTTGGCACCCAAACTAAAACCACACGTCTATCTGTGGGTGGATGGGAGCTGAGCCATGAGATGTTGTAGGTACCATGACGTTTCAATCCTAAATACTTCAGGATGCATTTCCTAAGGGTAAGGACATTCTCCTACATAATCAGTTACGAAGCCCACATTCAGGGAAATTTAAGTTAACATTTTTAAAAAAATTTCTCGCTGCACCTTGTGGCATGGAGGATCTTAGTTTTCACCAGGGATAGAACCCACGCTCCCTGCATTGGAATGGCAGAGTCTCAACCACTGGACCGCCAGGGAAGTCCCCTGATACAATACTTTATATACTTCATATTCAAATTTCTGATTTTCCCAAAGATATCTTTTGTAACCTTTTTGATCCAGGATTCCACTGAGGAGGGTATGTTACATTTAAGTCTTCTTGTCTCTTTAGAATTCTGTAATCTAGAACAGTTTCCCAGCTCCCTCCATCCCCAATCATTCATTTTCCTTATGTTTTTTCCTTATATTTTTCTCTCAATTTCTGAAAAGCCTTGGCCCACTGTTTTGGAGAACGTCTTTCAATTTAGATTTGTTAGTCTGTTTTCTTACACTATGAGCCAAACATTTTTGCCAGAAAACAATACCCTTCTTAGTGCCTCCCATCAGGAGGCCCATGGTGTCGATTTGTCCCGTTTTGGGGTATGTTGATTTTGATCCCTTAATTAAGATACCACTTTTAATAATCTTAAGATAAGAACTAATATGGCTCTATTTCAAGGTAAAGCCAATCTTGAGATTACAAAACAAACAAAATACCAGCTAAAGAGAACATAACGGACCCCAGAAGCAATAATTTAAGGATTATTGCTATCATTTTCAGGATTTATTCAAGGAGATTTACATTAAGTTTTAGGATAAAATCTTTCATGTGTTGCTCATATTTCTGCATGTTTTATCAGGGGAGGCACTGACTACCTTTGTTCCGGACTATCTTTTCAAAGATGTTTGTATAGTGAACAGTTTAGAGATGGCAGCTAGTGTCTCCTTCCAGAGCAAAAGGTAGGTAGGCTTACAACCCTGGAAGATAATGTATCCCTTTAGAGCAGAAAGCAGGCTTGTCTACTGCCCATTATAATACCTGCATTCTCTAAGCACAGGGTTCCACTGCACATGCAGCTGTCACCTGACCTCTCTTTACTCATCCTAAGGGAATTAGGGCTTGAGGAATCAGCACAAGAAAATGTTGATACACTGGATATTACTATTTTGGTGACTAATATAGTCCTTCATCCTTGATTCAGGAATCTTGTGTCTTCTGCCAGAATCCATAAAGCTATGGCAGACTAACTTGTTAGCTTGAAAGTAAGAATTCAGCTCTTCTCAAAACCAACTTTCATTATTTCCTCAGAAAAGTAAATTTCACTTTCCTTTTACTCTGAAGTACATGAGATCATACACAGATCACATCTCAATATTAAATTCCAAATTCTTTTCATAATTGGACTTATATGAGCTTATCAAAAAAGGGTTATAATACCACCAATTTGAGCTTATGAAATAAAGGGCTATAACAATATCAATTTCATCTTACCAAATAAAGGGTTATCATTAAATCAATCTGATGCATTCTACTTTTTCTTAAAAAATCACACTTTCTACCTTTACTTTGGCAAAATTTTTTACCTCTACACCGGCAGAGGCATCAAACACGGCCACTGCACCATCTAACACTCTCAGGCAGCGTTCAACCTCCAAGGTAAAATCCACATGACCTAAGAAAAAGATGAGAAATATACACCTAAAATCTTTAAACCACAATCACAACCACCACCACCACATGATCCAGCAATCCCACTTTTGGGTATAAATCCAAAAGAACTGAAAGGATAATTTCAAAGAGATATTTACACATCCATGTTCAGAAGGGCACTATTCACAATAACCAAGAGGTGGAAGCAACCCAAATATTCATCAATTCTTTTGTATTCAAATATTCACCCTATATTTCTGTATATACACAAAATTTTGTATGTATACCATAATGTCTTACTTATGGGCAATGGAATACTACATAGCCTTCAAAAGGAAGGAAGTACTGTCACAGGCTACAGTACAGATGAACCCTAAAAAGTTTTGCTAAGTGAAATAAGCCTGTCACAAAAGGACAAATAGTGTACAATTCTATTATAAGCAGTATCTAAAGTAGTCGGTCTTATAGATGTAGAAAGTAGAAAGGTGGTTACCAGAGATCAGTCAAGGGGACAAAGAAGAGAAGCTGCTTAAGGGTACAGAGTTTCAGTTCAAAAAAATGAAAAAAGTTCTGGAGATCTATTTCACAATAATGTGAACAATCTTACTCTACTGAATGGTACACTTTAAAATTATTAAGAGTTGAATTTTACATGTTTTTTACCATGATTAAAAACACACACACACACAAATTAAAAAAACCTCAAAATAATGTGGGACCTCTGCACTGCTGAAACAGCACTATACCTGGTGTATCAATAAGATTGATTCTGTGCCCCTTCCAATCAAATGTGACAGCAGCTGACTGAATAGTTATGCCTCGTTCTCGCTCTTGAGCCATGAAATCTGTCACTGTGTCTCCATCGTCAACATCTAGCCAGGAAAAGAAATGACACAGTTAGGCTTCAAAGCAAGTATATTTTATAGGCCTTTGATTTCTACCTGGCATAGTTTAATTTGTTCTAAGAAAAACTGTTCATAAAATAGTTGATTTAATATTTAAGACCCTTAATCCTTTTCTAAATTAAGCATCATTCTAGAAAGTTTTTTAAGTAGATGAGTAATTATCCATAAAAATTTTTTTCTATAATAACAAAGATTAAACTCTTTACATATTTTAATTTTACTGAATCATATACTTCCATTTTTTTCCTAGTTTAACTTTCATTATCCCATCTTTACCTGATGTTCCTCACACTTGATCCCTTGACAGGAGGCAGAGTAATACCATAAAAGAGCACAAACCAAATTTTAATTCCAACCTTATCACTTCTCTACAATATTTTTAAAATTTTTACTGGAATATAGTTGCTTTCCAATGTTATTAGTTTCTACTGTACAGCAAAGTGAATCAGCTAACTCTTTCGCAAGTTGGGCAAAAGACTCTTTTGCGATCTCATGGACTGCAGCCCACCAGGCTCCTCTGTCCATGGATTTTCCAGGCAAGAATACTGGAGTGGGTTGCCACTTCCTTCTCCAGGGGATCTTCCCAACCCAGGGATCAAGCCCGAGTCTCCTGCATTGGCAGGTGGATTTTTTACCACTGAAACACCTGGGAAGTTCCATTTTCCCATTTACAGAGCAAAAAATTCCATGAGAAATTCATGTGTTTATCATTATGATAGGAACCTATCATCATGAAGATTCTCATCTTGAATGGTTTTATCCTTTATAAAAGTCTCAGCCAATTCCAAGGACCTAGAGAAATGGTTCTCAATGGAACACATTTCAAAATCACTTTGGTGGAGTCCCCTGGTGGTACAGTGCATAAAAATCTACCTGCCAATGCAGGAAACGTGGGTTCAATCTCTGGTTCAGGAAGATTCCACATGCCACAGGCAACTACAGGCCATGCACCAAAACTACTTAGCTGATGTTGTAGTGCCCACACAGCCTGTGCGCTGCACCTACTGAAGCCCATGAGTCCAGAGCTTGTGCTCCACAACAGGAGAAGCCACTTCAGTGAGAAGCTTATGCACCACAACAAAGAGTAGCCCCTGCTCACCGCAACCAGAGAAAGCCTGCAAGCTGCTCACTGCAACCAGAGAAAGCCTGCAAGCAGCAACAAAGACCCAGAGCAACCAAAACAGAAAAGTTAAAAGGACATGATGCCCTCCATGTCAAAAAAAAGAAAGAAAGAAACTCTTTCACCAGAGATAAGGGGGAAAGGTAAAGAAAAAGAATCAGGTTTTGACATATTATAATAAAAAAAGTAAATTCAAAGTTAGGTAAGTAATACTATTACTGGGGGTTAAAGATTAACAAAATCCTTTCTTGTTCTACCTGAGAATTTGACCTCTGGTTAACTTTCCAGCTCTTTTCTCCTACAGCCCAGAAAACAAGTATGCCAAATGCACTGCTAGGCAACATACTTACAGAAAAAATAATTTCTGACTGGTAAGCTACACCTGACTTGGGAAGGACTAACAATGAATTATAAATACCTGATGAAGAAACGCAGTTCTAGGTTTCCCTGAGTGGGGTATGGCATGTCCTTTGTGAGAAACCTGGAAGGTGGCCCACAGAGTTGTAACCTGAGAGACTCACTCCTCCAAGGCATGAGCTTTCCAAGCTGGAGTGGCTTCTGTGAATCTGTTAACTGGCACCTAAGCTATTACTTTTGGGTGGCCAAAGAAGACAGTTTCCACAGAGCTCTGTAGACTGCTGTAAGAACTTCTGTAGGAAGAAGCACCTACTGCTGCTCTGCTGGTAAGCTATGTTTCCTACCCCAAAGACTTCCGAGTAGATCAGCGCCAACTGTAGCCCAAGACACATGAGTCTGAATGTTTAACTGAAACTAAAAAGATCCTTTGGTGAGTACTGTAACTACCTTAACTTTATGTTGGGGCTTAGATAGTACTGCCTCCATGCCATACTCAAGATCTCTGGGTTGACTTCTTAACCAAAATTATTTCCCAATGATGTTTTTTCTAACGAGGGCGAGGAGGGAGAGCAGGAATCCAATCTAACCTCCCAGTGATCTTGTATATCCAGAATAATATAAAATTCTTTCTGTGGTGGTAGTTTTTCCTGCATCAATATGAGCCATAATTCCAATATTACGAATTCTGTTTAAAAGGGAAGAAAAAAAAAGACATGTATTATAAGGTGACATTACTGAAATTGTAAAACCAAAATATCAATGCTGTGCAATTTTCAAAACTGGATAGTATTTCAACATTTTATACAAAAGTGTAAAAACTAGAAAAATGGATAACATATCACTCTCATAGTATTCTGACAAAACAGCTAAGTAACCAAAGAGCTAACTACAATTCTGTGAATATATTTATTTCTATGAAAAGTGTGTTGCTGCTGTATTAAAAATTCTGAGCACTGAATTGAGACAACAGCTTTTAAGAGACAAACCAATGTCTATTTATAGTTAATTAGGTAGGGCAGGAAGTTATAGAAATTAGAGCACTCACTATATGCTGAATTAGCCTGTGAGAGACACCTGTAACATTTCATGGCAGCCTGTGGAAAAGACAGTATCAATGATGGGACTTACTTAGCAATAGGAGGATTGATGATGGAATGAAGGGACTTGATATCATTTCCTATTAAACCTAATGGAAAGAGTGTTAAAATTGAACTGTTAAAGAAAATGTCCTTAATTTATAAATTAAAGAAATTAAAAGAATTTTAAGCAAATAGTATAATACCAATTAAAGTAAAATTCAAACTAAATGTAACACTCGTTTACCTAAAATTTATTTTCTTGCACTTTCTAAGAAAGCTTGATCTTGAACCAAAGAACAACAACAACAAATGCAGAAGGACTTTTCTGGTGGCCCAGGAGCTGGGACTCTGCACTCCTAGTGTAGGCGGCCCAGGTTCAAGCCCTAGTCAGCGAACTGGATCTCACATGCCACGACTAAGATCCAGCACAGCCATATAAATAACTTAAAACAAAAACAAAAAACACACAATCCTATAAACTGACACTGTCAAGGCTTGAAGAGCAAAGAGTGATACTCATATCATTTGACAATGGTTTTTGTACAACTTGGAAACTACCATGCCTCAGCAATTCCAAGGACATAATACCTTTAAAGACAGCCTAGGAGGTGTCACTGAATAGGAAAGCTATAATAATCTAATATTTATAGAAGGCCAAATAGTATTTCTGGATAAAAAAGTCATGATGATACTAAAGAAACAATGCAGTTACATTTATAAATTTAATCTACACCTTTCTGCTATTTAAACCAGTTCTCCCAAATTTCTATAATAAATTATGAAGATGTCTATTATATTTTGAAAACCTGATGGCAGTCTGAAGACTCGATGATAATCTGTACTGCTATGGATAAATTTGCATGGGCAAAACACAGAAACCCCATATTCACCAATAAGGCAGGCCATTAAATTCACATGTCTTTACAAGTTACACAGCCAATTGGTATTTTTACTTCAGTATTCTCACATGACAAAGATGGTAGTGAGAACTGCTACAGAATGAAGTTACAGATGAACCTTGAACAATAGAGGTTTGAGGTGTGTAGATCCACTTACCTGAGGGTTTTTTTCAACACATGCATGCCACAGTACTATACAACCTGCAGCTGGATGAATCCACACATGTGGCACTGCAGATGCACTGCGCTGATCCACCTGCTACCCCTCTTGGCCAGCTACTCAAGCCACCAACCGTTCCCTCTGCTCAGCTCATGAGGATGGACCGCACATGAGAAGTGTAAGTTGACTGATACTACCTCCAAGCATCTACCAGAATGCTTCAATTCCTAATAATCTCAAAGAAATAGCCAAGAAGTAAAAAAGAGCCACTGTTTTAAAAATGGTTGGCCATCCCTAATAAGGGAGATGCTTGCAAATGGGAGAGAGACGGAGAAAAGGGAGAAAGCAAGCAGTTTAAGAAAGATGAGAAGAATCTAACATCTGTACCTGGTAGGGAACTGTAATTTCTTCCAAGAAGCACATGTAGCTTTAATCTTTTTAGACTTGCTCTTATTTTAGAGGAATACATATTCTGGTGAAGAGAAAAAGAAATGTTAATTTTATTTTAGCATAACTTTTTACTGTAGCTTTAACATCATAACTATGCTTTGAATCTTCATATAGTAGCCCCAGTTTATTATCTCCAACTTTTAAAAAGTGACAACACAAAATTATACAAGAAAAAAATAAGGCTAAGTTAATACTGAGCTGACCTTAGATGATGGCTCTTCTAGATCTGCAGCATTAACATCACAGGGATCTTATTTGAAAGATAAAAGTCTTAGGACCCATTCCACTCAAGAGAATCAAATTCTACAGATAGGGTCAAATAATGCATCTTAACAAGCCCACCATTTGTCTGTAGACAGACATCTAGGTTGCTTCCATGTCCTAGCTATTGTAAATAGTGCTTCAGTGAACACTGGGGTACATGTATCTCTTTCAAATCTGGTTTTCTCAGGGTATTTGCCTAGTACTGGGATTGCTGGGTCATATGGTAGTTTTATTCCTAGATTTTAAGGAATCTCCATACTGTCTTCCACAGTGGCTGTATCTATTTACATTCCCACCAACATTGCAAGAGGGTTCCCTTTTCTCCACACCCTCTCCAGCATTTTTTGTTCGTAGACTTATTGATGATGGCCATTCTGACCAGTGTGAGGTGATATCTCATTGTAGTTTTGATTTGCATTTCTCTAAAAATGAGTGACGTTGAGCATCTTTTCATGTGTTTATTAGCCATCTGTATGTCTTCTTTGGAGAAATGTCTATTTAGGTTTTTTTTTTTTTTGTCACTTTCTGACTGGGTTGTTTATTTTTCTGGTATTAAGTTGCATGAGCTGCTTGTACATTTTGGAAATTAATCCTTTGTCAATTGTTTCACTTACTGTTATATTCTCCCATTCTGAGGGTTGTTAGCCCAATAACTAGGACATGGAAGCAACCTAGATATCCATCAACAGATGAATGGATAAAGCTGTGGTACATATATACAATGGAATATCACTCAGTCATAAAAGGAACACATTTCAATCAGTTCTAATGACGTGGATGAACCTAGAATCTATTATACAAAGTGAAGCAAGTCAGAAAAAGAAAAACAAATATTGTATATTAATGCATGTATACGGAATCTAGAAAGACAGTACTGATGAACCTATTCGCAGGGCAACAATGGAGAGGCAGACATAGAGAAAAGACTTATGGACACATGTGGAGTAGGAAGGAGAGGGTGGGACAAATGGAGAAAATAACATGGAAACATAAACACTACCATATGTAAAACAGATAGCCAATGGGAATTTGCTGTATGACTCAGGGAACTCAACCTGGGGCTCTGTAACAACCTACAGGGGTAGGATGGGGTGTGAGGTGGGAGGGAGGTTCAAGAGAGAGGACATATGTATACCTATGGCTGATTCACACTCACAAACGGCAAAAATCACACATTATAAAGCAATTAGCCTTCAATTTAAAATAAATAAAGCAAAAAAAAAAAAAAACCAAGCCCCCTCCCGCCAGGTGACTCCGACAGCTAGAAAGCTTTTAAAATACATTCAGGGGACAGGGAAGGGAGGGGAAAAAACTAACATTTTTAAAAGCTCCCAAGTATCTTCTTGTAATGTTCCCACATAGAGGCTGAACGTTCTCCATCAATTTATCCCTAGACCACTAGATTTAATGGCTGTCAATATATCTGGCATTGTTGCAGTTAGTGTATGTAATGATTTTAGGCTGCCACAATCTGCCTTTCATAATGTCAAGGAATGCATACCTGTGATTTCCGTGTTATTCCTACATTAGTTACCAAGTTGCTGGCAACAAAACACTATCATTAGAAGAAAACAGATTAAGAGTAGAGAAGAGTCTTAACTAATTAAATTTCTACTTCATAATGACCAGGGTAAGACGGTATCATCTATCAAAAGGTATACATTCTGAAAGCATCAGAAATGGAAACACTGAAGAAAATCTGTGTAACTCCTTGGCCACTAATGACCTCAAAATGGAATATAGTCTCAATATGCTGCACAGGTAATTTTAAAGTAGCAAAATGAATTTATAGACTAATGGTAAGGCATGCTTCTTCTTTGCTACAGATTCTTCCATACTCCCTGTTAAGAAATTGCTGATATACTAGTATAAGAAATACCAAATTCTTATACTAGTATATGAAATACCCTAGACCTTCAGGGAAGTCAAGTAACTGAAACTGTCAAAGTACATTTAACTTTACAGAAAACCTTACATTAAAGTAGCGCAAGCTGGATATTTTCTTCCGATTCACTGCAAATATCCTTAAATTGGACATCTTGGCCCTCTAAACTGTTACTCTCTGAAAAAGAAATAACAGAATTGCAAAACTAAGCTTATGTATTACATGTAAGACATATACAAGGTAAATGCAGTGTATTAAGTAAAAATGTATTACTGTTAAAAAGTACAAACAATACTTTTAGCTATCAAAAAGGCAATGCATAATTCAGAAAATGACACTCAAACATGAGAAACATGGTTCTCAAGCCCCTTATTTTTTCAGTATCCTTTAACTCTCCAAGAAAGATGTGAAGATACTACAGAAAAAGACATAATGAAATTACAATACACCAAGCAAAAAAGCATTTTAATGTTAAAAAAAAAAAACAACAGAATTAAGTACAGAAAGGTAAGTATCTACATGTTAAATTGGTAATTTCTCACTGACAGTAAAATTTTTTGGTTTATCTGTATATTCTGATTTTTCAACCAGAAATATATAGAACCAAGTCCTCTTCTATGATCATGGAAAGTTAGTATCTTTAGTCTAAAAAACATATACTAAATATTCACCATGCATCAGGTACACTCTCAAAGCAATGAGAAAAATGCACAGAGGCATATGAGACGAGAGGGGTGGGCACCAAGTAAACAGATATGGTTAAACTCCATCAGGTACCTGTTATGGAAGAAGTCATGTCAAAACTCATTATCATCCTTTCTAAATCTTCTCCCTTCTGTTTCTTAAGACAGAAACATTCTCTACCCTTAGTTAGGAAGCTGCCAGTCCTTTTGATTTTATTTCTCAAATGTATCTTGAATCCATTCCCTCTTCATTTCCAATATTAAAGTTCAGAATATTTGCAAAACAACATATGCTAGATTTATTCTGAAATAGAACAATTTCACAATTCTGCCATAACATAATACAAAAAGCTCACCAATATGGCTTGATCCCACATTGCAACCTTTAAGAAACTATCACCTGTCAAAACCTGGTATAAAGTTGATCCACAATTTTCTGAAAAGACTTATTAAAATATTCCTCCTTTGCTCAACCACATATATGTATTCTGCTAGATTTT
The DNA here is from genome assembly GCA_006408695.1 of Aepyceros melampus. NCBI lineage: Eukaryota > Metazoa > Chordata > Mammalia > Artiodactyla > Bovidae > Aepyceros > Aepyceros melampus. Next base: position 238,083 of record SJXQ01003620.1, on the reverse strand, counting down.
ATTCAGACACTTCAACCAAAAAATTTTAAAAATACATGTATATATATATATCAGGAAAATGTGTATATCTATCTTATCTATCGGGAAGCTATACACACACACACATATATATATATACATACATATATCTATCTATCTATCTATATATATATACATCAGAAGATCCCCTGGAGGAGGGTATGGCAACCCACTCAGTATTCTTGCCTGGAGAATCTCTTGGACAGAGGAGCCTGGTGGGCTACAGCCCATATGGTTGCAAAGAGTCAGCTTAGCACAATACATAGTAGTAGCAGCACAATGCATAGTAACATAACAAATAGTAGTAGCACAGTCATAGTAACATAACAAATAGAGAAGCAGATGTAAGCTGTTTCCTGTTAAGCCAGACATTTAAAAGACTTACAAAATTATAAAACAATATAAAACACCCTTCAAACTAAATCATTTTTGTTTTTGAAAAACAGGTGTTTGCATTATAGTATATTAATGACATTAATATCTAATGGATTTATTATTTTAATTATTAAAACATTTTAAAGTTTTGCTTTCATTTCTAATATCTGAGTATCAATTATAACCCATATAAACAAAACTGTTTTTGAGTTCTCACTCAGTTTTAAGAGCAAAAGGTTCTTGTAGACCAAAAGTTTTTAACTTATTCCACTACTGTGTTTCCCAAAGTAAATGCCAAAAGTAAGTAATAATTTCCCAAAGTAAATTATTTTAGGTTACAGAGGGAAAAAAAATTTACTAAACAAATGTTAGAAACAATAGCCAACAAAATCTATGATTTCGTGCGTGCATGTGTGCTCCTTTGTGTCCAACTCTTTGTTGCCACCTTATGGACTGCAGCCTGCCAGGCTCCTCTGTCCATGGAATTCTCCAGGCAATGGGTTGCCATACCCTCCTCCAGGGGATCTTCCTGACCCAGGGATCAAACTGAGTCTTCTGTGTTCTCCTGCACTGCAGGTGGATTCTTTACCGCTGGGCCACCTGGGATTTTGTAGTACTGCTTTCATGAAATCATTTATGTAAAAATGTCAATTTAAGGAAAAATATTAAGTAATTAATAGCTCAGGTGACATTCAGTTGTCAGACTTAAAAAGGTAGTACTCAGATCACTTAAGTGGGAAACACTGCTTGAATCCATCATCTTGTCAATTTCCTACTTAAAAACCTGTAAAGTTTTTTAATATGACAAATTTGCCCCTAACTACCTTCACAGCCTTGTACTCTCCTACTCCTACTCTATTCCAGGAGCTCTAGCCAAAATTCCTCTGAAGTACCATGCTCTGACACCTTCACACCTTTGCGTGTAATGCTGCCGCTGTCTCAAAGTAGTCCTCAAATCCCCAAAGCCACACACCTGGCAAATTTCTATTCAACCTTCAAGTCTCAGCTTGGAAGCCTTTCCCAATCTCTTACAAAGTTTTCATACCACCATCTCTCTGTTTTCATAATAATTGGAACTTACATTTACACATGACAAACACGGTATTTCCAAGTTATCCCCACTACCGACCCCAAAGGAGGTATCTTCTATCAGCAGCCTAGCACTATGCCTCAAACATTTTTCTGACCGACGAAGTCATTTACGGCCTGCCACTGAAATTCTTCTTCCTCTTGGCTCAATGATTTTCAATGAAAATAGTTTCCTACTAGTACTATCAGGTGATTCTTTATACAAGGTCCAGACCTCCTCAGGCTTAGACAACACAAGTACAACTAAGGCACTTTCCTTGGCAATCCGGTGTTTAATTTTAACACTCTGCGCTTCCAATTCGGGGGGTGCAGGTGTAACCCCTCACCAGAAACTAAGATCCCACAGGACAACGGGGAGTGGCCAGAAAGTAAAAACAAACAAAAACGTAATCAAGCAAAGCCCTATGGGGCCTTCCATGTCCTCCACTTGCCTGTTGTCTGTAGAAAAACTTTATCTTCTAGGTCTTCCCCAAGTTTCAAGAACTAATTTAATAACAGAAGTGAGAAAGTGCAGAAATAAAACAGCCAAACGATAAAATAATAAGTTCACCCATTCTGAACCATGTTCTTTGAGTTGTTTTGCAGATACTGAAACCTCCACCAGGTGGAAGTTAACTATACGACGCTGACAAGCAGGTAGACTCCAACTGATTGGAACGACTATCCACGAGCCGATCACACACCCACAATACCCCTCTCTCTCCCCATCTTAAAAACCTTTCCTCAAAAGCCTTTGGAGAGTTGAGGCCTTTTAAAGACTAGCTACCGAGGCTCCTTGCTCGTGTGTCTTTAGTCCTCAGTCATGTCCGATGTTTTGTGACCCCGTGGACTGTAGCATGCTAGACACTTCTGTCCATGAAACTCTCCAGGCAAGAATACTGAAGTGGGTAGCCATTCCCTTCTCCAGGGGATCAAACCTGAGTCTCCTGCACTGCAGACAAATTCTTTACCATCTGAGCCACCAGGGAAGCCTTGATTGGTACCCTGCAGTAAACACTGCACTTTCCTTCACCAAAACCTGGTGTCAGTAGATTGACTTTATTGTGCTCATACAAGTAGACCCAAGCTTGTTTCAGTAACATACGTACTCACTAAAAGGTGTGACACCTTATGTTATGAAAAGGAAAAGTAATGAGGGGAAAAAAGCTAAATATCCGTTCTACATGATCAACAGGTTACACAGTCTATAAACAAAAGAATCCATAGACTTTAAAAAAAAAAATCAGTGGACTATCATGTCTATAATGCTTAATACACAAAAACAGGAATCATGGGACACTAAAATACAATCACAAAATACATGAGTATGCAAGCAAAAATGAAGATGTTGTTCCTGAGGATGAAGTAATGTATTAATAGGAAAAGAGATTCTAAAGCATCAAGTTAAAATAGTCTGTTTGCATATGGGATTTGTTATCATACTTAGTAATTTTTCCTGAATTAGAAACTTCAATTCAGATTTGTGTCATATTCAATATTCTCAGAAAAGTATCAACTATGAACAGGTCAATATGTTCATCATTGATTAATGTCAATCCCTACTGTCATTTTTGCTTTTTTCTTTTTATATTGAATAAAGCACCTCAAGCTAGCTATCTAAACACTCATTTCTACCACAGGATTTACGTCACAAGTTCTAAGATGAGCTATTTCTCTAAATTTTAAAAATTTGTCTAGCGTTTAACTTCATTTAAGAAAAAAGCTCAGCAAAATAAAAAAAAAAAAAGCTTGCTAGAAAAAAATGCTCAGTAATGAAAGATACTCTTAAAGGTCAACTGGAAAAGTACCTTCCAATTCCTTGTTCTTCTAACATTTAGTGAAGCAACACAAGGAACTGGTTATTGGAAACATGACAATGGGTTACACATGATCCCCAGCCTCAGGAAAATTGTGACTTTTTACAACCCTGCATAAACAACAAACATTTCATTCATGACACCTTCTGCATGGCCTTTACTACCGTAGCTGTTTCTCCTCTTTAACAAATCAATTTAGAAAGCAGCTCTCACATCCTCCTGGCTTATTTATTCTTCTAACCTTATCTATACCAATAAACACTATCAAAGTATCATACAAATCAGGGGAATACATTGTCAAGCTTCTGACAGCCAAAACGCAAAGAGTGGCTATCTAGTATATACTTTTGGGACATGCACCAAAGTAGTGATGATACCCTTCTTGGCTACTGCCAGTTAGATAGAAAGAAATTTTTTTAAGAGAGCTTTTTGCTAACATTGATTAGTTTAGGTCATTTCTATCCCACAATCCCAAGTGAAAGTAAAAACAAATGATAAACAACATAGCAACAACTTTGCCTCTTTTTCACACAAATCAAAATGTGACTCTTGCTTAACCTCTAAAATATTTTCTATTTCTGATTCAGAAGGGAAAAGGGCATATGGCTTTGAGAAATACAAATGAAAAAAAAAAATCACGAGTTCACTATTTAAACAAACCTATTAAAAACCTCCATGAAATGGCAGGAAGCAAAAGAAACCAACACATAAAAGTTCATACTGTATGATCCAACACGTCAATTTAAAACAGACAAAACTAACCCATTCTGTTCGAAGTCAGGATTGCAGGTAATCTTAGAAGTGAAAAAGGCATGAGGAGGGCTTCTCATATGCAGGTCATTTCTTGATTTGGGTGCTGCTTATATGGGTATTGGAGAAGGAAATGGCAACCCACTCCAGTACTCTTGTCTAGAAAATCCCATGGATGGAGGAGCCTGGTGTCCTTGGGGTCGCAGAGTTGGACACGACTGAGCGACTTCACTCTCTTTCACTTATATGGGTATATTCAGGTTTTGAAGAATTCACTAAGAACGTTCATCTACAGTACACATTTGTCTTCATGTCACAGTTATTACACGTCAATAAAGTCTTTTAAAAACTCTCCATAAACTTTTAATTATACTAGAAATGTCAAGTGGGCCTTTCACTTGTGGTGGGAAAAAGCCAACTGGACTTTAGTTAGAGGACTTGCCTGAGTCCCAAGTCTTCTATGATCTTTAATGACTAACTTCAAATCTCTGAGCCTGTCTTTTCATCTATCACATCACATGATCCACATGAGAATTCAATTCAATTAACAAGAATTTATTGTCTACCACTGTCTTCTAAGTTGCTGTTGCTGTTAAGTCACTTCAGTCGTGTCCGACTCTGTGCGACCCCATAGACGACAGCCAACCAGGCTCCCCCATCCCTGGGATTCTCCAGGCAAGGACACTGGAGTGGGTTGCCATTTCCTTCTCCAATGCATGAAAGTGAAAAGTGAAAGGGAAGTCGCTCAGCCGTGTCCGACTTAGCGAAGTAATGGGGTTAAAAGTAGTGAGCAAAAAACAACAATCCCTGCTTCATGCTGTCTCTATCCTAATCAGTGGATACAAAAAGAAACAAAAGGAATAAAACACACAGCATCTCCTATGGTGACAGGTGCTACATTACAGCAAAGAATTAAGCAGGAAAGGGGAACTGAGGCAGCAGTAACTGTAAGTAAGGAGCTCATATGCTGTGCTGTGCTTAGTCGCTCAGTCCTGTCTGATCTGCAACTCCATGGACTGTAGCCCGCCAGGCTCCTCTGTCCATAGGGATTCTCCAGGTAAGAATACTGGAGGGGGTTGCCATGCCCTCCTTTAGGGGATCTTCCCAATCCAGGGATTGAACCCAAGTCTCCCGCATTGCAGGCGGATTTTACACCGACTGAGCTACCAGGGAAGCCCAAGAATACGTACTGTGTAGACTACTCTTTCTCCAGGAGATCTTCTGGACCCAGGAATACAAGTGGGATCTCCTGCATTGCAGGCGGATTCTTTACCAGGTGAGCTACTAGGGAAGGTCAAGGAGCTCATGGAAAGGCCTCAATGTAACAGCGATCTCAATCAGCTGGGGAAGGCAATACCAGGGGTAAATGTATCCCACGAAGAGTCTACGTAATTTACTGCACTTGGAAATATACAAATGCTAATTAGAATGAGTCCGGGTTCTAAAGAAAATAAGTCACATTAGAAGATGAAGGCTTAAAAAAACTGCCTCAAATCCATGCTCTAAGACTTTGGGAGACGAGTAACTGAATGACGTTCCAGATGTAACAAAAGAAACTTCAGCGACCACGCTTTAAACGATAAAACGGACACTTGCTTCGGTACCGCTAGAGAACGACGAAATGCAAATTCACACCGCCCTGTGCACCAAAATGCCTCACGAATTTCAAAATTAGTCCGAAAAAACAGGACGCTTTCTTTTCTGACAGTTAAGGCCCAGTAATCTTACTTTCCCTCTACAGTAAGTTTTCATGCCTCCGCATCCTTCTCAGTCGTGCACACACTACACACGGTGATAGGACAAAGACCAGTCGCTCTCGCTAGAGGGAGAGAAAGGCCCACACCTGGGCGAACACCGAGGTGAGGGGACTGGAGACTGCGGTTCTCGCGCCTGCCTGGCTGTAGCATCCTAGAAGGCCTCCAGTGAACTGCGTGGTTCAAGGCACGCGGGAGCCGCACGGCGCGGCCCCGTACCTACCCGGCACTCGGTCGCATCTGGAAGCCGCCTTTGTCCCGCCCGGCTGTGAGAGCCGATGTACCGGCCGCAACCAAGGGTGGTCTTACTTCGCCACGCTGTGTCTTCGAGGGAGCCCTACCGGTGAGCTAAATCGGTTTCGCTTTGCCTCAGTCGGCGCCGCACTTCGTCACTTCCGGTAGCGCTCCACTCAAAGGCTGCCGGCTAGCAACTTCCGCCCTCTTAGCTGAAAGTGGGGAAAGGACGCTCGGAACGGTTGCGTCGCGGATTTTCAGGAGCACGTGGAGTTAGAAGAGACCCTTTCCTGTTGCGGGTGCTGTGGAGTCGGCTCGTGGGTCTGTGAGAGCCAAAAATTGAGGGCTTCTTCGCGCTGCGGAGACTGCACCCGGCGGTTTCGCAGCCGTCACCATGGTGAGGAGGTCGCCTCGGGAGCTTGGGCCCTAGGGCGTCGGAAGTGGCGGGGCCTGGGGTCCCATGGGCGCTGGGGCTGGCGGTGAGGGGTGATAGGCGGAAGTAAGATGCTTCTGAGGGAACGAAGGTGGACTCCGTGGGGTGCGCTCTTGCTCAGTCGTGTCCGACTCTTTGCGACCCCGTGGACTGCAGCACGCTAGGCTTCCCTGTCCTTCACCAACTCCCGGAGCTTGGTCAAACTCCTTTCCCTTGAGTCGGCTATGCTATCCAACCGTCTCGTTCTCTGTCGCCTTCTCCTGCCTTCAGTTTTTCTCAGCATCAGGGTCTTTTCTAATGAGTCAGTTCTTCGCATCAGGTGGCCAAAGTATTGGAGTTTCAGCTTCAGCATCAGTCCTTCCAATGAATATTCTGGAGTGATTTCCTTTAGGATGGACTGGTTGGATCTCCTTGTTGTCCAAGAGACTCTTCAAGAGTCTTCTCCCAACACCACAGTTCAAAAGCATTAATTCTTCGGCGCTTAGTCTTCTCTATGGTCCAACTCTCACATCCATACCTTGGGGTCAAAATAACCTCACTTTTGGCCGGTGGAGTGGAGTATTCGCCTGAGCACAGGCTTTTGGAGTCAGACAGGTTTCACTCTGCTGAATTCCTACTTCACCAAAGTTGTGTGGCCGTCAGTTCCAGGTCCTAGTGATAACTCTGTACACTAGTCTTTAATCCCGCATCGGTCTTCAGCTGAGGAAACTGAAGGTATGCCCTGCCGACGGCCAAGCAGCTGGACTTAAGCCCAGATCTGACTGCCAGATCTTTTGTCTTTCTACTACGTACCTAATCTGTGTTTCTCTGCGAAGTGGCAAATCCACATACGGTTGCTGCCAAGTTTATGTGATAGCAGTTGAAAACACCACACAATAGAAAGTAACTTGTTGATTGTTACACTTAGACTTATTTTCCTTGTTGTTGGAGTTGGCCTCACTCCATTGTTTTATTTTTGTAATCTTAAAATACAAATAGACTGGGGCCATACGTTTATAAATAAAACTGGCATATAAAACAAAACAGGCGCTTAGAAGCAAAAGAGGATCCCATACATTGCTAATGAAACTCAAAATAGTACAGCCGCCTTGAAAAGTTTGGCATATGTTGGAACAAAGACTTCTGGGTACATGTTTATTCACTGAAAACTGGAAACAAGCTAAATATTCCTCAACTAGTAAATAAGTAAACAAACGGTGGTAAAAATAAAATGGCTACTTGTCAAAAGAATTGAAGTATGGATTTATGCAGCAATATAGGGGAATCTCAAAAGCCTTATGCTAAGTGAAAGAAGCTAGATGCAAAGGGTTGCATACTGCAGATTCCATTTACTTTTATTCTGGGAAAGGCAAAACTAGAACAGATGCCAGGTTGGAGGTGGAAAAAGATGATTTACTTCAAAGTGACACACAACTTTCTAGGGTGTTGGAAATATTCTTAATTTTGACTTGTTACAGAGCTGTATAGCTTGTGAAAACTTAGAACTCTATACCTACATGCACATATCTTTGTATGTATGTAAATTATACTTTAATAAAACTGGGTAAATTTAAAAATTTTTAAATAAGTATGAATGATGATTGTATTGAAAAACCAGATATTGATATTCAGAAAAGAGCGATTCTAGAATCAGATCGTCTCTTTTTGGTCCAATGGATTTTGGACAGTTCTCTTCAATGAACAGTAACTTTCACTAAGTTTATTACAGAAGTAAATCCTAATACCTCATATCATCCAGGATTAAAATTTATTTAACTTACATCACATGATTAGGCTTAATAGTGCAAGAGTTATTTAATCAAGTGAGCAGTGGGTGATAGATGACGATCTATATACTTCACATGCTGCTCATAAGAAAGTATTTTAGAATAATTGTCAGTTTTTAAATTAAAGTTAACACTTCTTGCGTCATTATAGCCACAAAATGAATATATTGAGTTACACCGTAAGCGCTATGGATATCGTTTGGATTACCATGAGAAAAAGAGAAAGAAGGAAGGTCGAGAGGCTCATGAACGTTCAAAGAAGGCAAAAAAGATGATTGGTCTGAAAGCTAAGCTCTACCATAAACAGCGCCATGCTGAGAAAATACAAATGAAAAAGACGTAAGTACCATTTATTTGTTGTACCAAGTTAATGTCTTTTGAGTATTAGTTGTTAAAACTGATAATCTTGAGTCTTTCTCATTCTTGGTAGTATTAAGATGCATGAAAAGAGAAACACCAAACAGAAGAATGATGATAAGACTCCACAAGGAGCCGTACCTGCATATCTACTGGACCGAGAGGGACAGTCTCGAGCTAAAGTACTTTCCAATATGATTAAACAGAAACGAAAAGAGAAAGCGGTAAGCAGTAAAAAACTGGTCTTTATTTTTGTTGTTGTTCAGGAGAATTACTTAAATTCATATTTGAGGTTCTTAGTTTTTTCAGTTAAATGGAAAAAGTCCAACTGTTACCATTATTTAGATGTTGATGTCTTTCATATAAAATGTTTTAGTAATAAAAAAAAGGTTTGCTTTCTTACCATGAGAACATTCAGCAGGATTTAATTTTTTTTTTTTTTTAAAGAATGTCATGCATCTTTAGTTTTCAAAAATTATTTAAGGTAATTCCCTGCTGATCAGTGGTTAGGACTTTGCACTTCCACTGGAAAGGGCACAAGTTCGTCCCTGGTCAGGGAACTAAGATCCCGCACATCATGGGCAGAAAAAAAATTATTTAAAACAGCTTCTTACACTTGACAGCTCCTAATATGGTGGTGGTGTAGAGAGGGATACAACTGCTTCTTGTTTTTGTTGCAGTGCAAAAACTGGTTAAAAAGTTGAGTAGTGAAAAGCATCCTGTGATTTGACTCAGATAAAAATTCAGAAATTAAAAAGAAACAAAAACCTTCTGGCTTGCCCTTAGTGTCAAATTTGCCTAAATTTTGCTAAAAGCTGAGGGAAAGACATTGATACTGTTTTTAAACACCTGTAGATAGAGTGACAAATGTAGTGAGCAGCCGAACTGACAGTCTCCAGATTTCATCTGTAAAATCTTACTGCTTTTTTTGGTATGTATCAAAATTGGAACGGTAGAACTTCACCAAATTTTAGAGATTATCTACGTGACCTCTCTTCATTTTACAGATGAGACTGGAGTCCAGGAGTTTTGTGAATCAGTTTTCACAGGCACTTATTTATGAAATGCTGTAGAGTTTGTCTTTCATAAATAGGTCCAGAATTCTTTCTGCTGCCTTGCGCTGCTTGCATTTTCTTTCCCCCCAACAGAATTTGGAGTGATGATTTTGTCTTACTAATATTATCTAAAAATCCATTCAGGGTAGAAATAGAGAAGAGATGGAGACAGTCTTCCAGTTTTACACTATGAACTATTTAGCAGTAAAACTAGTTCCAATTAACTTCAGGCTTCTTGAAGACACAGTGTAGATTTCTAGAAAACAGTTAAGCCAAAATATCATAATTTAAGCAACAAAAAAAAGTGAATCTACAACTTTGTACAACTTAAAAATACTGGACTTTTTATTCTCATTCTCTTTCACTAACAGTATAAATTTTAATTGTGATCTGTTTTAGGGAAAATGGGAGGTCCCTCTGCCTAAAGTTCGTGCCCAGGGAGAAACAGAAGTATTAAAAGTTATTCGAACAGGAAAGAGAAAGAAGAAAGCCTGGAAGAGGATGGTTACTAAGTCTGCTTTGTTGGAGACGGCTTTACTCGAAAACCACCTAAATATGAAAGATTCATTAGGCCAATGGTAAGACCCTGTTAGAGTCCAGTGGCTTAAAGATCTGTTCCTATAGTAAACCGGATAATTTCCTAAAAGTCGTAAAAATGGTATTTTAAAAAAACAGGTTGAAAGATGTTTTTAGGTTGTTTTTAAGCTGATGATAGGTATCATTTAGCACTTTTCCACTACTGTCAAGAATCTTTGGCTTCGTAGGAGATTTGAAATGAAAAAGAATTCTCATTACAGAGATTGTCAGTCAATCTGGACTTGTAAACATGACAGAGACTTCCCTGGAGGTCCAGTGGTTAAGACTTAGTGCTTGCAATGCAGGGGATACAGGTTTGATCCCTGGTTGGGGAAGTGAAATCCCACAAGCTACATGGTGTGGCAAAAAAAAATTAGAATCTTCATTTCCATAGTGATTTTATTCATTTATCAAGTGATCTACTATATGCCTGACACTTGTCTTTGAGAATAGTTAGAAAATTGGAGAACGGTTTTCTCAAGAGTCAATTCCAGCTTAGTAAGAGAAGTAACAGTGCCTTTGAAAATATTTACTTAATATGTAGTCATTGACAAAGGAGAGTATTAACATGGGCCTTCAATTTCTGTTGACAGCAGTAATGGCCAAACTCAATCTCCTTCTCTCCTCCCCTAATATATTTTTGCAGAATGCCTTTAAACAGAATGAATTCATTTCCCAACTAGACACCAGCCTGCTTAGAAAAACAAAGAATCAGAGGGGAAAGTTAGCAGTATTATTCTAGCTCTCAACCTGAATCATCTTCAATGAATTAAAATGTTGCCCAACATCCTGCTTCTATAAAGTTCTATTGGAACATAGCCATGCCCGTTCATTTACATATTATCTACGGCTGTAGGTGACTAGGTGAATCTAGTCTCTGTAACAAACTTCTCTGGGCTGTCTGTAGTTTTTGACCGGTATTAACCATCAATGCAGAGAGCTGACAGACTTTTACACAAGGCTGAGGTCTATAATCAAGTGTGATTCCATCGTGACACTACTTAGCCTGGGAACAAGTTATTTAACCTGCTGGTCCTTGTTTTTTTTTTTTTTTTTTTAAAGTAGCGGGAGTTGTTAAGGCTGTCATGCTGAAATGCACTGTCTATGAGCTCTGGCACAGTGCCTGGCATGTCTCAGGCCCTCGGGAAGTATACACAACTGGACAGCTGTTCCATGGTGAAAACTTCTTAGGAGTACGTGTTTGAGTTTTTGCTCACATATTTTTCTGTAACTACCGGATAAGTTGTTTGTAGAATTAATTGTATTTTCTCCGATGCCTTAAGATGAGATAATATTCAGTCCTTTTTTGGAGCGGGGTGGGGAGATGATTGGAAAAGATAAGCAAAAAGAAATCAATATTCATCATTAACATCTTTAACTCAGAACATTCTTGTGTTTGGCTTACTAGGGATTACGTTTCAAGAAGGCTCATGTAACACATCCTGAACTGAAAGCCACCTTTTGCTTGCCAATACTTGGTGTAAAGAAGAATCCCTCATCCCCACTATATACAACTTTGGGTGTTATTACCAAAGGAACCGTCATTGAGGTGAACGTCAGCGAGTTGGGCCTTGTAACACAAGGAGGCAAAGTCATCTGGGGTAAGTCCAATTTGAATATAGGACTCTTGGTGTTAAAATCCTAAAATAGTTATTTTTAAGTTGACATGAAGTACACAGCAGATTTTAATGCAGTTAAACTTGATGTGACTAAGACTTAGAAAACGTGAATGTTCTTAGTTTACTGATTTCAGTTATATAAACTACATTGCTAGATGTTTTTGGTTGCTTTTTGTTTAAAAAGGTATTATTAGAAAAGATGGGAAGTTACAATTGAAAAATACTGGAAGAAAATAACCACAAATGGGGGAAGGGAAGCATACAGCAAACATGTAGCTACACTACTTAAGTGACAATTACAAACTAAAATATGTCATATGTAACAATTTTAAATTCTTTTTTCCTCGTTTTCTGCTTTCATACCCAGGTATTTCTAAACTTTAATGTTCTTTGAAAGGGAAGAATACAGTGTGTAGCTTATTGATTGAATCTTCATATAAGTTATTGGCACGTACTTCATATTGACCTAGAATTTAAAATAGGTTAATAAAACTAAGCATTTTTTGGCTACTGGTTGGCCATAGTATTATGCTGAGAAGGTGTATTTTTATTTAGTTCTTTTTCAGTAGTTTTTACCCAAAATTAATATTGAAGTTTTAACAAATGGTTTTTTGGCACCTGTGAAGGTGATCATACTTTTTCCTCTGAAATATTTATGGAATTAATTGATGTATTAATAGTCTTCCTAGTAATAAACCATAATGTATTTCTAGAATGTACCTTCCTTGGTCATGATGCATTGTTCTTTTAATATTCAAATGATTCAACTTTTAAATTTAATTTAGGATTATCTTTTCTGTGATTTTAAGTAAGATACTTTGTTTTATTTTCTGTTATCTTAGTCAGGTTTTTGTGTCTGTATAATGCTAGATCAGAGGAAAGAACCAAGATAGTTTAATTTTTTATGGTTTAGAGAAATTTTTTTGAAAACTGAAAGGTTCACTTCTGCAGGTTTTGTTAATGGATTTGAAAACTGGGATTATTTCCTGCCTTGCTCCTGGTATAGACCAGGTGCCAGTAAACTGCAGCCTGCAAGGCTGCCACTTGTATTGGAATACAAAAACAAAATAGGTTGTTAAGTTGATTTGAAACTTAGTTGTTAATATTTGATACTTTTTCCAGTAAGAATTGTGTGGAAAAGCAGTGCCCAGGTCAACCCACAAAGGCATGTTAAGTGATTCCATTTTATAAAATCTCATGTAATACTACGCGCTTGTTCACTTTCTTTCTTTCTTCAAAGTGATGATTGTAAATATTTTAAGCAAAGATCGTATGTATTCTTTTTAATTAGCTAACATCCCTCATTGTTCTGTTTTGTTTCTCTTAGGAAAATATGCCCAGGTTACCAATAATCCTGAAAATGATGGATGCATAAATGCAGTTTACTGGTTTGACAGCAGTTACATACAAATAACTCCTCATAATTACTGAAGACTACACACCAGTTGGAAAATCATTACTCTAATATTTCTGAATACTACCAATCAACTTTACATGTTGTCTTCAAAGAAAACTATTTATTCTACTGTTTTAAAAATGAAAAAAGCCAACATTAAAATGATCTAGTTTTACAAACTGGTCTTTTGCATCTGTTTAGCATTTAAATGTTCATAAAAATAAAATGATTAAAAAATCAATTATAGAAATATCTTACTTCAACAGTATTTGCATTAATGAGTGGTACTATGCAGTGCAGACCTGTCATTTAAAAAAAGGAAAAGCCAGTATAGCTGAAAATACCTTTTATCATAAAGGTTAGTGCACACCTCAATGTGAAGAATAGGCCAAGCAACTTTGTCACATCTAAGACCTTACCTTTAGGTCTTCTCCTCCTCACTATAGATTATTAATCCAAATATTAATCCAAAGATATGTAGCATTAACACATTTTAATGAAAATACTTTAAAAGTGTACGAGAGATGGCACATTACACTATAAAGTTCAAAAGAACGATAGTAAGGGAATTAGTATCTTAAACATTTTTCCCTTCTCATTCATCATATATAGTACTGTATACTTGGAACTATATTTTCTACTCAGGACACATGAAAAAAACCAAAATGTTTATACTTTTAGCATTTTCTATATTCTAAACTTAGGGTAGTATATTTATATTTTTAGAATGGTAAAAATTAAGTAATTCCAGATAAAAGTTTTAAAAAGATTGTACTAATGCACTTAAGGGGAAATAAATATATTTGCAGTTACTTAGATAATATTAAGAAGGTCATGTTTTAGTCAAAAGCACATCTGTGATCTGAGTATGTTTGTGACTGAGCTTTAGGGTGTTTATTAATTTATAATCACAATTGTTTTCAATTCTGTTTATTTTTTTTAAAGTCTGTCTTGAAAGTACAACCAATGTGATTAATTGTGGCTTTAACAAAATCAGTGTAAACAAATCAGTATCTAAACACATCTTCACCAATGAAATTAGGGAAAAGGGAAGGAATTTCAAAACATAGACAATCACAAAATATAGGTTTAATTACTACTGTTAAATTTGGAAAAGAAAAAAAAAAAAAAAAAAACTACCAAGAAAACAAACATAAGTACTTGTGTAAGTCTTGCTATTCTGAATAATGTAACATCTTTCCTAAGATCTATAAACAGTAGGTTGAAGTTCTGGAACACACAAACACTTAGGAAAAGAAAGGCTAGTTCCTTGGGAATGACTATCCAGTATGATACAATTACTTCAGGATAACATAAGAGGAACCTACCTTACAATCAGATTTTAACAAATGATTTTGCCACTAATAGAAATGGGGAATGAGTGAATGACAAGTTTTGGAGGGTGAAACAAAATAGACTAAAGGTAAGCACTGGATACAGAGCTGAGGTTTGCTTATTTTTCACAAGCAAAAATAAGCAAGTTAACTATCTTGTACAAATAAAGCTTGATGCTAAGTATGTGAACAGAAGCATAAACATTACTAACTAATCACACCCATGAAAGATTGGATTAACAGTTTAAACACAGTATTGCTACTAGTGGACAAACAAGGCAGAAATTTCTAAAATACTGTTATACAGATGAGTAATGTTAGTATAAATTCTTTATTTACATTAAGATCTGTCTCAGTTTGCTGGTGTGACCAAACCTTAGAAGGTAATCCCTAAGGGTAAAGCAGAATGTAAGAGCAGATATTCAGGTACCAGATAAACGCTCAACTTGATGCAATCATAAACCTTCAAAATATTTTTCTAAAGTCACTGACACCATTTTAGGTGGTGATCTGGTGGTCAGCTAAAAGTGAACCATTAATCACTAGTAGTTTGTATCCTTGTCATGATAATTCTCTGCACTGAGTGGAAACACCATGAATATAGACACATTTTAAGTAGTAGATTGACATTCTGTCATGCTTATTTTTGATTTTATAAAAAAATCATAATAGACCCTCTCTCTTAAAAGTTGTAGAGAACTTTGTAATAAATTCTTAAATATATTTCTGTGATGTCTAGCAATTTAATAAACTTGAAAGTAAGACTAAAATGTTGCTAATAACTGCTTTATATTACACAAGGAAATATATATGTATTTACACAAACTGCAGTGAACTCCACAAATAAGACTTCTAAACAGAAAAAAGCAGTTCACGAAGAACTATAAGAATGTGACTGGACATTCAACTACCTGGTTGAAATCAGATTTCAGTCCTCTGTAATTCTGTTTTTCTAATGCCTTTTGCAAAAACTACAAGTAATCTGATTAAGTTTTATTTAGAGTCCTAACTCAGGATAAATTTTGTTATAAATTCTATACTCACTGAGCATAGAACTCATTGTTACTGAACATGAAAGTTAGGTTTTCTCCCTGTGAGTTAGATTTTTTCCATGTGACTTAAGTTTTTTCCCTCTGCTATCTATAAACTCCAAAATAACATTTTCTGTCAGAGATAAATATGTGACAAATTTTTCTTGTGTGAACAAAAATTCTGAAACTTGATTAAAATGTGCTTATGGTTTAAGAATAAACCAAACAAGTATAAATTTATACAGCGAGTCCTTAGTGATCACATATGAATATCCATTTCTGTAGACTCAGCAACTATATTCACACATCAAAAGATGTCAGTGAGCTCAGTCTTAAACTACATCTTGTTAAAGAAAAGTATTTTAAAGAACAATGAAGAATCCAAGTTAAAAAAAGGTAAATGTTAGGTTTTTAAATCTGTTTTAAGAAATTAAAAATGGAAAGATTTGAATGAATCTATTTCCCTAACTGTGGCATTAACAAAAAATTTCTCACAAAATGTATAAAATAGCATAAACATTCAATACAAACACTAGTATTAGTCACTTATTCTTTCACTTGACTAGCATTTGTTAAGAAAACAAATGGCCAAAGTGCTTGATTTTCATGTAGAATGCAATAATCTGGGCTAACTCTGATCATAATTAAAGAAAATGGAGGGGACACAGTATTCAAATTTTTACATGATAAGGAGGGTTAACTATTTTGCCTACTAAAGATTTTACCTCAACTTTAAATCTTCCTAAAATGCCAACAGCCCAAAATAAAATTTAGTGTCACCTGACTATAGACTGAATAAACCTTCAACATCAATCCTTGACACCTCAAATAATGACACAAAATCATAACACATTTTTTTTTCATGTAAGGACCAAGCAGTTTTAAAAACAATCTAAATGGTCTCAAAGCATTCTCAAACTTGAATGAAAATTTGAGCACACATAGTACTTTCAAAGAATAGGACTGTTTTAAGATTCTCTTTGGATTTGAATGACCATTCTGTTCACTTTTAAATAAATTACTATACAAAAATAAACAATTGAGGGTGTGTTTTAAAATTTTTTTAGTTTTCCCAGGCAAAGGCCTTTGCTGTGGCAACACAATGTACACACAGGCTAGCCCGTAACTGCCCTGCACAGAACAAACCAAGGGTTAGCAAGCTCAAAGGGACTCACTCTTGCAACTATGGCTCCCAGGGCCACTTACTCCTGCCATCTAGGCCTAAGACTGGGGTGCCGTTCTAAACTTACCAAAAATGGAAGCCAAGGGCACAAGCTGGTAGGCAGGCAGAGAGATCTTTTGACAGGAATCACTCCATCAGTTAGGGAAGTGGACAAAAGCTGAGGGGAATATAAACGAGATTCTAGAATAAAGGCAGTGTCAGGATTAAGGAGAACCCTTTAGGAAGGGTTCTCATACTTCTGAAGTATACATGTTAATCGGGTGAGAAAAAAAATACAACCCCCAGCTTCAGAAGAAATTTGAAATAATTATGCTAGTGCCTACACACTAGAGTTAAATCCCGAGTAGTACTGTTAACATCAGATATTACCAAGAGGGAAGTGGAAACAGACTATGTTTGTATTTTTCCACAGACAAGTCAAAGGAAGAAGCTGCACCTGCAACTAAGAACTAAGAGGTCAAAAATACTACTTTGTAAACCTTTCACCATAAATTTCTGAATTTGTGCTCTCATTTAGTTGAAGTTATTTGACCCTAATTTACTGACATTTTTGTTTAAGCACGCCTACACTTTAAAAAATGGTGATTAGTTTTGAAATTTAAAATAAAACTTCTAGAACCTTCACCAAGATTACTATTAAAACCCTTAGTATAAAAGATGTCTGTGATCCTTACAATTGATGGAAGCCCTACTACTTTCATAGGTTTTAAATTTCTATTTTCTGAAATAATAATGGTCAGATATCTCCAACTGCTAAAGAAAATATAGTATGATCTGGTTTCCCAAAATCGAAACATGGTTAATAGAAATTAAGAAAACTGTATTGACACAAAAATAGCCTGAAAAATTAAAAAGAACAGTGAATTCTAGGATCTACCGGGGAGGGAAAAGCAGCGTCATAAATAAGTCCGACCTGAAAATTTGGAATTTTTGTCCTGTGCCCCATGCTATTTATTAATCACCGTATTTTAAAAACAATTTTACTACAAAGAGGGGGTGTCATCGTCTGCGTCTCTTCCTCATTCAGGTCAGCTTGGCTTTCTTCTTTGCAGGTCCTTTGTGCCCTTTGGCCTTTCTTCTTAAATTCCGCCTGTCAACCACAGGCACTTCCACTTCTATTTCCTCAGAGCTGCTGTCCACAGTCTTCTCGGTTGATTGTGTCAACTGATCCAGTTGCTCAGAAGATGCTTCAGACTGCTCCTCTGACAGGTTCTTCTGTCCTGCATTCTGTGAAAACGGCACATCTTCAAGTTCAACCTCTATCAGAGAGCTCTGAGGCAGAGCTGCAGATGACTCCTGGGGCTCAGCGACCCCCTCCTCACCCTGGTCTTCCAATGAGGCAGTAGTGTTGGGTGACACGTTTTCAGGGATAGATTCCTCAGAAAATTCAGCCATCACAGAGTTTGGAAAAGCGGTGTCGGACCGTTCTTCATTTGGGATAGTAGCCACACTGTCTGAACTCCCAAAATGTGCTTTCTTTCTTGCAACTGGAGGCAGCTTCTCTTCGGCATGCCCCTTGTCATCAGATGGACCTTCCTCTAGCAACACTCTGAGTCAGCTGCATGTGAAGTCTAAAAACAAAAAATCCAGTGAACAACTTCTGTAATAAAGTTCTTACAAAAATTATTCTCAGGCACTAATATGCAACGATCCTGAACCACATTCTAAATAATTCAGGACTCACTACTTTTAGCAATCATGTGCACATATTCTCTGAATATAGCTCAATTTCTTAAAAACTGTATTACATGATAATAAGTAAGTGCTTGCTTTAAAGATACAATAAAAGTAATGATTTTATCTCAAAAAGTATTTAATGATTTTATCTCAAAAAGCTCTTAAAACTTTCCATCAAGATTCTTCAAAACCATGAATCAACTCAAGTGTTTAGTTACTGGAGCCAGAACTAAGAATCCTGGTACCTGACACTGTGCTACCCAACTGGGTTTGACTACCAGTTGATAGATGGGGTTTCCCAGGTGCTGCTAGCCGTAAAGAACCCACCAGCCTATGCAGGAGATGTAAGAGATGCGGGTTCGATCCCTGGGTCAGAAGATCTCCTGGAAGAGGGCCTGGCAACCCACTCCAACATGCTTGCCTGGA
Organism: Aepyceros melampus; assembly: GCA_006408695.1. Classification (NCBI taxonomy): domain Eukaryota; kingdom Metazoa; phylum Chordata; class Mammalia; order Artiodactyla; family Bovidae; genus Aepyceros; species Aepyceros melampus. Next base: position 219,214 of record SJXQ01003620.1, on the reverse strand, counting down.
GAATCCCATGATCAGAGGAGCCCAATGGGCTACAGTCCACAGGGTTTCAAAGTGTCAGGCACGACTGAATGGACTTAGCAGGAAGGAAGGCAATGAAAATTCTCCTCGGGTAATTACATGAGACACCAATAAAACAGTGCTATATAGAGCTTTTCAGACTTAAATTGGATATTCAAAACTAGAAATTAAATGTCCTTTCAGATGTGGCGCGCGCGCGCACACACACACACACACACACACACACACTGGAGTATGGCTCAGCCATAAAAAAGGAATGAAATCTTGTTATTTGCAACAACATGGATGGATCTACATGGTATTATGCCAAGTGAAATAAGTCAGACAAAGACAAAACCCATAGGATCTCATTTATATGTGGAATCTAAAAAACAAAACAAAATGAAAACAGACTCAGATTAAGAGAGCAAATGGGTGGTTGCCAGAGGGGAGGGAGTGAGGGGACTGAACAGGTAAAGGAGATGAAGAGATACAAACTTCCAGTTACAAACTAAACCACAGGGATGTAATATACAGCATATGGAATACGTCAATAATACTGTAATAATTTTGTATGGGGACAGATAGTTAATAGACTTACATTTTACATTTAGGTGATCATTTTATAACACATGCAAAATCAAATCACTATGTAGTATACATGAAATTAATGCTGTACATCAACTATTTCAATAAAAAGTTCTTTAAAATATTATATCAACTTTCCCCCACTAATCAATATCTCTAATTAAAACAAATGAAATGACTGTACTGGTCATAGAACAGCAATAGGTAATTCAAATATTTGCGTGCATGCCTGCTAAGTCGCTTCACAGTTGTGTCTGACTCTTTGTGACCCTATGTACTGTAGATCCACCAGGCTCCTCTGTCCATGGGATTCTCCAGGCAAGAATCCTAGAGTGGGTTGCCATTCCTGTCTCTAGGGCAACTTCCCGACGCAGGGATCGGGAAAGAGTCACCCAGGTCTCATGTCTCCTGCACTGGCAGGTGGGTTCTTTACCACTAGCGCCAGCTGGTGAGTGATATTTAGGTGTATTAGTTACTCAGTCGTGTCTGACTCTTTATGACCTCATGGACTGTAGCCCTCCATGGGGGGCTGTTCATGGAATACTCCGGGCAAGAATACTGGAGTGGGTTGCCATTTCCTTCTTCAAGTATTTAGGTAAATAATGCTTTATCCATTTTTCTAAGCATTTACTAAATTTACAAAGTAAAACTCATTTTGTTACCATAAGTCAGATATGAATGAAGTTACAAAGATATGAATTTATATTACTGATCACATGTGCTCAAAATATCCAATCCAGTACAATTTATTTTTCCTAAAGGACTGTACACGTTAAAATAGAGGAAAATATATATCCTACACTGCCCCACCTGAGTCACCAAGGCTTAACACTGTAACTATAAAAGGTTAGGTTATTTTTCTATTACCTTATCCTCTGCAACACCCTCAAGGGGTTGTGAAGAGCTACCACCAGTGGAGCAAGATTCGTAGAGTCTTCATTGGAATTAAAAGACTGCAATTTTAATTCTTCATCTAAAACTTCACTAGTGGAGTCCTCCTCTTCTGTTACGAGTGAAGTTTTAAGAGTATCATCTATTATCTCACCATTCATAGGCTCTAATACAGATTCCTACACAATTGAGCAAAAAAAAAAAAAAAAGAAAAAGGACAAAATTACAGATTCACTTACTTGCCGTGCAACGTGGGTCCATTCTCAGTGCCTCACTATCATGTGCTAGGACTCAAGATACAGTCTACTACATCACTGGGCAGAGGTTAAGGAACAGCAGAGTCAGGAAGAGAACAGAGCCCCAAGCAGCCCAAGCTGCCTCTGTGCTCATGGAGAATGACGCAGTGAAGACACCCTACAGCCTTCTTCTTCTTCCTCCTTACAGGGCAGTCACAGGAAGAACCTTTCTGGTAAAAAGCTACCAGAGAAAATCTAAATTTGGTGCTGGCTCTTTACAGAACATCAGCTGCTCAGTAGTTGGAATCTTTGGGGTCTGAAGAAGTCACAGTTCAGCATGCCTGGGAAGGCAGCACTACCAGATTTGTGGTAGGTTGAGTTTGGGTAAAGCTTCTTGCTGGAGAAAAGAGTCCCCAGCCTCAGTGAGCTCACTGTACAGTTAATAAAGGGCTGTCTCCGAACAATCTTGCCTCTTACATCACATTAAAATATGGAAAAGTGATTTGATAACACAAGGTCTCCAATTTCTGAAACTCTTCCACTAATGTTTAATCAATTTACAAGACTTCCATTAATGTCTAATATTTCTAATTAATACTAGTGACATTCTAATAATTAGAAATCATTTTATATTTAAAAATCAGAATACTGATACACTCGAATTTTTAAAAATAGACTTGGCTGAATTGTATGAATCCCTGAAATCATATAATGATTATTTTCCTAAGGGATATTTAAATCAGAGACTTATAAAAATTAATCTGGGGAATTCCTTGGTGGTCCAGTGGCTAAGATTCAGGCTCCCAATGCAGGAGCCCAGGTTTGATCTGGGGGTCAGGGAATCAGATCCCACAGGCCTCAACTAAAGGTACCACATGCCACAACTAAGACCTAGTACAGCCAAATTAATTAATTAATTTAAAAAACCACATAGATTAAAAAAAGAGAAAAATTAATCTGGCCAGAGTATAAAGAATAAACTGCACACAGAAAGTAATTAAAATAAAACTCACAAAAGGACCAACTAGGGTAGAAGAAACGTTAAAAAGATGAAAATGAGAAAGATACAGCAAAAGTTTTTGTAAAAAAATTGAATTTTGGTGAGTAACTACAAGAGAGAAACAAAAGAGAAAAACTCATGTCCTTCAAGTTCTAGGTTTCGGAATAGAATGAAAAATAGGAAACAGGAAAAGATCAGTAGAGAAGCAATTAGAACAGGGATTAAATTTAAGATAAAAGACATCTGTCCAAATAGAAATACTCAGAAGGCAGGTAATATTATGAGATCATAGTCTGAATCAATATTCAAAGTCTAGAGTTACTAGTCACCCCTACAGAGACAATCATTCCGTTATCAGACTAGATGCATTTCAAAAAAAAAAAATGAACAAAAGGGCAGAGGGTCAAGAACTGAGTCTTCTACAATGTCCACAAAGACAGGGGGAAAAGGGAAAAAAAAAAAACATCAACAGGAAACAGAAGAGTCAAAAACCAAATGCATGAAACCAAACCAAACTCCAGAAAGAGGTTACCTAGAAAGCAAAGCCCAGTAGTGCTATAAAGCCAGGGGATCTGCAAACCTAGAGGGAGAGAGTGGACAGCCTCAGCAAGGACAGCCATTGGAGCGGAGTGGGACCGTCTACAGGAGGTGCTCACAGGTACTGCTGGACAAAGAGACGGCTTACGTGCAGTATGTACAGTGTAATCTCAAGTTTTTAATAAAGGAATAAACTACACAAAGATACATTCCCATAATCATTTAGAAGCAGATAAATTTTGTTTTAAAACATGTATTTCTCCAATTTAAATGCACTTTCACTTCTTAGCTCCTGGTTGGACTTGACATCAACAGGTAAAATGTTTTTAAAGAAACTTAAGCATGTCTGAAAGAAGAAATAAGGAATCTGTAAAAAGACTAAAGATATTAAAGAAAAAGAAGGACAGGAACTAGAGAAGATGAAAAAAGAAAAATAATTGACGAGCTGCAGAAATCAAGCCAGATAAAGATATTTTTTACTCAGTCAAAAAGTTATTTTCTTACTTGTTTTCTAGTAATTAAACAAAAAAAGAATTTAGTTATTTTTTAGGTAAAAATACATTATTTTTTCTAAACAACTAATTCTATCCTTATATCCAAAATCAAGTGAATTTAGGGCTTGCTGGACCTAAAGGCATTCTAATTGGTTTTGTACGGTAGGCTTCGAGCAGTCACATCATTTGCATCCCTTCTTAAAGTTTATGTTTAATTTCACAAATTGATTCAAATTTTAAACACACTGAGAGGACATTACTATCTAAACATCTCCTACTTTATCTCTGTAATATGTCAAACTTTATAAATTCAGTTAGAAATATAAAATACTTGTAACTTTATCCTTCACTACCTGACTTGACTTTAGACATAAGTGCTTTTCAAAATTACAATTTCTACTAGCAGTCTTTATGCTTTTCCAACAATATACAACTAAGTTAAAATTTATCTCCATTCATTTTATTAAATAAATGAATCTCAGAAATCCAAAAAGGAGGGGATATATGTATACATATAGCTGACTCACTTTACTGTACAGCAAAATAACACAACATTGTAAAGCAATTATATTCCAATAAAAATTAATTTTAAAAAAAGTGAATCACTCACCTTTTCACCTTCTAGCTTTTCCAGGCCTGGCTGGATTTCTGGTGCTGGTTGAACATCTTTATCACTACTTTCATCCTCAAATTCAATCACACTCTGTTCGGGTTCTTCTTCCAAGAATTCTTCCGAGCTCTCTGATATGCGTGCAGTAGACTCCAATCTAGGAAACCAAGGAAAAACATTTTTACTTATTTTATTAAAGATGTCAGGTGCCACAGGTTACACTCATACAAAATGGCAAACTTTAATTAATGATTTTATTGGAGTACAGCTGACTGACAATGTTGTGTTACTTTCTGCTATACAGAAAAGTAAGTCAGTTATACATATACATATATACACTCTTCAGATGGCAAACCGAACTGATTAGTTGCCACAACTAAGTTGCATCTGTTCTGACTATTAAAACTGATGGATTACCCATCTCTCTCTCTTTGGGTCTCCCTACTCCTTGAGACACAATAGTATTGAAATTAGGCCAGTTAATAACCCTGAAATGGTTCTAAGTGTCCAAATGAAAGGAAGAGTCACATATTTCTTACTTTAAATTGAAAGCTTGCTAGAAGTGACTAAATTTATAAAGGCACGTTGAAAGCTGAGACAGGCAGAAAGCTAGATCTCTTGTGCCAAACAGCCAAGCTGTGAACGCAAACCAAAAGTTCTTGGAAAAAAAAAAAACAACAACAGTTCTACTCTAAGTGAACACACCAATGATAAGAAAGCAAGACAGAAGATCAAACCAACCTCAACATTCCCTTAAGCCAACACCTAATCCAGAACAAGGCCCTAAATCTATTCATTTCCACGAAGGCTGAGAGAGGTGAGGATGCTGCAGAAAAAAAGCATGCAGCTAGTAGAGAGGCTGGTTCATGAGATTTAAGGAAAGAAGTTATCTCCACGATAGTGCCAGGTAAAGCAACCAGTGCTGATACAGAAGCTCTATCAAGTCAGCTAGAAGATCTAGAGCTAAGACAATGAATGAAAGCGGCTACAATAAACAACAGGCTTTCCAATGTAGACAAAAAGAGGATGTCATCTAAGACTCTCACAGCAAGAAGAGTAGTCAATACTTGGCTTTAAAGTTTCAAAGGACAAGCTGGCTCCTGTTAGGCACTAATGCAGCTGACACCAATGCTCATTTACCATTCTGAAAATCCTAGGGCCCTTAAGCATTATCTACTCTGCCTGTCCTCTATAAAGGGAACAGCACAGCTTGGGTGACAGCACGCTGCTGACAACACCGTTTACTGAGTATTTTAAGCCTACTGTTAAGACCTATTACTCCAGGGGAAAAAAAATTTCCTTTTAAAATACGACTGCTCATTGACAATGTAACTGGTCACCCAAGAGCTCTGACGGAGATGCATAATGAAGTTCATGTTGTTTTCACATCTGCTAACAGAACATCCATTCTGCAGTCCACGGATCAAGGAATCATTTCAGTTATAAAGCCTTATTACTTAAGAATTACAGTTCATAAGGGTACAGCTGTCAAAGACACAGATTCCTCTTATTAATCTGGGCAAAGTCAATTGAAAACCCTCTGGGAAGGATTCACCATTCTAGATGCCACTATGAACACTTATGATTCATGGGAAGAGGTCAAAATATCAACATTACAAGGAGTTTGGAAGAAGCTGATTCCAACTATCATGGATGACTGTGAGAGGTTCAAGACTTCAGTGGTGGAAGTCACTGCAGATGTGGTAGAAACAGCAAGAGAACTTGAATGAGAAGGAGAGCCTGGAAATGTGATTGAACTGCTGCTATCTCAAGTTAAAACTGTAATGGATGAGGAGCTGCTTAATGCAGATGAGCAAAGAAAGTGATTCCATTTTGAGATGGAATCCACTCTTTTTTTTTTTTTTCTTTTCACGTCAGACGGGTAATGTGCTGGTGTCGTAACAAGGTTTGCAGGGAGGCACATGTCACGCAGCAGCGTGAACACCCAATCATCATGCTCATGAACTACAAAAGGACCTGGAATCCACTCTTGAAGACGCTATGAAGATCGGTGAAATAACAAAGGGTTTAGACTATGACATAAACTTAGTTGAGGAAGCTGCATCAACGTTTTAGAGGACTGACTCCAATTTTGCAAGAATTTCTACTGTTGGTAAAATGCTATCAAGCAGCATTGCATGTTACAGAGAAATCATTAGTGAAAGGAAGAAGTCAGCCAATCTACACAGCAAAGTTCATGGCTGTCTAACTAAAGAAACGGCCAAAGTCACCCCAACCTTCAGCAACATCTCCCTGGTCACTCAGCAGCCACCAACACTGAGGCAAGACTCTATACCAGCAAAAAGATTATGACTCATTAAAGGCTCAGACGATGGTTACCTTTTTATTTTTTTACCAGTATTTTAAAATTAAAGAATATACTTTTTCCTTAAAGAAATATACTTACAGTACAGTGTAAAGACTCTTGAGAGTCCCTTGGACTGCAAGGAGAGCCAACCAGTCCATTCTGAAGGAGATCAGCCCTGGGATTTCTTTGGAAGGAATGATGCTAAAGCTGAAACTCCAATACTTTGGCCACCTCATGCGAAGAGCTGACTCATTGGAAAAGACTCTGACGCTGAGAGGGATTGGGGGCAGGAGGAGAAGGGGACGACAGAGGATGAGATGGCTAGATGGCATCACTGACTCAATGAACGTGAGTCTGAGTGAACTCCGGGAGTTGGTGATGGACAAGGAGGCCTGGCGTGCTGCGATTCATGGAGTCGCAAAGTCAGACACGACTGAGCGACTGAACTAAACAGTGTAAACATAACTTTTACGTGCACTGGAAAACTCAAACATTTCGTGACCTGCCTTATTGTGATAGTTGCTTTATTGTGGTACCGTGGAACTGAATCTACATCTCTGGAGTATGCCTATATATAACGCCCCCTTCATTCTCAAAAATACCATTTGGGGCAATAAGTGATATGGCTTAGTTCTACTTCTGAAATGCCTTTCAAACAAATCCACAACTTTCTATTCTCATTCTCATCTTCCTTCTTCAAGCCCTATTCTCTCTGGACACTATAACTTCTTCCCAACTCATGTTGAGACTAGCTCAACTCATGTTGAGACATACATTCTTTAGTAAGGTTTAAAGAGCTATGTTTCTTTCTTTCTTTCTTTCTGTACCAGTGACAGTCCAGCTCAGAAAATTCTGATGGTCCTCTATGGATTGCAGTATAAAGCACACATCCTCTCAAAGTCTAACATGACCAGACCTTTATATTTTTCCTTCCACTAGATGCTGAAGCTGAAACTTGAAACTTTGGCCACCTGATGCAAAGAATTGACTCACTGGAAAAGACCTTAGTGCTGGGAAAGACTGAAGGCAGGAGAAGAAGGGGACAACAGAGGATGAGATGGTTGGACGGCATCACTGACTCAATGGACAGGAGTTTGAGCAAGCTTTGGGAGTTGGTGATGGACAGGGAAGCCTGGTGTGCTGCAGTCCCTGGGGTCGCAAAGAGTCGGACACGACTGAGCGACTGAACTGACTGCAATGCTACCATTTACCTATGTATCAGTTTTCCTTACCAACACCCCTCCCAGTTTTGTGCCTTTGCTCACATTGTTCCTACAGTCTAGAACTGCATGGTACAATACAGTAGCCACAGGACACTTGCAATTATTTATAACATGGTAATTAAAACTAAGTGAAATAAAACACTCAGCTCCTCAATTGCTCTAGCCACACTTCTGTGCTCAGTGACACGCACACTGGGCAGAGGCTGCCGTGCTGGGCAGGGAGACAGAGAACACGCCCAATGTGCCAGGAAGTTCTCTGAATAGCCCTGGTGTAGACTGAGATTTGGCAAACTTTTCCTTTACGTTTTGTGGGACATGTGGTCTCTGAACACTCACTCAGTCCACCACTGTAAAGTAAAAGCAACCACAGTAAACATGTAAACTAATAAACATGGATGTGGTACAGTAACATTTTACTTACAAGAGGTGGTGGGCCAGACTGGCCCATAGACCATAGTTTGTGAACCTTAGAACTAGAAAACTCTTCTTTCCCAAATATGCTTGTCGAGTTTCTACTCATCTCTAAAGCCCTGGCCCAAACGTCAAATTTCTCCTCCCCCTCCATTAGAGTCAATCACACTCTCCTTGGTATCCACAGCACTGTCACCTTTACTATTATACCACAGTCCACCTTACAGCTCTCTCAACCTGTGCCACAGGTACAGACACGTGTATTAGAGACGACTAGACAAGGGCAAAGATGACATTTTGTTCTTCATAGCGTCTGAGCATTTAAGCATTTAGTCTCACTGCTACAATTTATGAAGCTAAAGAAAAATTCCACAACAGTTCTGTGATGTGTAATTTAAACTGTGCTATTACATTCCCTTCTAAAAAGGGTATTACATCAAAATGTTACTCAGTGGGAAAAAAACATAATTATCTAAACTCTTATTACTCTTTTAAGGTTAAATACTTAAAATTTTTCTTTAAAATGGTGGATTTTTCATTAAAACATAACATTTACATAATTATCCAAATTTAAAATTATATACAGAATGAAATTAGCATAGCTATAGAATACTTTACCTGAGAATAATTTTATAGCCAAGATGGCAAAGCTCTGAATGGTTGACTCAAGAACAGTTAGTAGGACTATCAGAGCAAAAGCTTACTTTAACTATAATATTCAAAATCTTGCTTTCTTTAAATAAGAAAATAAGGTTTTGATCCAAGGGTTCTGTTGATTCAGCAGACTATTAATTTTCTGGAGGAGCTGATGATATCATTTATGGCAATTACTAATTTATGTTATGTTCTATAATCTAGTAAGATAAGTCCAGATAAGTCCATTATAAAGTAAAATTGAGGGTTTCTTAAACTGACTAAACTTCAGGATTACTAAAAACCACAGCTACTGTCAAATTCAAAGCTGACAATAAATGACTCACTTGAGATAATATAATCACTAGAAGAGTCTTCTGGATTTTCACACAAGAGACTAAAACATCAGTTTATTCTGCTCTCTTACTAGCAACTTCTCCCTATAATACTGTCAATGTGACACTTATTAAGTGTAATCAATAATCTCTTTGAAGAACTCAAATACAAACTTCTACACCAAGGTCATTTACCACACAAATAATATTAAAAAAAAGTCACCTTAAAAACTAAATACTATGAAAATAAGAGGAAACAAAATAATGACAGTAAAATAAACAATGCTTTACTTGTTCACTGAAGCTGTGGGAGAAGTCTGAGGAGTCTTTTCATCTTCCCCTTGAGAACTACTGAACTCAGAATCCTGAAACCGCTTTCCGATCTTTGGCCGCTTTAGATGGTACTTCGAGTACGAGTGGAAACAGGTGTTTTATCATGACCTGAGAAAACAACAGCAAGCCCATGATTGACTGTGTAGTCAAAGAATCACCCATTAACTATACACAGAAATGCAAGAACTAAGCTAGTTTAACTATATCACCACAATTACACACTTCCTATCACATCAGGCTAGGAAATCATGTCAGTGACAATTTAAATCTTAAAGTCAGTATTCCTTCCTCACATATCTGTGTTACCTTGAGCTCTGCAAAGTATTTGTGCATTTTCACTTAAGATTCTCTTCCAATAATCTTGGGAAATAAACAAGGCAGACATTATGGTCCCTATTTTACAGGTAAGGGAATGAAAAAAACGAGGTATAGATAGCTTATCTGTTCACATAGCAGAATCAGTGGTACCAGAACCCCAAACTAGATATGAGAGGTAGGTATGTATGTATATACCTTTATATCTTTATGTATACTAAGGGACACACACACACACACACTTAATCCTAACACTCTCAAATACTTAAATAGACCAGCTGAATTTCTTACCTTCAGAAGTGCTTGCTAAGGCATCTTTCAGAGAATCAATCTAAAACAGAGATACATATCAAAACCAAAAGTTTTAGACCCTTTTTCCTTCCTATGCATCTACTTCATTCAGTTTCAAAGAAAATCTTTTAAAAACTTTTTCAAATAGCACCTTTTGTATTCATTATCCATCAATTAAGAACACTCACTTAAGAAGTAAAAAGGCTATCTTATAGCTTCAGTTTATTATGAGCCTACGAATTTGTGAAACCACTTAATATGGGATATACTGATATACACTGGGTGTATACACGTGTACTGATATATACGTGTTCTATCCTCAGCTCCTTTCTCAGTACAGATACTCCTGTGTAATTGTATCTACCACCTTTACTTTACTATCTCCTTGCTGATGAATCCAAATATACAACTTAATTTCCCCAACTTTTTTCCTGATTTTCAAAGCTCTATTTCTAATGAAATCTCTCTCTAGTGAATACTCCAACCAATTTCCTATCCAATCTGTCCCAAACTAAACTCTCATATTTAATCAGTATTATTCTCTATCTTGGTTATTGGCAATAACAATTTAGTATGCTATTCCAATCAAAGACCTGTGGGGCAATAATGACTTCTTGTCCCTTGTTCAACCAACCACAAGCCTGTCCATTAGGATGCTGAAAAATCTCTCAAAACTGCCCCCTCTTTGGTATTACCAATGCTTCAATTTGGGCATTTATCATCCTTAACATGAAGGTGTACACCTTAAATATGTATAATTTTTGTCGATTATACCTCAATAAAGCTAAAATATTATGTAGTTAAACAAAATCACTTCCCCAAGTGCTTACTAATAAAGAGAGTTTAGTATGAGAAATATTTTCCTTGATTAAAATATTACATTAATATTAATATGAATTTCTAAAATGAAAGAAAATTATATCGCCAACCTTTACAGTACAGTGAAATTTTAATGTTCTCATTAAAATGATACCAATTATTTGGCTTAATATTAAAGTAAATTATTGCTCTCACTACATGTATGAAACAAATAGATTTTTCTACTTTCCCTCATTTTATGATATCTGATCAATAATAAAGTAGTCTGAATATATCTGAGGAATTTGGAATGCAAAATAATAGAAGGCCTTCTTCTGAAGCCTGAAATTCCAAAGGTAGGAAAAAAAACCTGAACTCCTTATATATAGTTATTGTATTATTTATATTATCCTTAAAAATGCTTTTCAATATTTTTACTCAAATAGTCATCACTGATGCTAATGAAGACAGGAGAGGCACAAATAATTCCCCAAAGCACCTGTCATTGAAATGCACATGCATTTACACAGACATATTCAACACTCACTAAAAATATATTCAGATACCCACATACAAAATAATTATGATGGTATTAAAACCTTCCCTGGTGGCTCAGCTGGTAAAGAATCCACCTGCAATGTAGGACGACCCAGGTTGGATCTTTGGGTCAGGAAGATCCCTCGGAGAAAGGAATAGCAACCCACTCCAGATTCTTGCCTGGAGAATCTCATGGACAGAGGAGCCTGGCAGGCTACAGATATGGGGTTGCAAGAGTCGGACATGAGTGAGTGACTAACCAATGTAATAATAATGTAAAAGCTACCACAACAAAATGCTGTGAAAAATAAACCTCTAGGATCCCACCAATAAACGGGTATTTTAAGTAATACCAAGTAGGTTTCAGAAAAGCACCTGGTAAGTCCTCTGGAATTCAGTGGGGAACTGCCCTCCTTTCAGGTTACCTAGTATTTGCGAAGTGCATTACATTCTACGGTGACTCAACACATATAGCCTCAAACTTCCCCCAAATAACTTCATAACCTTTGACCTATTTCACTTTAAGAAATTTAACTGTGCAAGGAAATAATTACACTTGCACAAAGATGCATGTATAATTGTGTTCATGGTTGGGCCATTTATAAAAAATAAGTATAATATGTTTCGGTATTTACACAGAATAGTGTGCTACCTAACAACATTGATTTAATACAGTAATGACAGGGTTCTCTGGTGACTCAGTGGTAAAGAATCTGCCTGCCAATGCAGGAGAAATGGGTTTGATCCCTGGTCCAGGAATATCTCACATGCCACAGAGCAACTAAGCCCATGCGTCCCAACTACTGGCCCTGTGCTCTAGAACCCGGGAGCCACACCTACTGAGAAGACATGCTGCCCTGAAGCCTGTGCGCCCTAGAGCCCACGCTCTGCAACAGGAGAAGCCAGTGCAGTAAGAAGCCTTCGCATTGCAGCAAAGAGTAGCTCCCACTCGCTGCAACTGGAGAAAAGCCCACCCAGCGATGAAGACCAGCACAGCCATAAATAAATAAAAAAAAAAAAAAAAAAATGACACAGAAAATGCTTACAATATTATGTCAATGGAGAAAAGCAGTTAGAAGCATGTATGAAAGTGAATGAAAGTCGCTCAGTCATGTCCGACTCTTTGTGACCCCACGGACTATACAGTCAATGAAATTCTCCAGGCCAGAATACTGGAGTGGGTAGCTGTTCCCTCTCCAGGGGATCTTCCCAACCCAGGGATCGAACACAGCTCTCCCGCATTGCAAGCGGATTCTTTATCAGCTGAGCCACAAGGGAAGCCCAGTTAGAAGTACAGAAGAATAAAAACAGAAATGAAACATATGCACATACATGTTTCATAATATATATTAAGTATGTATACAAAAAGTTGCTAGATCCAGGGTAACAGAATTATAGATTTCTATTTTCTTCTGTACTTACTTTGTGTATTCCAAATTATTTTTAAAAGAAAATTAAATCTTAGAAACCAATTAGCAAAAAATGCCAAGTAACACAGAAGTTACCTAAGTTTGCTGAATAAACAATAACATTTATAAAGTTAAGTATTAGCTGAACCTCTTTTTAAAAAACAGCACACTTGGTATTTCCTATGGTAAACACACAGTGTACCTACAGTTAGCTGCATCTCACTAGACTGACTGTCTTCAGCTCTTGCTTCATATTCTGGAACAGAGGCAAGACTGTATTCTCCGGATGTAGATCTTTTAGCTTCATTTTGAGAAACTGCTGTGTGAAAAAGAATTTTTAAAATTTTAACCCACTTAGTATTTGGTTTTAATTGTCACATTCTTTACATGGATTTTTACAAAAGCCCTAAAGAAGGGTATTAAATATTCAGATGTGGGATATCCCTTCACCAGTATCTTACAATGAAACCTTGAAAGAGTTTTAAATCATTTATCTGTTATTTAGCAACTTTAAGGAGAGATGCGTAAGACTGAGTAATACCTTTGATCCCCTGATCCCTATTCTGTGCTGAGTAACCTGTGTTCATTTCTTACCCACCAATTTCTACTGGACTACTGAGCTATATTCTATTGGGTTGCTCTAGGTCTTCTTACTAATAATGACACAAATGTTTAAATATGACAAAACTTCCAACTTTAGAAAAGAAGGTCTATTACTAGAGAGATCACATTACAACACATTGGATTATTCTGGACTATAAGACCATCATTCAGTTCAGTCGCTCAGTCATGTCCGACTCTTTGCGACCCATGAATCGCAGCACGCCAGGCCTCCTTATGTATCACCAACTCCCGGAGTTCACTCAGACTCACGTCCATCGAGTCAGTGATGCCATCGAGCCATCTCATCCTCTGTCATCCCCTTCTCCTCCTGTCCTCAATCCCTCCCAGCATGGTCTTTTCCAATGAGTCAACTCTTCGCATGAGGTGACCAAAGTATTGGAGTTTCAGCCTCAGCATCGGTCCTTCCAATAACACCCAGGACTGGTCTCCTTTAGAATGGACTGGTTGGATCTCCCTGCAGTCGAAGACTCTCAAGACTCTTCTCTAGTGCCACAATTCAAAAGCATCAATTCTTCAGTGCTCAGCCTTTCTTCACAGTCCAACTCTCACATCTATACACGACCACTGGAAAAATCATAGCCTTGACTAGACAGACCTTTGTTGGCAAAGTAATATTTCCGCTTTTTAAAATGCTATCTAGGTTGGCCATAACTTTCCTTCCAAGGAGTGTCTTTTATTTTAATGGCTGCAATCACCATTTGCAGTGATTCTGGAGCCCAAAACAATAAAGTCTGACACTGTTTCCACTGTTTCCCCATTATTTCCCATGAAGTGATGGGACCAGATGCCATGATCTTCGCTTTCTGAATGTTGAACTTTAAGCCAACTTTTTCACTCTCCTCTTTTACTTTCATCAAGAGGCTTTTTAGTTCCTCTTCACTTTCTGCCATAAAGGTGGTGTCATCTGCATATCTGAGGTTATTGGTATTTATCCCAGCAATCTTGATTCCAGTTTGTGCTTCTTCCAGCCCAGCGTTTCTCAGGATATACTCTGCATAGAAGTTAAATAAGCAGGGTGACAATATACAGCCTTGACGTGCTCCTTTTCCTATTTGGAACCAGTCTGTTGTTCCATGGCCAGTTCTAACTGTTGCTTCCTGACCTGCATACAGGTTTCTCAAGAGGCAGGTCAGGTGGTCTGGTATTCCCATCTCTTTCAGAATTTTCCACAGTTTATTGTGATCCACACAGTCAAAGACTTTGGCTAGTCAATAAAGCAGAAATAGATGTTTTTCTGGAACTCTTGCTTTTTCTGAACCATAATCACAGAAAATTAGCCAGTCTAATCACACAGACCACAGCCTTGTCTAACTCAGTGAAACTGAGCCACGCCGTGTGGGGCCAACCAAGACGGAGGGGTCATGGTGGAGAGGTCTGACAGAATATGGTCCACTAGAGAAGGGAATGGCAAACTATTTCAGTATTCTTGCCTTGAGAACCCCATGAATAGTATGAAAAGGCAAAATGATAGGGTACTGAAAGAGGAACTCCCCAGGTCAGTAAGGACCCAATATGCTCCAGGAGATCAGTGGAGAAATAACTCCAGAAAGAATGAAGGGATGGAGCCAAAGCAAAAACAATACCCAGTTGTGGGTGTGACTGGTGATAGAAGCAAGGTCTGATGCTGTAAAGAGCAATATTGCATAGGAACCTGGACTGTCAGGTCCATGAATCAAGGCAAATTGGAAGTGTTCAAACAGGAGATGGCAAGAGTGAACACTGACATTCTAGGAATCAGCAAACTAAAATGGACTGGAATTTAACTCAGATGACCATTTTATCTACTACTGTGGGCAGGAACCCCTTAGAAGAAATGGAGTAGCCATCATGGTCAACAAAGGAGTCTGAAATGCAGTACTTGGATACAATCTCAAAAATGACAGAATGATCTCTGTTGTTTCCAAGGCAAACCGTTCAATATCATGGTGATCCAAGCCTATGCCCCAACCAGTAACGCTGAAGAAGCTGAAGTTGAATGGTTCTATGAAGACCTACAAGACCTTTCAGAACTAACACCCAAAAAAGATGTCCTTTTCATTAGAGGGGACTGGAATGCAAAAATAGGAAGTCAAGAAACACCTGGAGTAACAGGCAAATTTGGCCTTGGAGTATGGAATGAAGCAGGGCAAAGGCTAATAGAGTTTTGCCAAGAGAACGCACTGGTCATAGCAAACACCCTCTTGCAACAACACAAGAGAAGACTCTACACATGGACATCACCAGACGGCAACACCGAAATCAGACCATCATTAGGCAACGCTTTTACACTAGACTTGTGTCCAAACTGAAAACAGTCTTACCTGTAATTTTAAGTGTTTCTCTTTGTAACGCTCTGGTGATTGGTACTCTCTGGTACCAGTGTCCAACACCTTCCACTTCCCAAAGCAGTTCATGGTCTCCTGGATATTTTTCAAAGTACTGGTTGCAAGCTGAAAAACACATTGAAACTTTTCTAGAAATCCCAGCAATCATTTGGAATGAACTGTTAAAATGCTGTGTAATGTGTATTTTATCACCAAAAATCTGTTTAGGAGACACTGCTCTGGGAAAGATGCCTGGTGTTCCCCTCACTTAATCCAAGTGGTAAGTTCTCCTACTCTTTGACTTGGCTGTGTCTTTTGGCTCAAAACGCATCAAGAGGTGAACCTTGTTTTCAGGAAGACCTTTAATAGGGCAAATGAGGAGAACTTCTGTGCTTTTAAAATTATATCTATATTTTGGGAAGTGTGAAAATCTAAAGTAATTCTGTAAATATGAATACATAAAAAATAAGTCTGAAATTATTATTTTTAAAAAAACTTAAAATTTTTTTAAATAAGAAAGCACACAAAATAATGTTTTATAGTGTGTCTAGACAGAGACCTAAGTGTTAAACCATGGGCAGGAAGGATACACACCAACTTGAGGAACACAATTATCTCTGTGGAGAAAAAGGTGAAAGGGGGATGGGATTAGGGCCAGGTTCAAAGAGAACATCAACTGTATCTACATCTTGTGTAAGTCTCCATCTCATTTAATTCTCTTAAAATAAGTGAAAATATGGCAAAATTTTAACATCTGTTAATCTGGACACTGAACATGTGGACAGCAGGATGCCATTTGCTCACTTTTCCCTCATATATTTGACAATATTTCTCAGGTTCTTTGGTTGTTCCTACACCTATCAGGAAGCAAAAAGCTGGAGAAAACCAGTAGGCCACACTGAGTCCTTTGTCTCAATTAAAATAACTAAAATAGTAGAGGATGCCTTACATAATACATAAGCACCGTAGTTCCTTTAGTATTCAATTTATTCATCATTAGAATCCTTAAAAAAGGGTAAGAAATAAGAGACTCTGCCTACAGTAGAGGTGTTTGCATGCCTCCCCAAATTTAGTAAAGCAGTAATTAAGACTTTAAGAGGAAAACCCATTTTCAGATTATCCAGGGTATACAGGATTCATTCCATTCTCATGTACAGGCCTAGAGAGAAACTGTGATTCAAGATGAGCATGCAATGCTTGGTTCTTGTTTTCTGGATTTTTGATATTAAAAAGGGAGAAGAAACTTAGAACAAAAATATTTTTTCAGTGAATATCTGATCCTAGATTAAAATCAATGGTAAATTATATACCATAAAAGTTTTCACACAAATCACTCTTCAGTATCAAATCTTACTTCATTAAGAAAAGAGCAGTACTACAGGCTTCATATAAATACAAATATAAATCCACTAACAGCTTTTAAAACACGACAACAAAATATATACACACAATAGAAACAGCATTAAAAAATAATAAACTGAGCTACATGAATCCATAGGAATAAATCTTATAAAGATGAGTAGAAAAAGCAAACTGCAGAATTCATATAGTACATATTATTCATATAAAGTTGTGTTTGTTTTTTTTTTTAATTTATTTTCAAGGACTGCATTCAGGCCCTTGGCACTGAAAGCACAGAGTTCTAACCATTGGACTACAAGGGAATTCCCTGAAGTTTTTAAACATGTAAAACAATATGACACTGAGACTTCCCTGGTGGTCCAGTGGTTAAGAATACGCCATCCAATGCAGGGGACTCGGGTTTGATCCCTGGGTGGACAACCAAGATCCTACCTGCCTTGGGGCAACTAAGCCCACACACCACAGCTAAAGAGCCCATATGATGCAACTAAAATCCAACGAAGCCACACAAAAAAGACAAAAAACCCACATTGTTGGAGTGTGTGTGTGTATGCATATGTGTGTGTGTGTATGTGTGTGTATATAAAGTTGAACAAATTCATGGGGAAAAGAAATGTCAAATTAAGACAGTGCTCGAAGGAAAGTTGCTGTTGCTGCTGCTGCTGCTAAGTCGCTTCAGTCGTGTCCGACTCTGTGCAGTCCCATAGGTGGCAGCCCACCAGGCTCCCCCATCCCTGGGATCCTCCAGGCAAGAACACTGGAGTGGGTTGCCATTGCCTTCTCCACTGCACGAAATAGAAAAGTGAAAGTAAAGTCGCTCAGTCGTGCCGACTCTTAGCAACCCCACAGACTGTAGCCCACCAGGCTCCGCTGTCCCTGGGATTTTCCAGGCAAGAGTACTGGAGTTGGGTGCCATTGAAGGAAAGTTACATGGCTCAAAATAGCCTGGAGTTAAACTCCCCTCCTGGTCTGCCCCACCATTCTATGCAAAACAAAGAACTCTCTCACTCGAAGAAAAATAATGGACATTAAGGTTGATTTGCCCAGCTTCCAGCTGGTCCAGCCTCTGGCCGATCTCCAGAATTCCTTGCCCCAGCCGTGTAAGAGAGAGCTACTCTGAACAACCTTGGAGAACAGGCCCCCTTAAGACAGTAGATTTCCACATGTATGCCTATATATACTTACTCTTTTCTTGGGTTAGTGCAGCAGCTCACTAATCTGACTGCTGCATTAAAGGTGACCTGTTCCTGTACAATGCTGGTCTCATTCTTTTTCTGAACCCCGCCTTCTCTAACTCTGTACCCTACAGTGCTTATTTCAAGGAAGGGAGGGAATAAGCTAACTGGATAAGACAGGAGTACAACTACATTGGCAATAATCCACTTCTCACGGATGCTACATGCTGGACAATACATGAGTATTTTGTTACTTCCTACATTTTTTTGTATATTTGAATTTTTTAATTTAAAAAGCTACCACAGGGACTCCCTGGTGGTCCAGTGGTTAAGACTCTACACTTCTAATGCAAGAAGTGAGGGTCTAATTCCTGGTCAGGGAAAAGAGTTCCCACATGACTTGCAGCACAGTCAACAAAAAATCTACCACAGACAAATAACAAATAACCTAAAGAAAGAATGGATAAAGATCAAATATACATTTTTCCAAAGATGATACATATATGACTAATAAGCACATGAAAAGATGTTCAACACCAAATGTGCATCAAGACAATGAGATGCCACTCCACATCCACTGAGAGGGCTATAGTAAAAAAGACAAATAATGGGGATTTTCCGGCAGTCCAGTGGTTAGGACTCTGCACTTTCACAGCCAGGAGCGAGGGTTCGATCCCATCAGGCAACTAAGATCCCATAAGCCTTGCAGTGTGGTCAAAACTTAAAAGGACAAATAATAGTAAGTATTGGTGAGGATGTAGAGAAACTGCAACCCTCATACAGCGTTCACGAGAATATAAAATGGTGCAGCTGCTTTCCGAGCAGTTTGGCAAGGTTATGACCAAGCTATTTCATCCATACCTAGATAGATACACCAGAGCAATGTTCACTTAAAAACTGCCCAAATGTTCACAGTAGCATTGTTCATAACATCTAAAAAGTAGAAACAATCCAAAAGTCTACCAACTGGCGATGGCATAACCACACAATAGAATATTTCTCAGCCATTAAAAAAGAAGAAAAAAAAGAAGCACCGAGTCAGACTACAACATGGGTGAACCTTGAAAACATTTATGCAAAATGAAAGAAGTTAGACACAAAGAGCTTACAATATATCATATAATTACATTTATATGAAATGTCCAGAATAGGTAAATCCATAGACACAGAAAACAGATTAGTCGTTGGTTGCTAGGGGATGAAGGAATGGAGGAATGCAACAGTGACTGCTAATTGGTACAGAGCTTCTTTTGGGGATGTTGAGAATGTTCTAACATTAGATGGTGGTTATGGTTGCAGAGCTGTGAAATAATAAGACCACTGAACTGTACACTTTATGAGGGTGGCTTTAATGGTATGTGAATTCTATTTCAATTTCTTAAAAAAAAAGCTACCATACTCTCAAAATGCCATTTATGTGAGATAACGGCACATGTGCAAAACGCCATTTATGTGAAGTAAGGGCACATAGACTCTCTTGACCCTAGAGTCAAGATGTAAGTTACTTAATACTGACAAACACACATTTAAGATAAAGTGCAGAAACTTAAGAAGTGACACTGAGACAAGTTTAACTAAAAACTTAATCCAATTACCTATGTACATGAGAGAGGTCAGGGGATACCGCAAGCCAAGCGCATCTTCTGTAAAGGAATCAACAAAGTCCTCCAGCATATGAAGCCCAAAGTCTTTGCCTCGATATTTCTTTCTTACAAACATTGTATCCAGAACTGGCAGTTGGTAGCTTTGGGTAAGAAACGAGGCACATGTGCTTCCTGCAGTCATAAAATAGAAATCCAACAATTTTTCACGTTTAAAAGACCATGTAGGTATATATATGTTTAGAAAACATGAGTTAAGTTTGAAATTGGTTATTTTTTCTTATATCACACATGTTAAATAAATGCATAAATTTTACAATATAAAATGCTTTCCAGCTATTACATATCATAATGTATACCTGAGATGATGATAAGAACGAAGTATTTTACAGCTGCCAACAGTATCTCATGCAAATTAACTATTACCATTTGATGAACTGTATGCTTGAATATATCTCTCTGTCCATAGACCTGTACAACTTTAAAGCTCATCAACTAATTAAAATTTCAAATTTAAAGAGTATTTGGTGATTGCATAAGTACACGAAGTATCTAATTCCGACCTTAATATGTGAATATTCATCTTTTCCCTTTACTTTTTCCCTAGTGAGTATACTTTCATTTTTACCTACTTAATGATGGCAAAGAAGTGAACTAGTTCTCCAAATTTTTAAGGACTATGGATTAGGACTAAATGGAAACATTGGTTTTAGAAACAGCTAAGTCAGCAATCTTTCCTTTGTGAATATACTTTTTAAAATATCCTGTACATTTAAGGTTTAATAGGAGAAATGTTTGTAGTAGTAACTAAATATGCCTCCCCTTATTATATCACAGAGCTACACTGATTTGTCTTTTAAGAACCCTGATTTGGGTTTTGACCCTTCAAGTAGACGTATAAGCTTCTATAATGTACTTAAGGAAGTTTATAAGTAGAGGACCTCATGGTGGAGTATGTTAGCTAACCACTTTCTAAGTTAGCTATCAGTCAGTATTCTACTCTTTTAGCACTTCAAGTTAAACAATTATTCTCAGTTATATTATTCATATGATTTTGGATACTTACAATGATGTAGTTCAAAAAAGAAACAAAATTTCAGGTAACAAACCTTTCACAAATTAACTTTTAACAATCATATCATTTGATGAGACGGTCAATATAGCAAGGCTTTTTAAGTTCAACCAAATAATGAATTACTTATTATTAAACTGGAGAACTTCAGTAACTTTTTGCAATAATCTCTGTAAGAGGGGATGACAACCAACTCCAGGATTCTTGCCTGGAGAAGAGAGAAGCCTGGTGGGCTATACAGTCCATGGGGTCACAAAGAGTCAGACACAACTGAGCGACTAAGCACACACAC
Source organism: Aepyceros melampus (assembly GCA_006408695.1). Taxonomy (NCBI): domain Eukaryota; kingdom Metazoa; phylum Chordata; class Mammalia; order Artiodactyla; family Bovidae; genus Aepyceros; species Aepyceros melampus. Next base: position 197,839 of record SJXQ01003620.1, on the reverse strand, counting down.
ACTAAGACAACTAATTTAAATTCAAAATAGGTAACACACATTGTTATATACTTAGTTCTTAACTGCTGATGTCCGGTTAAGAAACCAAGAAGGGTCAAAATGTCTTACATAGTGGCTGTAATTAATAATATTCCTTTATATACATTACATTTATTAAAAAGGTAGATCTCAGGCTTCCCAGATGGCTCAGTGATAAAGAATCCACCTGTCAATGCAGGAGCCACAGGAGACTCGGGTTTGATCCCTGGGTAGGGAAGATCTCCTGGAGGAGGAAAGAGCAACCCACTCCAGTACATGGAGTAGAAAAGAGCTGGACAGAACCGAGTATGCACACCAAATTTAAAAAAAAAAAAAAAAAAAAAAAGGTAGATCTTAAGCATTAGCACCTCAAAAAAAGAAAGGAAGAGGGCTTCTTTGGTGGCTCAGTTGTAAATATGTACATTTAAAACCCAATGCAGGCGACAGGGGTTCGATCCCTAATCCAGGAAGATCTCATATGCCACGGAGCAGCTAAGCCCGTGTGCCACAACTATAGAGCTTGTGCTCCAGAGCCCGGGAGGCACAGCTACTTAACCTGAGCACTTGAGAGCTCGTGCTCTGCAACAAGGGAAGCCATGCAATGAGAAGCCTGCACCCCAAAACCAGAGAGCACCCTGCTCACTGCAACCGGAGGAAACCCTGCGTACAACAAAGGCACAACACAGACAAAAGTAAATGAAATTATACACATACACACATATTACATATATAAAAGAAAAGAAGGAAGAAAGAAAACAGCAACCATGTTAGGCAATTAGTATACTGATTATGGTGAATATTTTGCAATGTGTATCAAATCACAACTTCAACTTATCAATTATACTCAATAAATCCAAAATAAATACATAAAATTTTTATTAGTCTAACAAGTAGCCTCACCAACAAGCGACTATGACTAGCTTTTTTAATGCCTTAAGATTAGGGTTCTCTCATAGTAACTGCTAGAAGTGATAAAGAAATCAAGAGACATTACTTTAAAAGTAACATTAATTCAAAGGACAAAGAAAACATGAGAAGAGAATCCTATCTAGTTCGTAACACTGTCTGAAGATCTATTGCTTTACTGTTGTGCATGCCTCAGAATACCAAATATATGAAGTAGATTTCCCACAAATTGATTTTTTTCTATTTTTACACAAATATTCCTTTAAATAGAAAAAAGGTAAAGTCTAGCATCTAATAGTATTAAAAAGGTCAATTTATGGAACTAACAGTTTTCACAAAGTCTAAAGTTCTACTTACTTACCATGTACATATTCATTTCAAAAAACCATGCTAATTCTCTTTTTGTGACTATACCTTAAATTCTTATTTTTATATTTCTATCAGGTTCTACCCAGATATAAGAGAAATCAAATAAAGGGCAGAAAAACTTCCCAAGTTACCAGAGATTCTTCAGACACATCAACAGCATAAGTACTTAGTAATTAGTGGTTAAAAAAAAAAAAAAAAAAAAAACCTACAACCTTAGATGAACTTTTCACTAAAAATCTACTAGTTGAAATGAAATTTAATTTAGCACTGTACAAGAGGCAGCTTGGATATTTACACTCCTCGAGGTTTCCCTTTGGCCACAATTTTTTCCTATATGCTCTCTCTGGGTAATCTCACCTACTCTCAAGGTTTCTACCATTTATCCAAATGCTTATGATCACAATCTTTTATTTCTGTAATGCATGAAACTTACTCCAAGATGAATGGAAGAGCTCATATAAATGTAAATACAACAAAAAACACACAGTCATCTCCAAATACAGAGAAAAAGCATTAGACAAAATCTAGCACATTCATGATAAAAATACTCAAGGTCTTCAATCTGATAAAAGGATCTATGAAAAACCTCGAAGCTAATAAAAATCACATTTAATGGTGAAAGACCAGATATTTTCCCCTAAGATCAAGAACAAAATAAAAATGTTAATTCTCACCACTTTTATTCAATGTCTTAAGTAGGTTCTAGCTGGGCAATTAGGTAAGAAAAGGAAATGAAAAGCATCTAGAAAGAAAGAAAGAAAGAAAACCTTCTTGTATACAGACCTTAAGATTTTCATCTTAAGAAATTCACTAAAAAATTATTAAAACTGATAGTGTTTAAGTTCAGCAAGATTATAGGATATAAGATCAATATACAAAAATCAATTAAGGACTTCCCCAGCAGTCCAGTGGTTAACAGCTCAGGCATCCACTACAGGGGGCGTGGGTTTGACCCCTGGTTGGGGAACTAGGATCTACACCCTCAAGTGCCTTGCAGAGTGGCCAAAAAAAAAAAAAAATCAACTATATTTCTAGACACCACCAATGAACGATCTTTAAATGAAATTAAGAAAACAATTCCACTAACAAGAGCATCACCAAATAATAAAATACTCAGGAATAAATTTGGCAAGAGAACAAAACTTAAAACTACAAACATTTAATAGGAATTAGGGACCTCCCCAGAGAAGGCGATGGCACTCCACTCCAGTACTCTTGCCTGGAAAATCCCATGGACGGAAGAGCCTGGTGGGCTGCAATCCATGGGGTCGCTAAGAGTCAGGCATACTGAGCAACCTCACTTTCACTTTTCATTTTCATGCACGGAGAAGGAAATGGCTACCCATTTCAGTATTCTTGGCCTGGAGAATCCCAGGGACGGGGAGCCTGACGGGCTGCCGTCTATGGGGTTGCACAGAGTCGGACATGACTGAAGCAACTTAGCAGCAGCAGCAGGGACCTGCCTGGTAGTCCAGGGGTTAAGAATTTGCCTGGCAATGCAGAGGACACAGGTTCCATCCCTGGTTAGGTAACATTCCACATGCCGCAAAACAACTAAGGCCATATGCCACCACTGCTGACGCCCATGCACTCTAGAATCCCTGCTCTGCAACGAGACGTCACTGCAACGAGAAGCCTGCACACCATGACTAGAGAGTAGCCCCCGCTCACCCCAACTAGAGAAAGTCCATGCACAGCAACGAAGAGCCCCTGGGATGCAGTCAAGACCCATCACAGCCAAAACTAAGTAATTAATTTTTCAAAAAACCAAAGGAATTAAAGAACAGTTACATAACTGGAAAGACATCTCATTGTTCATGATTCAGAAGACAACATTGTTAGGATGTCAACACACCCCAAACTGACCTATAAGTTCAAAATTCCAGCTGGATTTTTTGCATAAATTGACAAAGTAATCCTAAAACTCATATGGAAATGCAAAAAAAACACAAATGACCCAAATAATCTTAACAAAGAAGAACAAAGTTGAAAGACTTCCGATTTAAAGACTTCCACTTCCCATTTTAAAAGTTACAAAGCTACAGTATTCAAGCCAGTGTGGTACTGGCACAAGAATAAATAGCAAATCAACAGAAGTTCCAGAAACAAAACCTCTTATTTTTGGTCAAATGATTTTTGACAGGAGTCCCAAGGCATTTCTATGGAAACAGAACAGTCTTTTTAAAATGAATGGGGGTAGGGCAAGTGGATATCTACATATGCAAAAGAATGATGTTGGGCCCCACTTCCTTTTTAGGCCTCATACAAAAATTAACTGCAAATGGAACATAAAGATAACTTTAAGTGCTAAATCTATAAAAATCTTAGCATAAAACACAGCAGTAATCTTCATCACCTTACATCAGGAAAAGTCTTCTTAGCTATAACACCAAAAGCAAAAGTAACACATGAAAAGATAACTGGACTTTATAAAAACTAGTGTTTCAAAGGACATCAACAAGAAAGTAAAAAGACAATCCACAAAATGAGAGAAAATCATTTCACATTATAGGACTTCTATCTAGAATATATGAAAACTGCTTACAAGTCACTAATAAAAAGACCAAACCCAACTTAAAAATGAGCTAAGGATTTAACAGACATTTCCCCAAAGACATACAAATGGCCAACAGGTATATAAAACATGTTCAATGTCTCAAATCATCAGGGTAACAGCAAATCAAATGAGGTATCACCTCATACGTGTCAGGATTGCTACCAGCAAAACAAAAGACAACAAATGCTAACAAGGGTATGGAAAACTGGAACCCTTGCATAGTATTAACAGGAATGCAAAATGGTGTAGCCACTATGAAAAAAAGGACAGAGGTTCTTCAAAGTATTAAAAATACAACTATCACAGATCCAGCAATCCCACTCCTTGGTATACATCCAAAATAATGGAAATCAGTTACTCTCAAAGAGATTAGCAATTCCGTGTTCACTGCAGCATTATTAACAATAGCCAAGATGTGCTAACAACCTAAAGGTCCACTGATGAATGAATGGATAAAGAAAATAAGGGATGTGGGGTGTGTGTGTATAGGTTATATACAAACAGCTTCAGAAAAATGTACATCTGCAATATACAACATGGATGAACCTTGAGGACATTATGCTAGGCGAAGTCAGTGAGCCACAGGACAAACACTGCATGATTCCAATTACATGAGACATCTTCAACAGTCAAATTCCTAGAAGCAGAGAGCAGGACAACGGGTGTCAAAGGCAGAGTGAGGGAAAACTGGGCAGTTGTCAACAGGTTTAAAGTTTCAAGAAAGCCAAGTTCTAGAGATGTGCTATATACAACACGCCATCTATGGTCAACAATACTGTAATCTATAGTTAAAAATCTGTGAAGACAGATCTCTGTTAAGTGTTCTTACCACAATAAAATGAGATTAAAAAACATATTTTAAGATAAATAATCTAGACAGAAAGGAGATTAGTAGCCTCTAGGAATTCCAAGATAAAGGAAATGAGAAGAGACAGCTAAAGGGTACAGGAATTCTTAAGGTGATGAAGATATTTTTGAATTAGACGGTACTAGGGGTTGCACAACTCCGTGAATATACTGAAAATCTTAAGGGTAAACTTGATGATATGTGAATTATAATAGGATGGACCTCAAAATAATCATACTGAAAGAACCCAGACAAAAAAAAATGTATTATATGATTCCAATTTATAAAAATCTAGAAAGCAGGCTAATATGTAACAATAGAGAGCAGGTAAGTGTTTCCTTGAAGACAAATTGAGGAAGGAAGGATGGTTACAAATAGGCACAAAGAAACTTTTGGGAATAAGAGATCTGTTTACTATCTTGATTGTAGTGATAGTATCATAGCTATATACATAAGTCAAAACATAACAAAGTGTAAAATTTCAACATGGTTAACTTTTTGTATGTCAGTTATACCACAATAAAGTGAGAAGGGTAAAAGAAAAAAAAAAAAGATAACTCAACTTAAACATGGGTAAAGGATTTGAACACATAGCCCAAAGAAGACACAATAATGGCCAAAACGCATGTAAAAAGACGCTCAACATCCTTAGCCATTTAGCAAATGCGACTCAAAATGACAATGCCATGCCACTTCAAACCTACCAGATTGGCTATAGTCAAGAAGACAGATAAAAAGAGATGGGAATACCAGACCAACCTATCGGCCTCCTGAGAAACCTGTAGGTAGGTCAAGAAGCAAGTAAGAATCAGATATGGAACAACGGACTGGTTCCAAATTGGGAAAGGAATACATCAAGGCTGTATACTGTCACCCTGCTTATTTAACTTCTATGCAGAGTATATCATGAGAAATGCCAGGCTGGATAAAGCAGAAGCTGGAATAAAGATTGCTGGGAGAAATATCAGTAACCTCAGATATAAAGAGACACCAGCTTATGGGAGAAAGTGGAGAGGAACTAAAGAGCTTCTTGATGAGGGTGAAAGAGGAGAGTGAAAAAGCTGGCTTAAAACCCAACATTCAAAAAAATAAGATCATGGCATCGGGTCCCATCACTTCACGGCAAATAGATGGGGAAACAACGGAAATGTTGACAGCTTTTATTTTCTTGGGCTCCAAAATCACTGCAGTGACTACAGCCATGAAATTAAAAGACACCCGATCCTTGAAGAAGAGCTATGACAAACCTAGACAGTATTAAAAAGCAGAAACATTACTTTGCAGACAAAGGTCTGCATATTCAAAGCTATGGTTTTTCCAGCAGTCATGTATGGATGTGAGAGTTGGACCATAAAGAAGGCTGAGGGTCGAAGAATTGATGCTTTCATCTGTGGTGTTGGAGAAGACTCCTGAGAGTCTCCTGGACTGCAAGGAGATCAAACCAGTCAATCAACACTGGAAATCAAACCAGGAAATCAAGTTTGAATATTCATTGGAAGAACTGATGCTGAAGCTCCATATCTTGGCCACCTGATACAAAGAGCCAACTCACTAGAAAAGACCCTGATGCTGGGAAAGATTGAAGGCAGAAGAAGAAGGGGGTGACAGAGGACAAGACTGTCAGATGATATTACTGACTCAATGGATACAAGTTTGAGCAAGCTCCAGGAGATGGTGAAGGGCAGGGAAGCCTGGTGTGCTGCAGGCCATGGGGTCACAAACAGGCCCGAGAGAGCAACTGAACAACGACAATGGGTAAATTGTATGGTATGTAAATGAATCTTAATAAAGCTTAAAAATGTAAATGGAACAAATTTGTACATATGACTCTAATCAACTGTTTATAATCATATTTTTCATATACTCCCCAAACCTGCTCCTTCTCCTGTTTTCTAATTTTTCAGTAAGTCTCATCATCATTCTACCAGGGGCTCAGAGCAAAACCTGAGATCTCATCCTTGACTTTTCCTTCACAGCCTACGCATAATCCATTAGAAATACTGCAGCATAACTCCATAATTTACCTTAATTATGAAGACTTCTACCCCTTTCTTCACCTCTCACTAGAGTTTTCTGCAACCGCCTCTTATCCAACTTCACTCTTAACTCTGCCATCTCTCTTTCTGGTTTTCCACACAACACAGCTACTTTTATAGAAGACTAACCAGATTGTGTTACTTCCATGCTCAAAATCCTCCACCAGATTCCTATCACCCAGAGTGAAATTCAGACCTCTAAAAACCTCTTCTCTCGAAACTTCAACAGAAGTTCTTCCCTCATTGTTCCCTCACTACCTTCAGAGATGCTTGCCCTGACTAGTCTATTTAAATAGCGCCTCTATTTTAAATAGTACCCACCCCCAACACACACTATTCTTTTAATCTAGTTTTTCTTCATAGCACCTGAGAGTATATCATCTATTTGTTTATCCATTGCTATCTCCTCCTCTTAAATGTACGTTCCATGAGGATAGAGTTTGCAAACATTTTATTACTATCTCTCAATTTCTGCTTCTTGCTCTTTCTCCTATTCGCCCTCTTCCCTCCCCTTCTTTTCCTTCCCTATCAATATAGTAAATACAAATAACTTCTTAGTAAATGAATAAATGTTCACAATATCATTCAAGATCTATGCATCAAATTCAAGAACAGCCATTCTGTCACAATTGAATGACTCTTTTCATGGCATCACCATTTCCTCCTTGTCTAACCGGGAATTTGTCTTTTCTCACCTTCATAAAACCTGGCTTAATACCTTATGAAGCCATCAGTGTGTGAATGTCTCCACAGACACATAGCATAAAGTGAACCCTAAAGAAATAATGCTACTAGATATCTTTACTGAAGAAGGCAATGGCACCCCATTCCAGTACTCTTGCCTGGAAAATCCCATGGACGGAGGAGCCTGGTAGGCTGCAGTCCATGGGGTCGCTAAGAATCGGACATGACTGAGCGACTTCACTTTGACTTTTCACTTTCATGCATTGGAGAAGGAAATGGCAACCCACTCCAGTGTTCTTGCCTAGAGAATCCAGGGATCAGGGAGCCTGGTGGGCTGCCGTCTATGGGGTCTCACAGGGTCAGACAAGACTGAAGCGACTTAGCAGTAGCAGCAGCAGATATCTTTACATGAGACCTCGTCATATACTACTAGAGAAGTATTCTCATCACAGTCTTCATGCTTTATAAATCAGTTAAGGTAACGTGAGCTGTTACAATAAACCGAATCTGGAAAGCTCAACATTAAAGAGTTTTGTTTTTAAATAACAATGCCACACGGTTGTTTCCAGGTAGTGGATGGCTTTCTGATTCACAACCCTTCAGTTACCTATTGCTGCCTCACAAACCATCCCCAAATGCACTGGCTTAAAACAAAATCTGTAATTTCGTTATTTATCACAACTCTCATACAATATTAGGTGGGCCACTGGCACAGCTAAAGGTCCAAATGCCTCTAATTCCCACAGCAGCAGGAATCGCAGCTGGGCTTGCCTCCCAGCCGGGCACCTCACTTCAATGTAGTTAAAGACTTTGACACTGGCAAAGACTAAGGGCAGGAGGAGAAGGGGACAACAGAGGATGAGACGGTTAGATGGCATCAAAGACTCAATGGACATGAATTTGAGCAAGCTCCGGGAGATGGTAAAGGACAGGGAAGCCTGAAGTCCATGGGGTCGCCAAGAGTCAGATATGACTGAGCAACTGAACAACAACAATATATACTATCAAAAGTTATTATATCACATTTTTGTTATTCCTCAAAAAATTTTGAAACAGAAGGGCCAGAAATCTAAATATTAATGAAGAGAAAGTGAATGACCTGTCCAAAAAAGGAGGTAAGATCATAGCTATAGCTCTGAGTAAAAGAAGTTAGAAAGTTGTAACAAAAGCTAATAGCAAATGAAGAGAGGAAAAAACACTTTCACTAAATATTATTTCAAATGGAAATTTCAAAAACCAAAAATACATCTCCTGATATCAATCATAAATAAATCCCTGTGGAAGCAAGTTAACAAACTGATTTTAAAGGTGTTAATTAGATTGTGCTTCCCTATAGGCTTCTTATGTTTTTCCAAAACACAAGTCTTCAAATAGGATCAAGGAGATTTACAGTTGAAGCCAAATAAGTAGTATTTCCAAAATAACACTTGTTTTCAAATTTTTCCCGTCTACACTAAATTGTGACATCTGATTTTTACACATTTACTATCTTTTATCTTTCTTGACATAGGACAGTTAACAAAACTTTTACTGAATTTAATAAGTGGTCTTGTTTTATGTTTCATGCCTGTATGAGATTTTTCTCCCGAGCCGTTTTCTAGTTAGCATAGCCCTTTTTATAGGTGGACCTGATCGTCACAGGCCCTGTGAGGTTTAGAAACTTCACCTAGTTTTGTGGTAGACACCGATCAGACTCTGGGAATAGTCCTTTTGATAGTGCTCACTTTCAACTCTCCATCAAAGTTTCACACACACACTGCCAGCGCCCAACAGTCCTCTAAGACTTGTTGGGGAAAACACACACACACATACACGCACACTATCCACCCCCCAGGAATAAGCACTTTCATCTTTTTCAGTATTTATTTTCAGTTATTATATACATATATATTATATATATTGGAAGGAATGACGCTAAAGCTGAAACTCCAGTACTTTGGCCACCTCATGCAAAGAGATGACTCATTGGAAAAGACTCTGATGCTGGGAGGGATTGGGGCAGGAGAAGGGGACAACAGAGGATGAGATGGTTGGATGGCATCACCAACTCGATGGATGTTGAGTCTGAGTAAACTCTGGAAGTTGGTGGACAGGGACGCCTGGCGTGCTGCGATTCAAGGGGTTGCAAAGAGTCGGACATGACTGCGTGACTGAACTGAACTGAACATTATATATATTATATACATATAATATAGTATTTCCAGTTATTCTGGGGGCTTCCCTGGTGGCTCAGAGGTTAAAGCGTCTGCCTCCAATGCGGGAGACCCGGGTTCGATCCCTGGGTCGGGAAGATCCCCTGGAGAAGTAAATGGCAACCCACTCCAGTATTCTTGCTTGGAGAATCTCATGGACTGGGAGCCTGGTGGGCTGCAGTCCATGGGGTCACAAAGAGTCGGACACGATTGAGTGACTTTACTTACTTACTTTACTTACTTTCCAGTTATTCTAAATAACTTATTACTTCTTGATTTTTCCATTTTAGGCATGATATTGACTTCCCGGTATAGAAGATGAGAATTAACTTTTATATATTAACACATTCACACACCCTACTCCCAATACAGCAGTGACAGAATGAGATGGTTAAGATAGCATCATCAACTCAATAGACATGAATCTGAGCAAACTCAGATTGAGCTTAGAGATAGTGAAGGACAAAGGAGCCTGACATGCTGCAGTCCATGGGGTTGCAAAGAGTCACACACGTCTTAGGGACTGAACAACAATTCCCACTATACCATAACCACACCTCCTATATAGGTCTTGTCCTATTACCTCAATATAGTAATATATCATTTCGGCTAGACCAATCTTCAGCAATTACATTATGCATACACACACACACATACACTTTTGATAACTGAGCCATGTGGTATATTAGGATTATTTTTCTATCCTGCACTGCTTTTTGATACACCTTAACAGTGGTTTATCACTCATTAATTAGTGTTTACTTCTAACTTATCCCTCAAGAAAGTCTCCCTTAACTTTATAAAACTCATCTTGATAAGTGCAAACACATCAGGTATTCCGTATTTTTGAATCAATGACCCAGAGTTTCCTGACCTACTACAACCTAGATAAGTCAATCTCTAGAAAAGTGCTGTCCAAAAGAACTTTCTGCAATGATGGAAATGTTCTATATCTCTTCTCTTCGGTGTGGTAGCCACATGCAGTTATGGGACACTTACACTGTGGCTAGTATGACTGAGAAACAATTTTCAGTTTTATTTCATCTTAACTAATTTCCATTTAAATAGCTACATAAAGCTAATGGCTACCAATCGGGACAGAGAAGCCCCAGAATGATCAGAGCTGTGATTTGGGGATATTTCTCTCCTTCATTTCCTAATCTCTTTCTTGATTTCCTTATTTTACAGAGCACAAATTCTAGCTTCCTGAAAAACGATGCATGAGAGATTAAAAAAAAATTTTTTTTAATTAACTATGTAGAAATTTCCTTCTCTCTCATACTTCACTTATAATCTGGGTATAGAATTACAATGAAAATCACTCTTGAGAGTCCTTGGACTGCAAGGAGGTCCAACCAGTCTATCCTAAAGGAGATCAGTCCTGGGTGTTCATTGGAAGGATTGATGCTGAAGCTGAAACTCCAATACTTCGGACACCTCATGCGAAGAGCTGACTCATTGGAAAAGATCCTGATGCTGGGAGGGATTGGGGGCAAGAGGAGAAGTGGACGACAGAGGATGAGATGGCTGGATGGCATCACCGACTCAATGGACATGAGTCTGAGTAAACTCCAGGAGCTGGTGATAGACAGGGAGGCCTGGCGTGTTTCGATTCATGGGGTCGCAAAGAGTCGGACACGAACGAGTGACTGAACCAAACTGAACAATGAGACATTAAGAAGTTAACTAGTGTACATGGTGGAGATTGCTGACAACGAGTTGGGACTTTTCCCAGGGGAACTATTTAATACTTTTTAAAATATTTTTTAATATTTTTTTCTCTCAGACAAGTCAAATTCCTCAAAGGAAACTTTTTTGTTCATGTAACCATTAAATAATTTTGAAATACATAACATGTATTCACACACCTTTGGTAACATCTAAAATTTCCATCATAGGTTTCAATTACAAACTATAATTTTAAGCAAGACTTCCCTCGTGGCTCAGATGGTAAAGCATCTGCCTACAATGCGGAAGACCTGGGTTTGATCCCTGGGTTGGGAAGATCCTCTGGAGAAGGAAATGGCAACCCACTCCAGTACTCTTGCCTGGAAAATACCATGGACAGAAAAACCTGGTAGGCTACAGTCCATGGGGTCGCAAAGAGTCAGACACAACTGGGCGACTTCACTTTTAACAATTATTTATCTTAAAAATAATTTAAGACTTAGCAAAAAGTTTCAAAAATATGCAGAGTTCCCACACACCTTCATCCAAATGCTCCTAATGTTAACATCTTACATAGCCAGAATACTATTATCAAAACCAGGACTTCAACACTGATAAAAGACCATCAGCAAAACTGCAGACCTTATTCAACTTCCACCAGTTTATTGACTAATACCCTTTTTCTGTTTCAGAATCCATCCGAGATTCCTTACGGCATTTAGTTTCATGTCTCCTCAACTCTGGTCTTTGACACTTCCTCCATCTTTCCTTGTCTTCCATCATCTTGATACTTTTGGAGGTTACTGATCAGTAACTTTGTAAAATAACCTCCAATTTGGCTTTATCTAATGTTTTCTCATAATAAAATTGAGATTATGCATTTGGAGCAAAAATAGTACAGAAAAGATGTGATGTCCTTCTCAGTATACCATACTGATGTCTCTAATAGTGATGTTTTATTCTTGGTAATGTTAACCATAATCTATTAATTAACATGGTGTCGCATTCTCTATATAAATTTACTATGCTTCCTTTCTGGTTTTTGGCCTTAGGGCATGTGGGGGATCTTAGTTCCCTGAGCAGGTTTTGAACCCACTGTCCCCTGTAGTGAAAGTGTGGAATCTTAACTACTGGACTGCCAGGGAAGTCGCCCCATCCCTTCTCAAACAAACAATATTGATTAAAGAAAAAAACTATATCACTACTCTTTTAAATGTATCAAATGGACCCTAAAAACTATTAGCAATTCGATTTGATAACTGTCATCATACACCGAACAAACTGTTCCTTACTATGGAACTATTAACAGTAAAAAAGTTTACATCGTTCCTCTCCACCCTGCCTTCTATTATATTTATTCTACACACTGTTATCTTGATGTAATATATTTTTATGTTTGAGTTATATATTGATTATCTAATCATTCTCCTCTGTAAATACATATCTGTATATAAATATAAATTTTTAAAATTCTTTGTGACCATAAGGTTCTAGGTACCAATTCAAAAGTAATTCTGAGTTTTCATTAAAATTAATATTAGTATATAACGGATCAAAACAAAGTGTATTATACATTTGGAAAATTATTCAGCAAAAAATAAAATTTTACTGAAAATATCTCACTTAATGAAATATACAGAGCTTACCTTTTTCTTTTCAGTTTATGAGTCTATGAACAAATATTACGTACTACCAAAACGCAACAAGCATTAATTCTGTTCCTTTTATAGGTAAAATGCTTAATAATCATAGGAGGGACCAGAAAATATTGTTACAGTGATGTTACTCAACTCTGCAAGCTCCCTTTACGGTTATGTATCAGATATTATACAGTGATCTGTTAAAAATTATTTTCAATGATCTGACATCTACCTAACCCAAAAGATAAACTATAAATCCCTCATGATAATTTATTTCAGGGCCCCCAAAATTATACATTTTCTTGAGCTTCATTTCCTATAATTAGATTTGACCTCATAAACAGTCTCCTCTTATATATCAAGATAATTTTTATGTTCCTACTAATAACTCTATAACTGATTTGCATTTTATTTAAAATTCTTAAGTGATAATCACAGACTTTTATTCAACTACAAATGTATTTAATAAAGACTTTATCTTTTTGCTACTGGTAAAGCTTTTTTCTGATACATATCAATACATTAAGAACAGTTCTATCACAAAGTGTTTCAGTTTTGTCCTGGGCAATTTTTTACAATCATTTGGGTTTCCTTTGTAGAAAACTATGTCCAGGCTGAAATAGATGGTTACACGTTCAAAGGCTAGCATAAGCACATCTAAGTCCATTGGTCTCTGGCTGGCGAGAGCCAGAGCTTAAAGCGGAAAAAGACAAATAAACAGGTCGTAAGGCAGTTAGCAGGGAAGAATGGAAGGTGCCAAGAGGGGCAGACAGGTAGCACTTGGAAGCTGAAGCATATAAACCTGAGTTAAATGCCAGAAACAGAAAACAGAAGCCAGGTTCCAAGGTAGAGGAGGAGCCCCAAAGCAGAGGAGGAGCCCCAAAGCAGAGGAGGAGCCCCAAACACACATCAAAGAGCGCCCAACACCTGGAATCGAGTCCCACCAGAAACACTGAGAGGGGAGTGCTGTGCCCTGTACTAACTGTGTGTCTTTCATCTAGAGATGCTTTAAATGAAAAAGCATACACTCTTATGTACTTCAAATGCCTATTAGCTAGTTTCAAGTAGGAAACCCTGCTGTAGCCAGTATGAGCAGCAACAAGCCTCTAATTCCCATAGGAATTATCTTGTATAAAATAAAGTATATAGTAATTGAACCATATTCTAGCCCCAAATGTATGAAAACATTTTAAGCCAATAAAGTGATGTCTTTATGCAATGCAGCACTAGGCTTCCACTAAACAAACATCATTATTCTGCCTCTAAATAATGGTATCTTTCTGGAGTTACATAATTACTGGTTCTACTGCAAATTTATACAAGAATAAAACAGCATACTAACGGAGACTTATTTACTACACCAAACCATTTAAAACTATAGATCACAGTTTTATTTATTCTTGAGAAAAAGTGACCTCCCTTTCGTTGACTATGTATACTAATTCTCATCATAAATGTCCACTAATTGTATGATTAAGGTATTATTAGTCACAACTATCCTTCAAGTCAGCAGGGAATTTGGTAAGATCTTTAGAGGGCATTTGATCACAAGAGCTAAATTTGGCAAGTCTGAAATATAAAGAAGAAAAATAATGTGAGCGTTCTCTCTGAAAGGTCTCTGGGCCTAGGTGCAGAGCAAGGCTGCCTTTGTTACACGGTGGTTGTCAGGTGTGGAGTATGTACGCACATGGACTAAGCAAGTTTGATTTTTCTGGCTCCAGAAGCTCTAGGGAACTAAATGAACAGAACACATAGAGCAAGATGAAGCTGCTCTAGTCTTTTAGGAATAGGGTGTAGCTGGGTCCTGGGATCAGAAATCCAAACTCGACTAGATTAATGATGTCAAAGCTGCTTGGATTCTCTAAATATCTTAAAGCACTTTGTTTTTCATGGTAATTAGCAAAGGGGCCTTTAACCTATCAGGCTCAATCAGCTAAAACTAGAAGAGAAAGGCTATGCATCTGTCCACAGGTAGAAAGGGGCTTTGAAAAAAGTTGGTAATAGTGACAGCAACAGGAATCGAAGTAGAACAAGGACCTTTAAATAAAGGGAAGGAAATGAGAGGGAAAGAAGACAAATTTGAGCCTCAACATACAACTTTCTTCACATACGTGGTGAAATTTTCCTATCAAATGTTTGATCTTTTTTCCAAGACTTTCCTAACAATCCTCAATTACATAGAATCAAAGCACTCACAAGAAATACTGAGTAAAATCATCTCAATTTGTACTTTAGATACTAATTTAAAAGGGACATTGATATAGGTGGGGTCCAGAACGTGAGTTTACATAATAAATATTTTACTTAAATAACTTTTAAAGACTCACCTGTAGGCTTAACTGAATAAAACCCAATGGCCTCTCCTTTCTTCCACAGAATCTTAGCATAATCAGTACTGCTATGACACAGGAATGGGATCTCATTTCTCTCCATTTCCTGCTTTCTATAAATAATTCGATTCAGAACATACAGAACCACTCTCTCCCCAAGAGTTCTCACCTACAAAGAGAGTCAGACACCAGGCACAACGGTTATAATGCACATCAACTGAGACGCAATTTACCTCACTCCCTGGTTCCGCATCTTGTACTGACATTCAAAGCATTTTGAATACATTCAAAATGACTTGTAAACAATTTTATTATTACAAAGATGAGACCAAGTCATTCACACCAATAACAATCCATTTCTATGGACACAAATTATGTATGAAGTAAAGCTTCGCAGCAAAATTCTAAAATGGGCAAGCAGGTTTCCAATATACCAACGCCCAGCATCTCCACTTCAGCAGTCAGTGTTCTCTTCTGGCTTCCAACTGCCCAGATCCCAGGTCTTCCCAAACTCTAACTGCAGCCCCCAACATCCCTAGTGTGTCAGCTCTTTCCCCCCATTCCAGCCTACACACACACACACACAAAAGTAAAGAAAATAGAATGGGCAAAAGCTTAGTGTTACCCTGAAGACTTTAAAAACAGTCATCTCATTTATGAGGAAAGCCATAATTATGCTCTTGGGAAAGGCATCTGTCTCATCCTTTCCAGGTAAAATGGTCATTTGACAGTCACGTGTTTGTTATGCAACTCTCAGGAATACCTGTCTCCCCGCACACACATACATACACACCCCTCCACCAGACCAGATGGGCAATGATGGTGACACCAGGGCAGTCTAATGAAAACAAAACTTGGGTCAATCACAGAATGGAAACAGATCCTCACCTCCTGCAGGCAGCGCTACACAGTCACAGGGACCCCCTCATCAACTGCTTGACACTGAACAGTGGGGTTTTCCCCACAGATATCTGTCACTGCTAAAAACAAGAGTCTAGCCATGAAATCTACACACCCGTCCCAACTTTCCTTAAAGAAAAACAAGAATGTCTAATTAGGGGAAGGGAGAGAAAAAAGCATTAGGCACACACATACTACTACCAAAAACCTCCCTGGAAAGAGATTTCCAATACCAAACACCAGCTGAAATGACCATGCTCACCAGCTTCCAAGGTAACCCATGCCTTCCTTGAACAGCTCCGACCAGCTTGAAATTCCTCCTCACATTGAGCTGAAATCTCTTTTCCATAAACTATACTTTGCTTGATATTCTGGACCACAGAGTCTACAAATATTTGGAAACAGCCATTATATTCTCCTAAATTTCCTATCAAAGCTGGATGTAGAAAAAGACTAATCTAATATGATTTTGGGTACTCCTGCCATTCCAGTCTTATCCCTTGAAATGGCTTCAGATCCCTAATATCTCTCTGCATGTTAGCGGATACAGCTACTACAAATAGAAACTGAAGATATGATATGATAATGGGGCTTTTCTGTATAAACTTAACGTTTGTATTAGCTTTCTTTCTTTCCTTGATTTTACTTCTAATTAACTAAAGCCCAATCTTTTTCATGTGCTGCTGTTTTAGTTTGATCTTCATGGTATACAGTTAATTTTTTGAACCCGTAGATATTATTTTACCTTTTTCACTAGTTTATTTTCATCATGTTAGATCTTTTCTTTCTTAATTCTGCCTTTACAGATGAGTTCTCTCTTCCAGCACTGTGGCATGATAAGCATGCCAACTACGTCATCTTCTAGGTAACTGATAAAATGATGACGGGGACAGAAAAAAGGACTAAGTTTTACAGTATGCTACTGAGGCCCTCCTCTCCACTACACTGTTTGGAACACTGAATGGACCACCCAAAATGGCCCTACTCATAAGCAAGTTTCCTGGTCAGTCTCTCCTAGAGACAGAGAACCTAAGCAACCACACAGAAAGAATAAGCTGTTTCCCACCCAAAAGGAAAAATCAGAACCTGAGGTTGATGTGGGTAACTCCAGATCAATTAAACCACAGGTTCTCATTCCTCCTCCCTCAATACTCAATCCCTACTCCCTCACATTAAAATCAAGGAAGCCCAATTTAAATGCCAGTTTCACCATAACAATGGAACAACGAAAGGGTATAATATCATCAGGTATACTAAAATGGAGAATAGCCCAGTAACTTCAAAAGCTATCCCTGTTTATGGGAAACACATCGTGAAATGGTCTCTTAAACATTTTTAAAATGACAGGGTCTTGTTACCTGCTTAAGCCCCTCTCTAGAAGGGACAGATGTTTTCACAATATCATCAATAGCCCACCACTGATCAGCAAGGTAAAGTGCCACAGCTAAAAGAGAATAAATGATGGTTAACATCGAAGTCTTAAAGTACATGATGTTACTATTTTGTAGGTTTTTAAGGATACTCTTAAATATACCCATACTTTATAATACAGTGTGGCAGCCCCATTTATACTGTCTTATTGTATTTCACTCACTAAATATTTAACCAACTGAAAAATTTTATTTTCCTAAATTTACAGTTTGAAATAAGGTTTTTTTTTGCCCCCCAGAATCCCTTCATGTAGCTATCTTTTAATAAATTTCTAATTGTTTGGCGGGGGGAGGAATTCCTCAATTTATAAAGATTAAGCAAAATAGAGACCTGTGAGTGAGTCCTCAGGTGCAAAAAGAGCAAGAACTTCTGGGTCTGATCTCCACCATAGAGAGGTACAAAGCCTACATTTGACAGGCTAATAGGAATCTGAAATGACAATTGATTAAACATTAGTGAAGAGTTGGTAAAGAAAATATCAAAAACACCATGTCTCTATCAAAAGTTTAAACATACATTAACACTAATTGCATAGTTTCTTTTCACAGAGGCTATTTCTAGTCTCCAGAAACAAACAAACAAAAAAGACCAAATGAGACAGACTTTGCTTTTGCAGGAATTTTATTAACTTGGGAGAAAAATGAAAGTATTTCAATAAATATCACTGTGCTCTAGCTATGCATCTGAATAAAAACAAAACTATATGCTCTATAAAATTATTTAAAAATTTTATCATCTGTTATTTACATTACTTGAGGAAGAAAAAAATTTCATTTTCTAGTAAAAGACACTAGGGTATTTTTCCCCTGAGATATATACAATACTTTAAATCTTTTCTGCATTCAATGAATGAAAGCTGACTCTTTCTGACCCCATGAACTGTAGACTGCCAGGCTTCTGTATCCCTGGAATTCTCCAGGCAAGAATACTGGAGTGGGTATTCCCTTCTCCAGAGGATATTCCCAACCCAGGGATTGAACCCGGGTCTCCTGCATTGCAGTCATATTCTTTACAATCTGGAATGCTAATTCCCTATTTACACATAATATTGCCATTCAAAGAACTGTAAAATACTGATGTTGGAAGAAGCTAAGAATTCATTAAATAAACATCATTTGCCAAAAGAAAAACTTGAGGCCTAAAGAGGTTAGAGAATTTGCCTGTCATCAAATTCACACCAGAATTCTAATAATTTTATGTCTAATGATCTATCAAAATATAGCCAGATATTTTAATATTTTGGGAAAAGGAAGGTTTGTGACACAAAAAAGTGTAATGTAATGTTTTGCTCACTTTTTTCCTTTCATTTTTTAATTAAATTTTTTTGCTGATTTTTATAAAAAAAGTTTGCAAAACAGTAATTTTCAAATCTAAAGTAGATTTAATTGGTTGCTCAAATATGGCTAACCAGTCATTTGATCATGCTGCTGTACTAACAAATCAAGATTTATCCATTTTACTGAAAAGTCTTCTGATAAAATTTTCAAAGGTGATTAGTTAACACTTTCAAAGATAATAAAAGGATACTGACTTCATTGTAAACTCAGTTGGAAAAGATTGATAAAAATCACAGCAGGATGCCTTACCGTGATATTGAGAAGAGAAAAACATTCTGGATTTTCAGGATCCCCACACCTCAGATCTGACATGTAATCTTCAGCAGAATTTTCCAGTTCCTCATGACTGTAATTATCCAACATATCCACAGGGAATGCCATCCTCTTTAACAAACAACATGGGACAAAATATTTCAGAGTATGAAATACTGTTTACCAAAAAAAAAAAAAGAAAAGAAATGTTATCTTCCTATACTGAGAAAACTTTTTATTGTAATAGCACAGCATTTTATTGTAAGGAGACTTCTTTTTTACTATGCCAAGAAAGACTACAACTTGAGCCTGATTTAAATGTATGTCAAAAAGAAAACTTAAACACTCATATTAAAAATAAGCAATGAAATAAGAATTAATGCCCATGCACCTTTGGTCAATTAATTTATGACGAAGGAGATAAGAGTATACAATGAACAGAAGACAGTCTCTTCAATATGCAGTGCTGGACAAACTGGACAATTACATGCAAAAGAATGAAATTAGAACATTTTCTTACACCATTTAAAACATTTTTTATACCATTTACAAAAATAAACTCCAAATGGATTAAAGACCTAAACTTAAGACCAGAAACCATACAGTCCTAGAAGAAAACATAGGCAGAATACGCTTTGACATAGAACACAGCAATACTTTTCTGGATCTGTCTAGAGTGCAAAGGAAACAAAAGCAAAAATAAACAAATGGTACCTAATTAAACTGAAAAGCTTTTGCACAGCAAAGGAAATCAATAAAATAAAGAAACAATCTACTGAAAAAGGAAGAAATATCTGTAAATGATATGACCAATAAGGAATTAAATCCAAAATATCTGAACAGCTTATACAACTCGATGTCAAAAAACAAACCAGTTAAAACACAAGCGGAAGACCTGAATAGGCATTTTTCCAAAGAAGTCATACAGATGGCCAACAGGCACATGAAAACATGCTCAATATCTATAATCATCAAAGAAATGCAAGTCAAAACTACAACAATATATTAGCTCACAGCTGTAAGAATGGCCATCATCAGAAGGAACATGAATAACAAATGTGAGAGAAGGTGTGAAGAAAAGGGAACCCTCCTGCACTGTTGGTGGGAATGTAAAATCGTATAGCCACTGTGGAAAACAGTATGGAGGATCCTTAAAAAGCTAAAAATAAGGAATTCCTGGTGATCCAGTGGTTAGGACACAGCACTTTCACTGTGCTGGGCCTGGGTTCAGTCTCTGGTTGGGGAACCAAGACCCTGCAAGCCAATACTTGGGTATATACCCAAATAAAACAAAAATAGTAATTCAAAAAGATACATGCTTCCCAATGTTCACAGCAGCACTATTTACAATAGCTAAGATACAGAAGTAACCTAAGTTTCCAGATGAATGGATTAAGATCAGAATTTTTTTAATGTGGTATAATGTGGGGGGTGTGTGTGTGTGTGTATACACACACACACACACAATCTAATACTACTCAGTCATTAAAGAAAAGAATGAAATTTTTTCTTTTAAAGAATAACATGGATGGACCTAGAAGGTAATATGCTTACTGAATTAAGTCAGAGAAAGACAAATATTACATGTTATATGTGGAATCTAAAAAATAAAACAAAAAATGAATATAACAAAACAAATTCACAGATACAGAGAACAAGCTGGTGTTTACCAGTGGGAAGAAGCAGGAAGGGACAAGACAGAGTTAAGGAATTATAAAGTACAAACTACTATGTATAAAATAAGCTACAAGGATATACTGTCCCGTACAGGGAAATGTATGATTTTATAACTTTAAATGGGGTGTGTGTCAGTCTGTTTGTCTGTGTGCATGTGCATGCGTGCACAACACAGAGTCATGTCCTACTTTTTGAGCCCTTGGACTGTAGCCTGCCGGGAGCCATCGTGAGGAACCCCGCCCATGGCAAAGGTCATGAGGAAGGAAACCTGACAAAACCCAAGGGCGTGCGTGATCAGGCTTCAGGGGTTCCCCCTGAAATTTCCTGAGCATCCATCCCCAAAACCAGAGTCTGCCTGCCGTACTACACTATGCTTTTCATCCACTCTTCTAACATTAACAGGGGGCTATCCCTCCACCACTTTTTTCTGGGAAAGGTTAATTTAGAGCTTTTAGATAATAAGTCTCCTGGACAGAATACGAGTGTTCCAATCCAAAAACCCCTCTGATGGCTTTCTAGCCTGCCTGCAGGACTCTTACAGCTGCGCATGTGATTGTTTGCGGCCTCCCGACTGCGAGAGGCACAGGAAACTTAAAACATCCTAGGAATGCAGGGGCTTCCGAGGAGTCAAGATCTTTAGAATAAAACTGATTAAGTGTTTCATTGTTGAGCCAATACTTGCTGCCAAATTTTCATATCTTTTATTTGTTGATATAGTTGGTATATAGAAAAGTCGCAACATAGATCTTTGAGTTAAGTACCTTCTTTGTTATAACCCACTGCACCTTTGCTCTATAGGGAAGTAACTTTAGTGCTTTAAGGGTGATGCATATTAAAGAAAAACACTTCAGGGGAAACGAGATTAACATTCATTAAGGAAGAGAGCCATAACTGTTAACAGGCCTCTTGGCCAGAAGATAATGTAAATCACCTGAGACCTTTTGTATACAAAAAGATATACAGAAAGGTAAGGACTACTGCCCCGGCATGACTCTATATCTTCCATTATGTAAAGTTTAGGGTATATAAACACCTTTTAAATAATAAAGTTATGGAGTTTTTGCACAAGCCTGGCCTCCCTTGTATTGATTCTTTCTCTTGCTCCCTCTCCCTCCCTCTCCTTTTCAGGCTGATCCCTTGGAACACGGAGGCTCACCGAGTTTACTTACTTGCCCGAGTCTACTTACTTGCCGGACTTCTGAGACCCATGTGAGAGGAAGCCCAAGGCGGGACACCCTCCGCTATTCAAGTGGGTGCCTGTGGCCCAACACAGACAGTGAAAGTTCCTTGTCTGTAACTTTATTGGTTTTCCATGTAAACCAAGTTATTCAGCCTCTTTTCTCCACTAATTTTCCTACTACACTATTTTTTCCTAATCTAATCTTGTATTTCTAATTAAATAAATCTCTCCTCGCCAACTCCATCCATCCTTCCAATTACCCTGGATCCACCGGGGCTGGACCCCGGCAGTAGCCACCGGGCTTCTCTGTCTATGGAATTTTCCACATAAGAACACTAGAGTGGACTACCATGCCCTCAGAGGATCTGCCCGACCCAGAGATTGAACCTGAGTCTCTTGCATCTCCTGCACTGGCAGGCATATTCTTTACCACTGTATCATAAATGGAATATAACCTATAAAAACACTGAATCACTGTTTTACACATCTGAAACTAATACTGTAAATCCACTATACTTCAATTGTAAAAAATGAATAATTCCTTAAATGATAAAACTAAATATTTACAAGGTATAGGATATAAACACACAAGCATACAAATAAATCACCATACACCTCTCAATATAAGAGTCACTGTAAAAGGACACAGGAACTTTTCAGAGTCAAAGAAACATTTACAAATACGTTTTGGTGATGGAATCTGGCCCCATCACTTCATGGGAAATAGATGGGGAAACAGTAGAAACAGTGTCAGATTTTATTTTTGGGGGCTCCAAAATCACTGCAGATGGTGACTGCAGCCATGAAATTAAAAGACGCTTACTCCTTGGAAGAAAAGTTATGACCAACCTAGATAGTATATTCAAAAGCAGAGACATTACTTTGCCGACTAAGGTCCGTCTAGTCAAGGCTATGGTTTTTCCTGTGGTCATGTATGGATGTGAGTTGGACTGTGAAGAAGGCTGAGCACAGAAGAACTGACGCTTTTGAACTGTGGTTTTGGAGAAGACTCTTGAGAGTCCCTTGGACTGCAGGAGATCCAACCAGTCCATTCTGAAGGAGATCAACCCTGGGATTTCTTTGGAAGGAATGATGCTAAAACTGAAGCTCCAGTACTTTGGCCACCTCATGCGAAGAGTTGACTCATTGGAAAAGACCCTGATGCTGGGAGGGATTGGGGGCAGGAGGAGAAGGGGACGACCGAGGATGAGATGGCTGGATGGCATCACTGCTTTTGAACTGTGGTGTTGGAGAAGACTCTTGAGAGTCCCTTGGACTGCAAGGAGATCCAACCAGTCCATTCTGAAGGAGATCAACCCTGGGATTTCTTTGGAAGGAATGATGCTAAAACTGAAGCTCCAGTACTTTGGCTACTTTATGCGAAGAGATGACTCATTGGAAAGGACCCTGATGCTGGGAGGGATTGGGGGCAGGAGGAGAAGGGGACGACCGAGGATGAGATGGCTGGATGGCATCACGGACTCAATGGACGTGAGTCTGAGTGAACTCCGGGAGTTGGTGATGGACAGGGAGGCCTGGCGTACTGCGTTTCATGGGGTCGCAAAGAGTCGGCCACGACTGAGCGACTGAACTGAACAACCTTATAAATTTACTTTAAAAAAAAAATCAGTGAAGTACAGCTGTAATGGGTAAATGTTGTTCAGTCACTCAGTTGTTTCTCTTTGCAACCTCACGGACTGTACCACGCCAGGCTTCTCTATCCTTCACCATCGCTGAGTTTGCTCAAACTCATGTCCATCATCAAGTCGATAATGTCATCCAACCATCTCACTCTCTGTCACCCTCTTCTCCTCCTGCCCTCAATCTTTTCCAATGGGTCAGCTCTTTACATCAGGTGGCCAAAGTATTGAAGCTTCAGCATCAATCCTTCCAAGGAATATTCAGGGTTGACTTCCTTTAGGATTGACTGGTTGGATCTCCTTGCAGTCCAAGGGACTCTCAAGAGTCTTCTGCAACACAGTTCAAAAGCATCAAGTCTTCCTCACTCAGCCTTCTTTATGGTCCTCTTACATCTGCACATTACTACTGGGAAAACCATAGCTTTGACTTTATACATCTTTGTCAAAGCAATGTCTCCATTTTTTAATACACTGTCTATGTTTGTCATGGCTTTTCTTCCAAGGAGCAAGTGTCTTGGAAGACACCATCCACAGTGATTTTGGAGCCCAAGAAAATAAAATCTGTCACTGTTTCCATTTTTCTATGTCTATCTGCCATGAAGTAATGGGACCAGATGCCATGATCTTAGTTTTTTGAATGCTGAGTTTTAAGCCAGATTTTTCATTCTCCTCTGTCACCTTCATCAAGAGGTTCTTTAGTTTCTCTTCACTTTCTGCCATAAGGGTGGGTCATCTGCCTATCTGAAATTATTGATGTTTCTCCCAGCAATCTTGATGACAGCTTGTGCTTTATCCAGCCTGGCATTTCACATGACGTACTCTGCACAGAAGTTAAATAAGCAGGGTTACAACATACAGACTTGATGTACCCTTTTCCCAAAGTGGAACCAGTCCATTGTTCCATGTCTAGTTCTAACTGTTGCTTCTTGACCTGCATACAGGTTTTTCGGAAGGCAGGAAAGATGGTCTTGTATTCCCATCTCTTTAAGAATTTACAGTTTGTAAACTCTCTATCTCATGAATGCAGCTGTTAAAACAAGGGAGCCAACAACATAAAGGGGGTGGGGACACTAAGAATTTTTCACTAAAGCCAGGAAAAATAAAGACTGAACTAATAAATAGTATGATATGTACTTGATAATGCAATTAGTCGAGAAAATTAAAACTTCCCTAGTGGTTAAGAATCCATCTGCCAATGCAGAAACAGAGGTTCAATCCCTGGTCCAGGATGATTCCACAGGCCATGGGACAACTAAGCCCACACACTGCAAGCACTGAGCCTGAGGTCCTGAGGTCCAGAGCCCACAAGCCACAACTCCTGGGATCGACACACCCTGGAGCCGGCGCTCCACAGCAAGAGAAGCCACTGCAATGGGAATCCCGAGCAGAGCAATTAGAAAGGAGCCCCCCACCTCGCCACAACTAGAGAAAGCTCACACACAGCGACAAAGACCCAGCACAGCCAATAATTACTTAATTAGTTAACTAAAAAATTAAAGAAAAAAGCCAATTAGAAGCATAACAACTGGGGACAGGTGCATGGGTTAGGGGAAAAGAAGACTATTTCTATCCCAATTTGCAAACAATACATTTAACTGAAAAAAAAAAAAAAAAAAAGGAAAAATTATTCCAAACAATTAAGAAAATGTAGTAAAATGGTAAGATATAAAATTACATAGAGAAATCAAGCCTTCATATATATAATAATAACCAGTAAGAAGAAACAATAAATGGAAAGTCCAGAACTTTTAATAGGTAGTACTGTTTCACTGCTGTCTTACAATATATTGAAATGAGAAATTAATTCCGCCCATTAAAAAAATATTTATGTGGCTGTGCTGGGTCTTAGTTGTAGCATGTGGGATCTAGCTCCCTGGCCAGGGATTGAACCCTGGCCCCCTCATGAGTCTCAGCCACTGAAGTCCCAATTTTTTTTTTTTTAATTAAAAAAAAAATCACTGAAAAAATAAGTTACTTTTCTCTAAAGTGACCTTCAAATCTATTTTAATACAACAAAAGTATCATTAGATAAGGAACTTAATATCTAATAGAAATGAGATA
The DNA here is from genome assembly GCA_006408695.1 of Aepyceros melampus. Classification (NCBI taxonomy): domain Eukaryota; kingdom Metazoa; phylum Chordata; class Mammalia; order Artiodactyla; family Bovidae; genus Aepyceros; species Aepyceros melampus. The sequence goes on along the minus strand of SJXQ01003620.1, from coordinate 172,114 downwards.
AACACAAAACAGACATATATTAAGTTATACATAGTTAAATATATTTTTCTGAATTGTGAAGATATGTTAATGAGAGGAAGTTCTTTTTTTAACCATAATCTGAAATATTGGTCCTAAGAACTTTAAAATCTGATGTACATACGACTTGGACCTTAATTTGTAAATATATATAATTTTTTTAAGTAAGCTGATTTTTTTTTTAATTAAAAAAAATCACAACCTAGAAATAGAACACTTGAATTCAACCCATCTGCTATTAAATGTAAATATCTAAATAAAAGGAGAAAGAAAGAAAAACTTGTGACACTATTTATGAAAGCAATACCACAGGACTTCCAGCCAACTTGTGAAAAGGACGAAAATAAAAACTGAATTTCAAGAGATAACCAAAAAATAAAAAACAGAACCATCAGGAGCTTATCTAAATAAGATGTTATAGTTAGAAAGGGATCATAAAATGTAACAGTAGCTCTACATTGAAGGAAGCTTATTTGTTAGTTTGGCAAATCTATCTCTATCGAAGTCAATATGAAAAAGCAAACTAAGCAAATACAACAGTATGTTCTATAGTCATACCATCAACTATAATGAAGAAACATGGGGCTTCCCTAGTGATCCAATGGTTAAGACTCCACACTCCAAGTGCAGGGGGCCCAGGTTCAATCCCTGGTCAGGGAACTAGATCCTACATGTTGCAATTAAGACTCAATGAACCAAATAAAAAAAATTTTTTTCTTACAAAAACTAAAAACATGAAATGGTCAACAGCAAGTGAAAGAAGCATAAGGAGGACACTAGTTAAAAGAATGTTAGTACAGTAACTGTTTTCGCTTTCCTGTAGACAAAATCCCAACTTTATAACCAAGTAAAACATTCAAAGGCACTTAAGTTCAAGAATAAAAGTATTCCTGGAACTTCCCCTAGAGGTCCAGTGAGTGGCTAAGACTCCAAGCTATAACCACAGCGGGGCACAGATTAGATTCCCTAGTCAAGGGAACTAAGATCCCACATGCCAAGGTCAATTAAAAAAGTATTCCTGTTAAACCAACTCAAAAGACTCTCTAAAATATTAACTACCAAAACAAGGTGTGAATGAGATATTTAAATTTTTTATTTGCTAAGAGTAACCATGATGTAAAGGATAAAATATAAATTAGTATTTGAAGATTGCTTTTAAAAAAACATTTATTCATCCTAAACTATACAGCCTATGAAATCCTCAACTTGATTGATATGAGATTATACATTTTCCTAATCAGCATCAAATTTCTATAACTTAAATATTCACCTGAATATCAATTAAAAATATCTCCTAAATCCCCAGTAGTGCCTACCATTAAGACACTGCTACAGATCAAAGGCAAGTAGAACATGACTAGTTGTAAAAAGAGAAATTTATTGTCCTTTACTCTTAAACCTTTTCAAACTGATGTTTTAAAATACAAAAAATAATCTCTTATGGGTTTACTTGTATTTGTGGCTGATTCATGTCAATGTATAGCAAAACAAATACAGTATTGTAAAGCAAAACAAACTAAAAAATAAAAATTAAAGAAAAAAAAAGATCAGAAAAAAAAAGAAATACTGCCTAGTTGCCTTTGTAATATTTTCCTTGACATTTAGAAATATCCTGTACAGTTTCCAAATATTTGGGTATTTTCTAGTATCTTCTGTGACTTATTTCTGACTTAATTTGACTATGGTCAGAGAATATACATTGTACAATTTAAATCTCTTAAATGTATTGAGTTGTTTTATGGCCCAGAACATGGCCTATTTTGGCAACTATACCATGTGCACTATAATTCTGCTGTTTGAGGATAAATTGTTCCATAAATTCAATTAAAATTGATTGCTAATAGCAAAAATAAATAAATAAAATAAAAAATATTTATTTATTTGGGTGTGCTGGTCATAGTTGTGGCATGCAGGACACCTTTAGTTGTGGCATATGGGATCTAGTTCCCTGACCAGGGATTGAACCCAGGCCCTCTGCATTGGGAGCATGGAGTCTTAGCCACTGGACCACCTGGTAAGTCCCTACTTGTATTTTTAGTTAAAGATTATATAAACACAAAATGAAAAAATTCTGCTTACCTGAAATTCAATCATGTAAATACTCTGAAATTTGCATAATGAGCATTACCAGAGGGAAAAAATTTGGTTAGATGTTGTGATTTCCTTTCTTTTTTAATAACTAACTTTTATTAAGTGCCAGAATGTGTCAGAACTGTGCTAAAAGAATGTCATGCACTCTCATTCAAGCCTTGAGGCAAAGATATGTGGTGGACCCAATTAATATTCTTACTTTATAGAAAAGTAAACCACCTTGGAAATGTTAATCATTTCCCCAAAGACACAGAGAGTGGGTGGCAAACCTCAGACCCAGGCATGGACCTGACACCCAAGCCCATCCTCCAGAGCAAGTGAAACACTGGCTCTGTGTCACATTTATGGCTCATTATTTTATAGTGAAAACCTTTAGACTTGGAGCACTAGAAACGTGGCGATTTCCAGATGCATCTGACTTGATTTTAATATTGTTCATTTCCCTGGTGGCTCAGACGGTAAAGACTGTAATGCAGGAGACTCAGGTTCGATCCCTGCATTGGGAAGATCCCCTGGAGAAGGAAATGGCAACCCACTCCAGTATTCTTGCCTGGGAAATCCCATTGATGGAGGTGCCTGGTGGGTTACAGTCCATGGGGTTGCAGAGTAAGGCACAACTGAGTAACCAACACTGAAAGTATTTTTTAAAAACCTTTTTTGGAGATATGGAAGCATGACTGGTGGTTTAATGGCTAAATCGTGTCTGACTTTGGCAACCCGGTGGGCTGTAGCCTCCACGCTCCTCTGTCAATGGGGATTCTCCAGGCAAGAATACTGAAGTGGGTTGCCATTTCCTTTTCCAGGGGGAAGCATGACTAAATGTCCTTAAATCGACCATTTTTGTGGCAGCAAAGCTAGTTTGAAATGATTATTTCTTCTTCACTATAGAAGAAATTATTTCACTATTTTCTCTCTCATTTCACCTCCAGGGCATCTCCCAACAAACTTAAAAGTTGTTATTTTTGAATATAGTTTAAAAACAACTATAGCATCATAGCTTTTAATATGAAAAAAATTCCCCAATTCCAAAGGCCCAAACATACACCCCTTCTAAAATATTTCTGTGTTTTCAAATCTATCCTTAAATCCATTACTTTTATTACTGGTCACTCTCAGTGCTAAACTTTATTGGCTAAACAATCACTGATCAGTATTTTTAAAAGATGAAAGAACTATAAATCAGTAATAGCAGCAGCTAACATTTACTGAGAAATGACAACATACCAGACTTTAACGAGAATGCTGCATGTATTATATAATGAGGTACTTCTATCAGCCCCATTCTACAGATGAAGAAATGGAGCTTTAGAGATTAAGACATGAGCAATGTCACGCCACTGGTGGAGCTAGAAGAATATGAATCCAGACAAGCAAATAGACATTCCACTGTAATTATTTTTTAGTCAATATGCAAAATCAAATATCATACTCTGTCTTAAGAAACTTACTTCTATAAAATATCACAACTGCACCTTGTTATTAAGCACTGTATTCATGTATTACACCAGAAAGAGTACTTGTACTGGAATCCTGCGAGGATGCGCAGGTCAGTTTTGCCACTAGCCAGCTTCGTGATTCTAGGCAAGTTACTTACCATCTTAAGTCTTCTGTATTGGTAATGTGATGCAACTAGACAGGATAATCCTAAGAACCTTTTCACCTCTAAAATTTGTAATTGTTTATTTAAAAAAATAGCGGTTAGCTTAAGACTGCGTAAATTACTAGCCTTAAGCTGGTTCTGCTAGGTTTAGGGAGACAAGAGAAGGTTAGTAAGGTTTTGGAGAGATATAGCTTGCTATGAAAAACATCAGTGAGTTCTCTCTCTTTTTTTGTTGTTTTTAAGCTTCTGTCCTATGTTATATAACTGTAAGGCTGTCAGATCAAATTGTGTCAAGTACTTTATGCTCTGCCCATGAGATGAACCAAAAGGCCTAACTAGATTCTACATGAATGAGAAAGCTTAATGTCCCCTTAAGCAAACTAACTCATCAAAATTTTTACGCAGAATAGACAATGAAGTGTAGAAAGTGTCCAAATTAATTTATAAATTAAGTAAATGGCATGCTCATTAATCCTGGATAACTTGTGTAAAAACGTAATACACCTCTTACATAAGAACATAAGCGGCCCACCAGCTATTTTATACCCATCTTTTAATAATTCCATCCCCTTTTCCTGAAAAATTATGTAACAGTTTGCAAGAATGAATGTTCTTTAAGAAAGAAACTATGAGAAAGAGCTAAAAATCAAACGTTATTACTGTGATTTCCCCTCCTTTTTAAGGTTAATTACTGGATATCAAATACATTTTTTTATTCTATAATATTTTATTATCACTGAGGCTATACATAATTTCCAAATTATTAAAACTATACCTGAAAATAAGAATCCTTTTTGAAAGTATGTGGAATTTTTTGTATGATTATTTAATGTTCTCTTATTTCTTTTTTTCCCTGAATTATCAGCATCTTTATTTTTTTTTAACATATATCCCCTCTCTTTTTAGACTCCCGCCCATCAGATATATTCTTAAAGCAGGAAAAAATACATATTTTTAACTTAAGTTCCTAAGTTACTTCCAGAGTGTGGCTATTATTGAGGGCTTTAGGAGGAGGAGAAGATCCAAAGAATTATGGAGATTTTAGAGCTGAAAGAGTTCTTAAGAAAAAAAATAATTATCTCAACCAGTCAAGCCTTGATCCTACCTCTGCTGATTGTTTCCCCAGACCAAAAATAGGTTGCTGCTGCTGCTGCTAAGTCACTTCAGTCGTGTCCAACTCTGTGCGACCCCATAGACGGCAGCCCACCAGGCTCCCCCGTCCCTGCGATTCTCTAGGCAAGAACACCGGAGTGGGTTGTCATTTCCTTCTCCAATGCATGAAAGTGAAAAGTGAAAGTGAAGTCGCTCAGTCGTGCCAGACTCTTAGGGACCCCATGGACTGCAGCCTACCAGGCTCCTCTGTCCATGGGATTTTTCAGGCAAAAGTACTGGAGTAGGGTGCCATTGCCTTCTCCAAAAATAGATTAGGTATCCAAGTAACATAAAATCTGCAACGCTCTCAACCTTTTACACAAAAGGCCTGTTTCTGGACCTTATTATGATTCTCCCCTTGTCTCTTTTCTCCCTACCATCATCATATCCTTCGCTGACTAACCTAGGTTTTGTATTACACATCAGCTCAACTTTTATTCTACTCACCTTTTATCCTTCTACCCTCCTATCCTACATAAGGCCATAAATCCAAGATGAATCTTTCTCCACTCTTAGAACTGAGTTTTTCAGTATGACAAAAATGAAACCACTGAACAGACTGCTACAGTTATCAACACTTAGGTGGGCTCAACAATGCTCAGAAATCCTTTTCTATCCTCTGAGAGAGGAAAAAGATTTGATTACAGGTAGGTAAAGATGCCCATAAATCTATGGGTAATGGGACAGGAGGTTAATTGTGGTTCATAGTAGCAGTAGTGTCAGTCGCACCCCACTCTTTGCAACCCCACGGACTGTAACCTGCCAGGCTCCTCTGTCCATGAGATTCTCCAGGGAAGGATACTGGAATGGGTTGCCATTCCCTTCTCCAGGGGATTTTCGCGACCCAGGAATCAAACCCAAGTCTCCTGTGTTGCAGGCAGATTCTTTACTGTCTGAGCTACAGGGAAGTCCTAGAAACGCGGTTCATATTTGTTACCTTTTTAATTTCAAGTAGAGAACAAAATCAACTTCTGAAGTCATAATCACTGAGCCAACATGGACTATGCACCTGATTCTATTTGAAACATTTCACATGTATCCCTGACAGAGTTTTTATCCCCAACTCATGAAGCGGGCGATTTAATCATCTCATTTGTCAGATGAGGAAACTAAACACACAGCAGCAGCATAACCTGTTCAAGGCACACTATGTCTGTGTGTGCAGACTGTCCATGTCTGACTCTTTGCAACTGTGTGCACTTTAGCCACCAGGCTCCTCTGTCTGTGGAATTTCCCAGGCAAGAATACTGCAGTGGGTTGCCATTTCCTTCTCCAGGGGATCTTCCCAACCCACATCTCACGTCTTTTTGCATTACAGGGAGATTCTTTACCAACTGCAACAGATTCTTTACCACCTATAATAAGCAGCAAAGCTAGGATTTGACCCCAGGCAGTCTGGCTGTGAGACTGATCCTTTTAGTTACCATGCTGGGCCAGAAAGCACAGTACATTAGGACCCTAAGATGGTATAAGACTGCTCACACATACCAAGAGAAATCTTATCCGTTTTCTTTCTAAGAGTTTAATTCCTTCATTTCTAGAAAAATGGTCCTACATCTAAGAAATCATTTAAACATGAAGGTAATGGGTACTTGGCATGTTTTAGGACTTACAAAAGCAACATCCAGTCACATGGCATAGAAGCTGATGCACTTGAAAGGCAGAATGTGTAGAATACTAGTTAAGGGAGTGTGGTCTCAAGCCAAAACTGCCAGGATTACTAGCTGGATGAAAGGGAAAGTGCTGGCTGCTCAGTCCTGTCCGACTCTTTGCGACCTCATGGACTATAACCCACTAGGCTCCTCCATCCATGGAATTCTCCAGGCAAGAACACTGCAGTGGATTGCCATTTCCTTCTCCAAAGGATCTTCCCAACCCAGGGATCAAACCCGTGCCTCTTGCATTGCAGGTGGATTCTTTACCGTCTGAGCCACCAGACTAGCTGTGTGGCCATAAGCAAATTAGTTGAAAAGGAAGAGGAAAGGACCTCTGAAGAAGGAATAACATTCAAAGTAAAAACTTTGAATATACATTAAAATTTTTACATCAAAAAACTCTGGGGCAAACTTTATATAACCAATATGATCCATAAGAAATAGCTTCCTTAATAGAAAAGTTTTTAAACTAAGCAAATAAATAAGCAGGTGGCATAAACAGACAATTCATAAAACAAGAAAAACAAACATAAAAATGCTCAACTCAAATTTTTTTTAAAGCCTATTGGATGGAAAATATTGATATATATTTATATGTTTGTAGAGAAAATGATCTGGAAGAGCTCACATTACTAACAGTAAATATTCCTGGTGAAGGAGGAAGAACCAAGGGAAGAAAGGAGATTCCACATGGAGCCTTCCTCAATCGCTTACTGTGTAGTGTAGGCTCTCTTGGATGCAACTCTGACAAAATTTAGGTTACATGCCTGCATCCAACCTCCAAAGGAGAAGAATGATTTGGGAGGTTCTATCTTGGGAAGACAAGCAAGGCTCATAGGGCTGACATGGGACTCCTAAGCAAAATGAGTCAGACCACAGATACTAAATGACCACACCCAGGAATGGATGCTAAATAAACCCTTATCTTCCTGTCTATACACCTGGAGGAAGATATAGTGAGCTACTTACATTTCTCAGCTACATATGCAAAAGCCTAACAATAAATTAATAGGCGAAATGTGAAACAGACATGTGCTTGTAACTGAAGCTTCCATGGATCGACCACATGTGGTTCTACAGAAAAGAATACCTTTGCCTCTAGAACATGTCAGCTACCCCAGCCCATCATGACCCAGATTATTAAACACTGTTTATAATCTCACAGGAGCAGTTTATAAACCTCAGGAGGGACAAAACAAGAACTATTGAAATGAATACACCATAAAGTTTTGTCCTTCATTTTAACATTAGGTAATCTTTTTTTTAAACCTGGCTTCTTTACCATGAAATAGATTCAATTTTATAGTACTTAAATAAATAAGAGTTTGACATAGTAAATCTAAAGGACAAGGCAATTTTAAAAAACAGGAGTCTAAACAATATGCATTTGTTGTACATATCTTTACCATGTAATATCACAGAGATATGTCTCATTAGAACCATGAAGATGGATATTTTCATTCTAAGGGAAATACTAAAACAAAAACAAACCCTGGTTCTTAACGTTGGCTTACAACTTATGAAATATTCTGCTGAGTCGCAATCACCAATACCACCATCACCACCACCTCACCTCATTTCCTAATATTTTCACTACACAACAAAAAAATGTAACCAAGGGTTGCTGCTACTTGCAGAGTATCACACCAACTTGAAAGAAAAAGCAGCCTCCCAACTACAGGCTGAACATTCCACTTTCCCTTCCAGGCTTCTCCCACTCTGCACTGCTAGCCACAGCCTCATACACCTACTCTTGCAATCTTCCTGCAAACTCAGGTGTATGCTTAACCAGATCAAGTGAAATTGTTTTCTTACATTTCATTGGCAGCAGGCCCGGGGAAAAAAGAGATAGTAGTAGCCTTCCTCTCTGGCTTCATTGCATTTGTTTAATCGCTAAGTCATGTCCAACTCTTCTCGACCCTAAGGACTGTAGCCTGCCAGGCTCCTCTGTCTGTGGGATTTCCCAGGCAAAGAATACTGGAGTTGGTTGCCATTTCCTTCTCCAGGGGTCTTCCCAACGTAGGAACAGAACCTGCATCTCCTGCTTTGCAGGCAGATTCTTTACCACTGAGCCACCTGGCTTCAATACATATTACTATATAAATGATGATGAATGACTGAACAAGTTTGCATAAACAAACCACACACTGGTGCTAGAACAAAGAACTGCCACAGATGAAATCCATGTGAAGTTCTGCAGCCAGAGGAAGAGCATTAGATGGTCTCTCAACAGGCAGATAGAAGGGGAGACCCTCTAGGAAGGGAATGCTAACAGGAAGCCAGAAAGCATGCTGAGAATATCAAGTAGTTGGATTCATCAAGAGAGTTGAGGTATATAAAAAGTAGGGGCATGTACACTAGGAAAATAAATGAGGATAGAAATAACAGGCCAAGAACACCAGATTAAAGAGTTTGGACTTTATTTTGCACACAGAAGGAGATAATTTAAAGATCCTGAGCGGAAGAGAGACACATAAGGCTATGGTTTAAGACAATTAACCCAGCAGCTGCATGTAGGATGGATTAATAGGTAAAAATGAAGGGAGACAACTGGAGAAACTTATATGAGTTTCTTGCAAGTTTCTCATGCATACATACTTATCACAGGAGAGTGTGATTTACCTATTCTATCTTTTCTTCATTTATTCTACCAGGCTCAGAACTCCAGAGAAGCATAATTTTTCCAAAAAAGTAGGGATAGATCAAATGATCTCTGATGTCCTTTCAAACTAATACCTTAGGTCATGCACGACCACTTAGAGGAAGAAGACAGGGAAAAAGGCACTTAATTTACAAAAGGTTGGTACCATTTAATGAATAATCATTTATTCTAACTCAAAATGTTTTCTGATGACGAAAGAACTCATTCATTGCTTGCTTACCTTGCACGAGGCATTATGCTCAATATTCTACACATAATAAATAATTTATTCCTCAAAATGATTCTATGAGGTTAACTATTCTTACACACATTCTTCCAATGAGGAGCCTCAGGTGTGAAAATGTCAAGTTGCCCAAGTTCACACAGCTGGTAAGTGGCAGAGTCAGTCTCTAAACTTAGGCAATCTCTCTCCAGAGGGATTTAATCAGGTCCCTAGATCAAGATAAAAGTCAATATAACCCATAATTACCTGATCATACAAATATCATATATCAAGCATATTGTTCAGTCACTCATTGTTAGATTTTTTTGAATCTTGCAGTATCCTCTCTTCAGACTTTAGATACTCGTTCTAATCACTACGATCCACCTTCAGAATTTTAAAATGTTTACTACCCATGAATACAAAGCCAACCATTTTAAAACAAAGGGAAACTTAAAAGCTGACAAAATAAGAGATTCAGCTGGTACTAGACTCAATATTATGAACAAGTGTTTTTTTTCCTAAGTTAAGCAAAATGATCCCACAATAGGGCTTCATTCAAAATTAGGAAAGGTGTACCTCAAGGATATATACTGTCATCACGCTTATTTAACTTTTATGCAGAGTATACCATGAGAAATGCTGGACTGGATGAAACACAAGGTGGAATCAAGACTGCCGGGAGAAATATCAATAACCTCAAATATGCAGATGACACCACCCTTATGGCAGAAAGTGAAGAAAAACTAAAACGCCTCTTCATGAAAGTGGAAGAGGAGAGTGAAAAATCTGGCTTAAAACTCAACATTCAAAAAACGAAAATCATGGCATCTGGTCCCATCACTTTGTGGCAAATAGATGAGGAAACAGTGACAGACTTTATTATCTTGGGCTCCAAAATCACTGCGGATGGTGACTGCAGCCATGAAATTAAAAGAAGCTTGCTCCTTGCAAGGAAAGCTATGACAAACCCAGCGTATTAAAAAGCACAGACATCACTTCGCTGACAAAGGTCCATCTAGTCAAAGCTATGGTTTTTCCAGCAGTCATATACCAATGTGAGAACTGGACCATAAAGAAGGCTGAGCGCCGAAGAATTGACTCTTTCAAACTGTGGTGCTAGAGAAGACTCTTGAGAGTCCCTGGGACAGCAAGGAGATCAAACCAGTCAATCCTAAAGGAAATCAACCCTTTCCTTTAGATAGGTCGGATAGCATCACTGGCTGAGTGGACACGTTTGAGTAAACTCTGGGAGATGGTAAAGGACAGGGAAGCCAGGCATGCTGCAGTCCATGGAGTCAAAAAGAGTTGGACATGACTGAGCGACTGAACAACAATTAGGAGATGCAGAAATGGAAAAGGACCCCTGGCCTCTTCATACGTCAGACTGCATTCAGTCTTTTATTCCATCCCGAGGATCACATTTTAAGAAAATTACACTGAAATGGCATCACCGACTCAATGGACAAGAGTTTGGGTAAACTCCAGGAGTTGGTGATGGACAGGGAGGCCTGGTGTGGTGCGGTTCATGGGGTCGCAAAGAGTCGGACAGACTGAGCAACTGAACTGAACACTGAAAAACAATCAGGATGGCAAAGGATCTGGAAACAACAGTATGGAAGATGAGGAAAAGGAATTGGGGAGAAATCAGTGAGGGCAAGTCCTGTTGGACAAGTCTTAGAAAGAAGGCAAGAAACTTCCCTTCAAATATCTCAGGTGTCAATATAGAGATGAAAACTTAGGCTTAGTCAACTTACCTCTAAAGAGTGAAGAGAAATGAGCATTTCCAACAGTAGATTCTATCCACAAACGTATCACACCTCATGAAAATGCAGATGAACTAATTAGCTCTTCAGAGAGTACCGTCAGTGACTGCCAACACATTCCAGTTCTGACTGGAGTAACATCTCTCTACCCAAGGCACAAGGACATCCGTCCTCATCTAAGCCAGTTCTAGACAGGAGAGCCAAGAGTCCACGGAATTCAGCTGAGTGATTATTTGTATATGCAATTGTAAAATCACAGGAATCATTTTATAGAACTAAGTTTTTTGTTGTTGTTGCCATTCTGATAAGCTGCTCAGATACAAAAAGTCAGTATTCACCAAAGTTTCACTTCACTCAGAATCACCTCAGTTTCTTCTTTAATGGTCTATAAAATTTTATCATAAATCTCCTCAGCCTTGAAATTAATTTCAAATACTTTTAAATATGCATTAAGTTACAAAGCTAAATATCAATACTTCAAACATGTGGTTGCTTTTTGCTAAATATAGCTATATTTGCCACTCATATGCATATGTAATTAATAGAAAATAGGACCAGATATAAAAAAAAATTTTTTTTTTTTTTACTTTTATTTTTTGGCCCTACCACACAGCATGGGGGATAGTAGATCCCTGACCAAGGATCGAACCCATGCCCCTGCAGTGGACGTGCAGAGTCTTAACAACTGGGCCTCCAGGGAAGTATCCAGATCTAAAATGAGAAGATAGATTCTTATTCTGGGACCCACAAGAGCTATACGGGGGACTATATAAATTACATTCAATTTTTCAAAACAATACTCATTTCCCACATTAATACACAAACTAACGAAAGCCAAAAGATTTTCTTGTTTTTAATTTGAACTCTACCAACTCAACTCATTTTAGTTATACTTTATCTCATTAAGAGCAAAAGCTCTGACAAGTGGTAGAGAACACAATTTTAAAAAAGAAAAAGTCCTTGTTTTGAAATGTACCTCAAAAAAGCGCTGTACACTGCATGACTGTGGAAAGAACATAATAAAAAGGAGGAAAAGTTGAGGAACACTGAACTAGATACCTAAAAAAAAAATTCTAATTTCACTGATGACGATACTAGTAGTAGCTCACCTTTAGGAATGTTATCACATTTAATTCTGTTAACATTTTGAGATAAGCTCTATTATAACTACTCTTACAAGGCAAGGTTCAAACATAGCTACTTGGCTTAAATTGTGGAATTATACTGCCTCTGAATAATAACTACTGTTAACTTAAGAATCAGAATAAGTTCATCTGACATATGAAGGGCCGGTTGATCAAAACTTGAAAGCATTAGTAATATGTATAAAGACTTTATAGACTAAATTCCTTATCAATACAGTTTATTACGTTATCATTGTACAACAAAAAGTCATGTTCATTGACTTCTTCTCTATAGCTATTCACTGAAATTGGCTTCTCCATTATCACTATACTGATATCACTCCTCCAATAACAACCTCTCAATTCCCAAATTCAAGGGATTACTTTCATTTTACCCCTCTTGTCCTTATGACAGATCAGACCCAACCGACTACTGTCAAGTTTCTCTTTCCTTGGACAACACTCTCAAGTTTATTAGTTTCTTTCCTTTCTCAGTTTCTTTCAGCAACTGAACCCTCTTTCTCCTCTCCTGAATCCATAAATGCAGGGGTTCCCCCCACATGCAATCTGGGCTGTTTAAAAAAAAGGCAAGTTACTAAATTGATTTGTTCCCAATACATATTAGCCAAAACCTCTGTGTATTTAGATTAAGGAATTTTTAACATTTTAATCCACAATGTTAGACTATAAACATCGTGAGTGGAGTTGTCTGTTTTTGCACCCCACAGCATAAGACACTCAGTGTTCGTTGAATAAATGAAAGCTACCTCTGGTGTAACCTAAAACTAACATCTCATCGGAGCAGCTAGTAACTAAAATCATGCTCTTTTTTTCTCTTTTTACTCTGTGCTGAACTTCCTGGCAGGAACAATGTCAATCCTCAGGGACCTACAACAGGTCCAGTCAGGGCACAAGCAATCCTTAAGTTCTCTAAAACAAGACTCATCTCTCAAGGTCCAAGGTCCCTTTCACCTAATTCTCCTCCAAAAAACATGTCAGCAAGGAGAGGCACGACATTTCTGCTAGGGATGGTACATGATGCGGAACCATTTATTTTCAGACAGAGTAAGTGAAAGAGTCTTCAACTAATCAGAAAAAAGTTTAGAGTGGATGGGTTTAAAAAGTTTAAATAGATGACTCTCAATAGCATCTAATTATAAAATATTTTTCTCCAAATCAAAGTTAAGTCTTTTGTTTGAGGTATATTACATAGCTATTAATGAAATTTGTAATGATTTGAATACTATTTAAAAGATCAGACTAATCTGGAACTTGTTAGAATCTGAAATCCACAGGTAAAGCATCTTAGATTGTAACCACTCAAGGAGCAGGCAATGTTGCTACTCATGTAAGTTAAGTTCCCTAAACCAATCCTCATTGTAAATTCAGAGAGGAGTCCACTATGACAGCATACAAGCTCTCCGTGAAAGACTGATATTTTATCATCGTTTGTGCTGGAAGTCTTATCACAAATGGACCCTCACCATCACATTTCCTGGGCTTGCACCCACACTGCCCCCACCCCACAAATCAAAAGAGATAAGCAAAGATTTTTAAAAACCAAAAACTTAAGTCTTGTCCATATACTAAAAACTTAACCTTGTGCATATTAGTTAATAAAAATCGCTCCTCTTGTAGGAGAAAACCAAAACACAGCTTGCAAAGATAATCTGTACATCTTTTGTACATGCAAACAGACACACAAGGCACGTCAAATCCAGATCCATTTGGTGAACTCCCTCCAGGGCCCAACTGTGTGTATTATGCAACAGCCACCATTCCAGGCTTTAATCCCTGTGGTGCAGTGATAAAATACAAATGGCCAGAGTATAACCTACTAGGAACTTAAGTATATTTGTGAGCAGACAAATTAAAAACAAGAACTACCAAATTCTCATGACCCTTGAAAAACACAGGATGTGTTAACAGTTCTGAATCACAATACAACTTTTCCTTTGGGTAGTCTTTAAGCAACCTGTCCCTATCCCACTCAAGAATCCTCACACGAAAACGTTTTATTTGAGGTTTTGAAAGGGTATCCCCAAAGAGGAAGGGGTCATGGTTAATTTAGAATCTACTCCACATAAGACACTCAGACCAACTTCCAGAACCTGAAAAGTCAGTGAGATACTTCATCTTAAGTAAATTTAACCCAGATCCCTGAGCCACAAACAATCCAAAGCTTCACCCACTAATTTCCTAGGGCACAGGCCTCGAAAAATGGCACAATGGGCAGCCAAGAACTAGAACAAAATTGCAACGACCTGTATTTTAGAAGGGAATCTATACAATACCTAATCCAAAAGTGGTTACAGGTAAGGGAGCTGGTCAGAGCATCCTTAGAGGCCACCTGCGTGGCGGAACCAGAACGCTCCCGCCCCACCCGCCACCAGGTCCGCTTCCCCCACGCTGAGGCCACCAGCCCGGACTGAAAGGCTCCAGGTGGGCAAGGCAGGAGGGGAGCGGGCTCGGCAGGCAGCAGCTGGGGATCCGGCCGAGGCGGGCGCAGGAAGGAGAAGGAGGCATTCCCTCACACAAAATGGTGGCGCTGGCGCGGAGGCCGGCGCACCTGGGGGCGCACCGCACGCCCCTCGGAGGAGCCGGCCAGTCGCCCGCAGCTGGACGAGCGCCTCGAGCCTGGGCGGCCGGCGTGGGCCTGCGCCGCGCCCGAGCCGAGCCCTCGGCGAGGCCCGCAGCTCGTGCCCGCATCACTGCCCGCGGCCCTGCGGGGCCAGGCCGGCGGGGCGCGAGGCCGGACCCGGCAGCTTCGGCCTGGGCCCGGGGACCCCAGCCCGGG